>OZ007568.1:74535667-74668167 GCA_963931925.1 Onchidella celtica
GATTTCAGCCGAACGCATCTCTGTATCATGACATTTGATCATTCTGAAGAGTAATCTGATATACAAGACGTTCAGGTTAATTTTTATATCGCTATAATCTCTACCTGTTCTTCTGTTCCATTCTCAAATCCCTTGAGACCAAAAAGAAGGCTTTCCAAACCAGCAGACAACAAACTTTCATCTGATAATTGCAAATCCCTAATGGACTCGCGCAATGGACCCGGAGCTGCTCACCCACGCTAGAAGTCTGGACTTCCACACGAGCCTGCAAGGAACGATGCACACGAAAAAGAGAAAAATGCTTCTAAACAGCAATTACAATGAGACGGATGGCTCCACTGTAGGGCAAAAGGCCAATGGCCACAACATCTTAAATATCGCACTGAGACACGACAATTGCGCAATAAATTTTGGACAGGGCGTTATCTGCTGACGTTCACTCCCAGCTGATTTGAATGGTGGTCAGACGCCTTGACCGATCTGTCTGTCTGCTACCCGGCCCTTTTTACGTCTCGACTCACAGCTGCACTCACTTGGAATGCTTTCAAGAAGCTTTGAATTTCAGCTTGGAGAAAACACGCCGACGCATCAGTGATCTTATTGTGCTATGAAGAAGCAAGAAGAGAGACAGAATATATGATAGAACAGAAGGAAACCCTAGCAGGAGCACCCACCAATCAACCACGCATTCTGGTGGTCAAAATAAACCATAAACAATCGAACATTGTTATTCATTTCCGTAGGTTTCAAAATTAATGCTTTTGAAGATCCATCCAAGTCAACCAAATAATGAATCTGACATAATCATAAAGGCGTCTAATTGTCCAAAAAATCATGGGGAACAACGCGTTTCAGTTTTACAGTCACAACAAACACAACTACAACAACAGCACCGATTTGTATACATTTTCCTTATTATTTCGTACTCTGCTACAGACTAGTTCTGGCTTCAAGCTTGTCTACATTCCAAAGTATTTTGGGATGAACCTAGAGAGATATAGTTCACATCAGTACTGGCATCCACAGGATTCTGTCCCTGATCACCCCCAAATGTTTCTCTAAAACTTCGAGATAAAGGTACAAGATTGCCAACGCTTAACGCAAATCAGCCAAACCAAGTAACTGGGCATTTTTTTTTCTTTGTTACTTAATAAAGTGTGAGCATCATCCGTGTTCTTCAGCACGTGTACCGGATGTCAATTCTTAGAAAAGTAATATTATTAAAGGAACCGACTTCTGTTCATCAGTTCATCATCTAAGACTGGCCTGCCCAACCCAATTTAAGCCCTCAGGACAGATTTGCATTTCGGCATACCTCATTTCTGACACTCAATTCCACCCACAATTTAGCAAATGGAACGAAGACTATACTATTCGGGGCAAAATTTGATATATCTCAGTCACTGCGTCCACCGCCGCAGACATAAAGTCCTAAGTTCTGTGTAAGGAAAACTTTTGACCTGTTTTAAAACCAAACTCTCTCCAAAATCCCATTCAAAGACACGTCGTCTGCTCTGCAGGTATTTAAGTCAATCAATTATAACATGGGACGTTGAAATGCACAAAAGAATCGATTGATCCAAATACCGAACAAACACAATTTACGTACGCGCACATAAAAACAATAATAAAAATCTCCATATCTGCTGTAGTTTACCATAAAATCAATAATGTTAATGACGGTATCCTTATCAGTTAGGGATCTAGCAGGTTTTGTGCAGCTTAAACCTATAAATTTCCCTAAGGCAAAGAAAAGAAAGACAGAGGGGGGAAAAAATACAGTAGAATGTGGTGAAATTTTGATTGACAAATAGAAGAAAGATGAAGGAAAATCGCCAGTAATTACTGAGTCACTGAAAAGGGCCAATCATTCTCACGAAAAACTGGCCAATCATTCCCACTAAGCTCTGTCTTCCAGAAATGCCAGAAATGAGATCTAGTTAGGCTGAGCTCAGTCCGGAGAGGAATGAAACCATAACACTTCTCACCCCCCGGGAAAGCGCCCTGCTAAACACCGTGGCCAATGCGCAGACTAGATTAAACTTAACGATAGATTAACATTCATTTGGAGAAGTAAATTGCCCACTAGTCCTCCGGAAATCCGTCTCTGAACTCGCGGTTAAGTATTGGTATTGATTTAACATTCCATACATTTTTGAACATTTGTTCAGTTTTGTTGTTGGTTCAATCCTGTCTCCTGTCACATTCTATCCTGTTACATCCCCCCCCCCCCCGATCTATCGGTCGAAAGCTTGATTTTGCTTGCCTTTTCCTTTTCGTTTTATTGTATTGTTTCTGTAATATTTCTCACGAGAGGCTTTGCTACATACAACTTTTTCTTTCTTCTTTTCACCATATTTTGGATTTGCCTCAAGCTTTGTTGGGACCCCAAGGATTTTCTGTTTATAATATTTAATCCTCCTCTAGATGGCCACTTCAGACAATGATGCCTCCCAAGGTCGTTAGAATGTTGCAGGAGTAACGCAGCTCCATAGAAGAAATGCTTCTAAATGCTTCTTTAGTACATTAAGCCAGCTTTGAGATTCAGTATACACCAATCCAGGCCTGGTGGCTACACCATGATGGTATGCGTGAGTGGCCATCTTAATTACGATCATATATTTCAGTAACTTGCAACCTTTGGCATGACTAACTGACCAAACTATACACTCTTCAGGCCTTAAATTTGGTAGGAAGGTGGGAATTGAGTTAGGGAAGATGATGGCTATAATTAAAAGTTGTTTACTTCAAGCATGTATTTTTGAAAAATAACAATGTTTATTGCTATGTAACATCTGTATTTTTGCATGTTTGTTTCGTAATATTTAGTGCCATGCATGTCATAAAAAGTAACCGTATCAAGCGTTCAGTTTGGTGTGTAGTGTTCTGGTGCGCATGAGTTCTGAAGCAAGACTGTAGTTTATTACTTTTATTACATGAATATGAGAGAGAGAGAGAGAGAGAGAGAGAGAGAGAGAGAGAGAGAGAGAGAGAGAGAGAGAGATAGAGAGAGAGAGAGAGAGAGAGAGAGAGCTAGAGAGAGAGAGAGAGAGAGGGAGGGAGAGAGAGAGAGGGAGGGGGGGATCATTGTTACGATGTTGGTATGCTAAATGTTACGGATTTGGGGGGAATCCGTCTACTTAAGGTTTCGACTGCATTTAAATCGAGAGGTATTTAATATCTAAACTTTCGTACCATGCCACACACTAAGAACAATCTGAATAAGTTTCGTAAACAGACCTGCAGGGCCACACATTTAATTACATTAATTACCCTAACAATTTTGTCTAGATCTATTATATAGTAAAGACAACATCAGCAGCATCAAATCCAAATTCAATAATATCTCACTAGACTTCTACTCTAGATTCCTATAATATTATTATACTTCTGACTCACTAACAATCTAAGTACTACTTATATATATATATCAGATCTGGTCTGCCTACTATATATCAATCAATACACTAATATGGTCTCTGGCGACAATGTCATCTCAGCCATTTGTGCCTAACGCTTATAATAATCGAGCCCGTCAATACAAACTGACGTAGTTAAGTCTAGAGATCTACTCTAGGATGGGCTGGCAATGCCCAGCCTCATCCAGACAAATCAATCACAATTCACAGATGTGTATGCCATACATTCATACTAGTTGCAAGTCTATATATATCTTTATCTTGCATTCTTGGGTAGCACTCCTAGTATATGCGGCAATCCTGTCCTACTGGATAACTTATGTTCAGCTCCTCGTTCATGGTTGAGCCATCAATAGACAAACACTTACGATTAGTCCCTGGTGTTAGAGACCAGGGAACAATGGACAATAGCGGTGGGCATATCTCATTCAGGCATATGGATTCATCTCAAATGTCTATAGTGGACTAGACATGAAGTCGTACAACGCTTTATGATTCTTCAGGCAGAATCGTGCCGACGCCTGCACAGATTGGAGTTTTCTGTATGGAGTGCAGGATATATGTCTGGGCTGACTTTTATACTGTCTAGCCACCTGCAACTACCGTCCAAATCCCTAGATTTCATTGGTGCGGTCAGCTCCGAGCTGAGCTCGCAGTATAATTTATTCTATTGTATAAGTCGGTTACGGCCTTGCACTAAAACAGACAAGGTCAATTTAAAATGTCAAAACAACTACTGAAATCTTTAAACCTTCGTGCTTTCTACATTTTATGCACGAATTTCTGAACGCGACTAAGCGTCTTAAACTATCTATCCGTATTCGCCCCTTCTCTTCCCTTCTAAGTGTTCATCAAAATCACGGGGTCGAGAACGGCTCTGTCACTCCTAGCTATACATTTATTCTATCTCGCCCCACTTTCTTTCCATCTCTAAAACAAAAGTGTTTCAAACAAACTGTTCACGAGAACAGCTCAAGGACAAATTACGCTGGTTAGAATTAACAAGTCGTGAAAATTTACTACTGAACTCGTGACCTAGCACGGCATTTATGGACTTAATCTGTTCTTGGCAATCATGTGATTGTTTATTCTGGGCAATGCCCGGTAGGTCATCTATTTACGACTAATTCTGCACTCTCACGGAAATCCAAACTAACTTCTTGGTGAAATGAAAATGCAGGAACATTTTTTTTTTCGTCCCCTCTCACACCAAACTCAAAACATAAGGAAAAAGGTAAAAATTACCCGAATCACTACATTTCCCGAATCACTACATTTCCCGAATCACTACATTTCCCGAATCACTACATTTCCCGAATCACTACATTTCCCGAATCACTACATTTCCCGAATCACTACATTTCCCGAATCACTACATTTCCCGAATCACTACATTTCCCGAATCACTACATTTCCCGAATCACTACATTTCCCGAATCACTACATTTCCCGAATCACTACATTTCCCGAATCACTACATTTCCCGAATCACTACATTTCCCGAATCACTACATTTCGAACAGAAAGATGTCTATATAAAGACAATTGTAGATGGGTCTGAGATACTCCATTTCTCAGAACGCCTATTCAGATAATTATATTTATTCCAGTAACGCTAGACTACTGGGACTCGTTGACCCAAACTTCGCCACGGAGATAGAGGACCCGAGTAACTTTAGCCTGTCGAGGAGCCTTCCAACCAAGAACGCCATTGTCAGACTCAACTTTCCGGTCTCAAACTTGAGACCTCCGTCATCATAGAGTCCTGAGGCCAGAATTACCAGCGACCTTAGTGACATGGGTATCATAATACACTCCTCCATCATCATCTCTCAGTCGCTTCCATTCCTCGCCTCATAAAAAAAGAACAACAAAACTCGCGGGATTTATAAGAAGACCTCCCGCCGCTCACACAGCTCAGATTTAGCTGGAAATTTTACATGTGCCTTCCTTTCGACTTGCACATGGTCCTTTTCTAGATTTAGAGACTTGAACTGGATTGGAAGTATTTTTTTTTAATGTTTTCATTGTGTCGCTGATTGACCACCCCCGATACTTCATTTTCACGAATACATGAGCTCAAGACAACATCATTTCCTGAAAAATTCTCGGTGGCACCACTGCCCACTGTAAACTGTCATAAATTATCTATCTATTAATCGCTGAGTTTGGTGGATGACCCATGCATCTCGGCAGCAATGTTTTTGTACCTGCTCCTTTCGACCTGAAGTGCCACCCTTTGTTTTTCTTACCATTGGAAGAATGGGGCAGTATTAGTCTTTTAAAAAAAAGACGGCCTCTCATTTGGTATTTACAGAGGCCATCTCCGGTGTTTGAAATTGTTAAAAAAACAACAACAAACAAACCTACAGCGTGTTCTGGAAGACTCATTTGACATTTCTGAGTGAATGGCTTTCAGGCCAGTGGGGCATTGAGCCAAGACTATCTGAGTTTCAGTGTGAGATGAGAACTATTTTAATGGAATTAAACAAGACCTCACGCACTACGAGAGTCGAGGCACGTCAAAAGTATCTTGAGTCAATTGGTGGAAAGAGAGATCTCGCGCACTGAATCAATACAGTCGCAAATCAGGCTTGACTCAGGGCGCCATCAATCCTACAGAATTACTAAGAACATCTTAGGGATGCTTTACAAATACCCAAACAAACTGCAGGAAAGTAAGAGTTATCATTAAGGAACTGGCATCTACATTATGTTACTAAACAAGTATGGTTACCTCTTCAAGGAACGCGAAAAAAAACAAACAAACTTGAATCTACGGGACGAAACAGAACAAGGCTGGTGTAGGCGCCAGGCTGGTGCAGGCGTCAGGCCGGTGGCTCGCCGCCCATGAATGTTACTTCAGGCTAACACAACAGGCACTGCCCGCTGCATCCAGGTGGGTCGCGGTGTGGACAGTGCATATTTTATGCTGGTGTGAAGAAAACTTTAAGGGCGGCGAGTCACCGATCTGGCGCCTACACCAGCTTAGGTCTGTTTCAACCTACAGTAACAAGAACAACATGCAGCTGTTAATGTCAAATTTAGCTTGGTAAACTTGGTCAGAGTGACATTCTCTCTTTCTTTGCAATTTGATACGTTTCGAAATTGCATGAATCATATCAATAGGATGCCTCTGAAATTTGGGTAAAGCTATTTCAAGAAGCGCCTGCCTTTAAGAGAAAGATTTAATTCAAAGTAATATAAAATCAAATAGGATGTTTTATCCAAACAAAATGAGAAAGAAAAAAAAAAAGAAACTGGTTGAGTATAAACTGTGTGTACGAAATAGGTGCGTATCTGGGAACCTCCGCAGATGAAACTTGCCCTGTGTTGTTTGATGTTTAAAAACCACGTAAGCCAAGAATTGGAAAGTAGCGAGCGAAGGGGGATAAGACCAGAATGTGTACCCTATGAAAAAAAATGTCATCATAACTTAATTTTAAATTATTTTTCTAATGAGTTAAATATATTCAGAGACTTTCTTTAGAGAAGAGATTGCCACTGTCGGCTCTAAGTTTGAGTTTGAGTTTAGAGAAAGCGCGCCGACACGAAAACGGTCACATTGTTCTAGAAAAAAGCAAGACGGTCAGTAGCCAGATTACAGCAGAAGCATAGGACAGACAGAAGGAGATCTCACCAGAGGCGCGCACCAACCACCTGCGCCCAGTGTCGGCAACCTAACAAGAGACGAACACAGAAAAGAGCAAATTGAATTAATTGAGCATGTTCTCTGCGATAACGCACTGACTTCAGATGAGAGGCGCCACATAGAGGGCGGGGGTTCTTGCTTAAAGCATGTAGGCATACGCTAGAAGGTGTGTGTGTGGGGGGGGGGGGGAGAGGGAGGGAATGCCCGGGATGCCCCCCGGCATAAATATGAAAAGCTTACATGGGAGGAAGACGTGTTGGAGGGGGAACAAACTTACGTTTTTCAATAATCGTAATAATAAAAAAAGAAAAAAATAATTTGCTTAGGCCTATAATTATTTCCATTCAATAAAATCAGGTTGTAGAATTATATGAAAATCAAAATATGATTAATATATTACTGATGAGAGAGTCAAATAATATCTGCAAAATACCATTGAGAAAAGTATAGCCTAGTTATGGACCTTCACCAACGTTATGTCCATGCCCGCACCTATGTGGCGTGCATGTGTGTGTGTGTGTGCGTGCGCGTGTAGGTGTGTGTATGTGAAGGCAAGCCTATGAAACGTGTACACTGGAGGAAGAGGGGAGTTTTAAAATAATCGTCCAAATCCAGAGTGCTTGTACTTTATGAATGCCCCACTTCCCCCAACCCCAATTTTGAAAGACAAATTCAGTAATGCTAAATAAGTCAGACGAATACTATATATTATTGTAACTCAAGGCTAAGCGCTCACATGCGACATGCTGTCATGTTGCTGTCGTTTCATGTTGTGTTTTGACTCTGCAATAAGCCCGGATGTCATAATTATGTCTGCGCAAATTCCACTCATCCGCCTAGATTTCAGAAATTCGACGAGACAGCAACACAAGTATGTCTCCTCTGCGTGCACAGGGCTAGATTATTGTATTTAGCAAAGTAGGAGTTTGAATTTAATGGTGGTTTAACAGGTGAGTTGGTAAGCCCAGGGAGTATGTCTGTATAAATACGAAAAATCACTATTAATTGGTCGACTTGCACTACGAAACACGACAGGCCCGGCTACACCACTGTTAGCATGAAGCGAAAAGTAGGTCGCGGCGGTAAACAATGTCGGTTTGTACGTTTCCACTGGGAGAAAGAGCTTACTGACGGCCCTACATAGTTTCAACCAACCCACAAAATATGTACAAACTACAGTAAATAGATAGGCACACTTTCTATAGAGAAGACAGTCCCTTCCAATTCGTGTTACCGCAGTGAACTACTTTTGTCATTAATTGGCAGAAGTAATTGTCGTCTATAAATAGCCTCCATACTCTTTGGTAAAATTAAGGTTTACTGTATCAACTCTCTACCGTCGAAAACTGTCTACCGAAACAGGAGCATCGGGACCGTTTAAAACCGAAGATACAACCATTACATATTAAAAGACATGCATTAAGAATGTTTCAAGTTGCATAGTTAGCAACTGACTCACTTCCTGTGCCGGGCTACCCCAAAACACCGTATGCATCTGTCTCGATCAAAGTCACTTCTTAACATCATTAAATTTACGGATTGAAATGTACTTTTATCTTTCTACCTAGGTTATAATTTTGTACGTGTAATACTTTATTTTGGTCATTACAAAACGGAATTTTGAAGAAATAGTAAAGCACAACTCAGGTAGAAACGTTGTTTTTTTAATTGCGTCTCTAGACAAATACTTGTTTTCTTGGCGAATACTACCGTTTGCCATAGCACAACATGTCCGTGTTCTCTTATCTTTCCTCTCAATTACAAGTCTCGTATTTGATAATTTAGAGGCTGCGAGTAGAGGAAATTAAATCGGCTCTTTCTTTTAAAGTTCTGCCACTTCGTGTAATTGAGAAGTTCCTTTCAGATCTCTTTCAATCGTGCGGAAGAAGATTCCCTCTAACTCTCTGCAGTTGCGTTAGATAAGATAGATCATATTATTTAGCGTTTATTCGTAATCAGTTTATCATAAAAATGTTGATCGCATTATTTAAGGCTGAGAAATCAAACTGCCAGGTGGTTTTCTGCATACTTTTAGCCATTTCTCTGGATGGTTTAAAATAAAATTGAAATGCAACTTAACACCGTTCATAAATTATTAACACAGCGTCCAGTTGTCTCACTAATTAATTAGATCTCAAATGGGGTTTCCTCCATCGCCATGTTTTGGGACTGACTCGCTGTCTCTCTATCTGCCTCCTTTATTCATTCTCACATATATACATTTTGTCTGCATGTCTGTCTGTGCGTCCATCCGTCCGTCGACCGTCTATCTGCCTGTCTGTCCCCATGCTTGCCTGCCTGCCTGTCTGTCTATCTGTCCCTCCCTCCCTCTTCCTCTATCTGTCAGTCTGTCTCTCTCTTTGCCTCTTTCTCTCTTGGTGTCATCCCTGTGATTTTTTTTTATACCTTTAATTTCTTTTAGATCTGATGAGTAATTCGGTTCTGTGGCAAATTAAATCAGCAATTACAGTATCTATTAATCTTTGCCCTTGAATAATCAGCAGCATGCATGTAACAACAGCTATATAACCCACAGGACAATGATCACGTTTAAACAAAAATGTTATTCTTATCTTCGAAGGTGGCAATTCCAATTAGATAAGGAATATAGGAAAGGAAAAACAACTTGATCTCTTTCCAGCAGATAGACCGCAGCTCCATTTTGCATCCGAGTGTCCGCATCATCATTTCCAAATAACGACCCGCATTGTCACTTTCAACTGATTGACTCTAAAGGTCGTTTCCAACCACCTGATCCTGACTTTTCAACACTCAGACTCTGATTGTCTTCTTTGTTCGATCGAACCTGAGTGTCATTTTCAACCAACTGACCCTTATTGTCACTTTCAAGCAGCTGACCCGGTCTGTCACTTTCAGTCAGTGACCCCCCCCCCCCCCATGGTCACTTTCAACCACCTGACTAGAAGTGCCACTTTCAACTATCTGATCCTCATTGTCTCTTTCAATTATGAATGATAATTGTCAGTTTCTACCAACTGAGCTTAATTGTCACTTTCCACCGCTAAACCCCAAATTATCATTATCGGCCAGTCAACCTTAACTGTCCTTTTCAGCCAATCGTCTTTGTCGTTTTAGACCAATATTGGCCTTAACTACCAACATCGGCAAATCACCATGAACTACACTTCAAAAAACCATTTGGACCCCCGCGGTCACTTTCTACCAGTCAACGTAAACTGTCTCCTTCAGCCAATCGGACTTTTTCTTTTTGTTGTTGTTTTCGACCAATCAACACGAAGCATACTTCAGGCCAATCAACCCCAACAAACACTGTCAGTGAATCTGCCCTGATTGTCAAGTCCGACATTGTACCTGCTTAGTCACAAGATACATGTACTTCTCTGTTTCTTTTAGCACTTCAGAATTGTTCCATCTCGTCTCATCTCTCAG
The DNA here is from genome assembly GCA_963931925.1 of Onchidella celtica. Taxonomy (NCBI): domain Eukaryota; kingdom Metazoa; phylum Mollusca; class Gastropoda; order Systellommatophora; family Onchidiidae; genus Onchidella; species Onchidella celtica. Next base: position 74,546,150 of record OZ007568.1, read on the forward strand.
TCATCGAGCCTTCCGGTGTCCAAATGCCGAGAGACACGCAAACAGAGGATACAAAAGGCGTCCCTCCAACATTTTTGTGTAGGTGTCCTGATTGAACCGTGGGCTTATCCAGTGAGTCATTGCTGGCAACAGTAACATTGGCAAAGCAAAAGGCTGGAGAGCCAAACAATGAGAGTGGTCCGTGAGGGGCCGGGGGGGGGAGGGGGGGGGAGAAAGAGAGAAAGAAACGTCATATCTCACAAGTCAAAACAAAACGATGCTGTCTTTTGGATGGCTTCCAGTATAGGACCATTCATGTAGTGCCGACCCTCTGAAGAAGAGAGGGGGGGGGGATATACTCCAGTGTACGAAAAGTGAACACAGTGGGAGGGAACTGGAAGGTTTGCGTACACTTTTCAATTTTGGTAATAGATTAGAACGTTTGGTTTTAGGTATATTTTTATTCAGCAAAATGAGTCGCAGGAGTACATAAAAATCTAATAAAGGCTGAGTATCTCATTGAACAATCAAAAAGTCCACAGAAAATGCTTTTTAAAAGTTTCCAATAGCAAGGTTTTGTCATGAACATTCATCATTCTAACGGATAGATGGAAGATGGAAGCCACAAGTCTACATACATCTTCTTTTTGCCACATTTTTGACTTTGCTTCAAGCCTTGCGGGTGTCCAAAATTGCCACATTCAAGCATACTTATTTCATGCATGACTTCTAGCCCCTACTTACATCTTCTCTTTGCCACATTTTGACTTTGCTTCAAGCCTTGCTGCCACCCCACAGATTTACTATTTTGGGGAGGCGGGTGTCCAAAATTGCCAAATTCAAGCATACTTATTTCATGCACGACCTCTAATCAAAATTAAGCCCGGCCATCAATCGTCCAGAGACATTTCCTGTCGTCCACTAAAATCCTCTGTTAACTCAAGCTGGTGTGGTTCGTTTACGGTAGTATCAGAGCAGCACAGTGGGGTCGCTGACCGTTCAGTTAAAAAAAAAAAAATGTCAGCAGGCATGTTAACCTTCTCGCATACACAGAAATAAATTTCACGAGTAAAAAAACCTGAATGTTTAAAGTCTGGTTTAAACTGTTCAGGCGAATGGGAAAGCTCAAATACAAGCAGAGTAGCAAAGCCTTGGCCAGGACTTACAAATAATCATGGAGCTAGAAGGTGAACAAGTGACCACCCAAAAACATCGTAATATCATAAAAACCACAGACAAACTGTGGGGTGGCAGCAGGGCTATAAGCAAAGTAAAAAAAACATCGTAGTAAGGGATAAAAACCCATAACGCTTTGTGTACTTCCTCAACTTTGACGACAAACTACGTGGACACATCCATTCTGGACAAAATCCAGCCTTTGATAGTACTCATTTACAATTTTCTTAGCCGCAAAAAGAGAGGTTCATTTTCGTAGAGAGTAGAATCGAAAACTGTGATCGGAAATTTCTTTTCTGTGCCCATGTTTACACTAATGGTAGAAAATTAACATTGAATAGGCTGGCAGCGGTGTGCTCTCTCAGTCAACGGGCCAACTAAAGTAAAAACGTGTGGTGTTATTTGTGTTTCTTTTGTTCAACAAAAATGTAGGATTATAGGCCTAATATAGAAATTGAACTTGCGTGATGGATGCAATGAATATTTCCATGCAAAACGCCATTTAAAATTTTAAAAGGTTGTCGTCACTTGTACACAGGCTACACACCACAAGCGTTTTGCTCTAGGGCCACGTAACTAAACGTATCTATCAATAAAACCGTCATTATCCTCAACCCTAAATCTTATCGAATCCCTAACCTTGCCCCTTATCCTTTCAAGCAAAACAAACATGAGGAAAACAAAAAGAAAATCTGGAAGAATAATTAATCAAGGCTGTTGTTAGGAGTATTTCGGGAGGAGCTCTTTAGCCCTAGAGTCACAAAAGGGTTTAAAATACGCACCCCTAGAGCCAAGACATGGGGTGCCTACATGCAAATAAAAATAATCATTTTGAAACGGAAGCGCACATCCCTACAACATGCTGTACGGATATGGGCAGTGCATATCCGTACAACGCACACAAATCGATGACGTAGAACACACACCGGTATAATATATTACTGACCTTGTTAATTTGCCTAGTAGCAAAACAATCCGACTTCTGCTCGGAGATTGCATGATCTGCGCTAATAATATACTTGAGTGTACGTCGATCACCAATGGCTACCCCAGCCCCTTTTCGCCTGATTAGTCAATCTGACTACCGCCCATTGATACAAACTGACTAGACTCTCACGCCTCCAGGTCCATCTGACTTATTCCATGTGTTGTCACTTTAAATTCGTGAACACCATACCAAGTTTTGTTTCAGCAAACCTTCACCATTCGCACTTTTTGGTAAACATGTTGTACGGATATGCACTGTCCTTTTGAAACAGCAAGGTCAATTCATGGACATTCGCCATTCTAATGCCATGATAAAGCTCGTATAAGAAGGGCAACTGTGGGAGAATTGTCCACGTATGGAAAGCATATCTTTCAAAAGTTGCCAAAATCTAATTTACGCAGTTTATGGATTACCCCTTAGCGCTGATTCCATTCCAGAAACTAAGTGCAAAAACTGCGAGAATTACCAATGATTGACATGCCACTCCGGATAAAGCACAAATTCTTCATTTGGATAGTGGAAATCGGTGAACCTTAACGGGTAAACAATGATGAAAAGTGGAGCGTGCAATGTTCGGCTCCGTATCGTCTCGACAGGCTTTGTGTAAAAAGAGATGGAAATAGTGCAATATTGGACATGTTCCGGTAACCGGAAGCTGCTGTCGCGTCATGAGTGCTATGCCATGGTGTGGTGACAGTTTTGTTCTGAGGACAGCAAAGCAAGAGAGGTGGAGCTGAGTGGTGCTTGCGACTGAAACTGTATCTTTCACCCACATTCCGCACATTTTACGAGCAAACATGATGTTTACGATCCTAACTCATTTCCTGCTGCCACAGAGCAACTAGCAAACCTCAGTTCTTGTTTATCTTACCTCCAATCCCTGAAAAAACAGGAGATCTTCTAGTTTGTAGAAGAGGTGCACCAAATGCACACTTTGACACGTGTTTAAAATGCGTCGTGGCACTTGTCAAGCCTTTTCACAGGTTAGATTTATTCTTACTCCTTATCATAATCATTCAAGTCGAATTTCTCATTTGTGCAAAAAAGTGGAGTTGGAACAAACAAGAATTGATGTCGAGAATTGTGAGAAAATTGGTGAGGTTCAGCCACTCGTCACTAGCCAGTGCAGGATAGAATTTGTGGTAATATCCACAGAGCAAAGCTAGTGCCAGTGTAATTGTGGGAAAAATACGAGTTAAACTGAATGCAAGTCTTTACTAAATACATAAAAGGTGTGATTAGGTGGCAAAGTGTTATTTTTTTTTTTTTTGTTGAGAACAACAGACATTGGTGATTGTATTTATTAATTGTTTTAATTCAAAGAGATATTACAGTAGTTAAAGGAAGGCTATTTTTCTGTATGAGAAAAAAAAGTGGCTATACTTAAAGGCAGCTATATTGTGTCCGTTCTTTGTGTATGTGTTTCCAGAACATTAAATACAAGGAAATTATTTTACGATTTGTCCACCTGTAGGTGTCCACGATCATCTGCATGTAGGTCAACCTCCTAGAAAATAAAGAGCTAAAACAAACAAACAAACAAACAGTAAACAATGGTTATGACAGACTATCTAAAGCCGTTGTTATCACATGGTATTTAACCTAGTTTTCCCCTTCGATTAAAAAAAAACCCCAACAAAATGGCACTTTATTCTTTTTGACTGATCTAGAAGCATGCACAAACGATTATCTGGCCCACTGATAACAGCAGCTAGGCGCATAATTAAAGGATGGCTTTTCTGGACGCAGTATTTCGTACAATCTGAGCGCAGAGGATTCCTGGAGGGTTTCATGCACGGAGAAAACGCGCCTACGCTTGCCCATAGCAGACATACAAGTCCCCCCACCCACGCAAATTGTGAGCTATATAACCAGATGCTAAAACTGGCATGACGGACCACCGGCGGCCTAAAAGACTGTTTTACTGCGAGGTGCTGCAGAGCAAACGTCCTCAAGGGGGCCGGCGAAAACGCTACAAGGATACTTTGAAATCCTCCTTGAAGGCCTTCAGCCTGGACACAGCCTGTTGGGAGGAGGCTGTCCGGGACAGAGCTAACAGACGCTCCTCCATCCGAAAACGCGCTGTGCTGTGCGCGGCCGACAAGATTGCTGTTCAAGAACAGCCACGGCAGGAGAAGAAAATAAAGGGCCGTTGACTCTCATCCAGCAGCCACCATTCCTGCCCTCAATGCCGGAGGTCCTTCCGTGCGCAGATTGGACTCATCAGCCACCTATGCACTCACAACCACCCCCACCCCCCCAGCACCATTGATGATTAGAATGATGGTCTTAGTCGAGTCCAACGGACGTACAACATAACTGGCGTGACAGTGGGGGATCAAAGTCACAAATCTTGTGCATCAGTCCCACAGACTAATAAAATATCCAGACTGGATGATCCCATTGTGTGACGTCACAAAACAGCGAAAATTCATGAACCATCCGCCATTATAGGTTTACGGTAGCGACCGACGCTTCAGCATAGCTACAATTTTGAATGATACCATTTTGAAGCGCCTACTGAACGCGGAAGTTTGGTTCCGCACCAAGAAATTAATACATGTACAAATAATCTTGACAAATAAAAAGAAATTTCCACTGCAGATAGAAAGTAATCGGAATTTCCCGAGCGGCGGCCATGTTGGTTATAAGGTCGCCGCTCGGGAAAATTCCGCAAAAAACAACACAGCCCGAAGCTCGTGTTTCCAGCCTGATTAATTTATTAGTCTGTGATCAGTCCACAGTGCTGCCGCGCTATGGAAAAATACTGTATATGACAAATAAAAAACATTCTACATGGGATCATAAGAAACTATCCAGAAGGCAAAGGAAAAAAGAATGCTTTATATCAGACTGCAAGATAAAATTCACCCTGAAACACGCAAACAAACAAAACTAAAGGACATAGTAAAATTCATGCTACAACAAAGTGAAATTGGGCTGGTCATGTGGGAAGGATGAATGATAATAGATGGACAGAACCCTGCACTCAATGGCAATCATGGACAGGAAAAAGAACACGGGGACGACCAGGAAGAAGATGGCAGGATAATATTAAAAAGAGAGGGAGAACAGTATGGATGAGGAAGACATCGGACAGAAAGGAATGGAAGTCACTGTAGGAGGGCTACATCCTACATTGGAAGGACAAGACGTAGGAACAAAGGAACAAACAAAGGAACTTGAAGCTCAGTCGATCAGTTGGAAGTGACTTTTCGGGTCAATTGGTGGAAAATGACAGTGAGAACATTCGGATGCAAAATGGCAACCTCAGTTCTTGTTTGCTCAAACTCCACTCTTTGCACAACTGAGAGATTCGATGTTAATCATTTACGGCTTAAGTATTATGATAGCAGAACTAAGAATAAATGGGCGCTGTGAAATAGCTTGATACATGCCACAACGCATCTTACTATAATTGAGCTAGAGGGTGAACCTGTAAGCAGCTAAAACTTCGCGACTTCGCCATAAAAAAATATGAAACTTGGTGTACTGCATCAGTTTTTGACGAAGAGTTACGTGGACGCATTCATTTTGAACAAAAGTCAGTCTTTACTATTATTTATATTAACAATTTTTGAGCCGCAAAAACAGAGACGCATTTTCATCGGATAGAACGGAAAAGCGTGACCGGAAATTGCGCTCCACGTCACTGTTTACACATTGCTGGCAGAAAGTCAACTTTATCACACCTGTGTACTCTGCATGAGTTCTAACAGTCATTGCATTGAATCCAAAAATACAGCCTAGATCTAGATATACGGTTGGGCTTCCTGCAAAGAATCTGCAAGATTTATCTTGCCCGGGTCGGCTAGTTTAAACAAATGTGCATTTGTTACACCTCTTCTACATACTAGAACAAACAAAAACTATGGTCGCGAAATGATGCCGCGACGTGAATCTGGTGGAAAGATATCACGTTTACGCCCCGTCCTATTTTCCTTATCTGCCTGGAATTGCAACTTTTGAAGAATGACATTTTTACACATAATATGATCATTTCGTTGTCCCCTGCGCTGTGAAACTTATATGCCGCTGATCTAAAGGCCAAAAAATTAACAGACACCACTACTGGTTCAATTTGCCACAGGAACCAGATAATTATACTCATCAGATGTGAAAGAAATTATGTTGTAATAATAAAAAAAAAGTGTTTGGAGTATTTCATTTTGGTCCAATTTTGGCCTTTTTTTTTCTCGACGTCACAACCTAAATGTCATTTTAAAAGATAATAAAGTTAATTTTCTCAATCTAACCCAGTCGCTTTTGTATCGACCTACTGTTTTTATTCAAGTTTCGGGCAATTTTTTAAAGAAGTTGTAAAAATGTAGAATACAATGATTTCTTTTTGTGCTCCTTTTGAAGCCGACCGCACGGAGAGACTGCGTTTGAGAAGCATTCAGTTGGTGCGCAATGTCCTGCTGCGCATGAAATCAGAAGAATTATGGATTATTATGAGAAATTGTCTACATCAGAATCAGAGAGAAAGGTAGGAACACAGGTTTATCAAGGCTAATGCTGGCTATCTCATCTAGTAGCTGTACACGTACTGGAAAAAAAAAAAAATCGCGTTGCGTTCCGCTTTACTCTTGATCAATTTCAATTCTGTGATGACCCAACCCCCCCCCCCCCCCTCCTCTCTCTCTCTCTCTCTCTCTCTCTCTCACACACACTCACAAACACACACTCACAAACACATGCACATAAAAACACACATACACAGATAAAATCAATAGAAATACAGAGATTAGCAAGAGATAATGACGCCAATTCAGAATAATATAAAACAGACTGTGAAATCATGCAAGAAAAAGGAAACACGGACAGTTGTTTCATAAAATGAAATTTGAAAACATGGTAACAAGTATTAAATTAAAAAATAAATGGAAACTAAACTACAAAGGACACGCCTATCTTGCCAGTAATAGGGGTTTATCATAATTGTGACAGTACTTTACTGATTGTTTTGAAAAGTGCCTTTGCCATGGAATCTTAGTAACAAGCAAGGTCGGGGAGATAATACTTAGTAGATAAATCTATTAACTTGCAACCTTTGGCATGACTAACTGACCAAACTATACACTCTTCAGGTCTTAAATTTTGCAGGAAGGTGGCAATTGAGATAAGGAAGATGATGGCTATGATTAAAAGTTGTTTACTTCAAGCATGTATTTTTAAAAAATAACAATGTTTATTGCTATGTAACATCTGTATTTTTGTATGTTTGTTTCGTAATGCATATAGTACCGTGCATGACATAAAAAGTAACCATATCAGGCGGTCAGTTTGGTGCGTAGTGTTCTGGTGCGCATGAAATCTGAAGCAAGACTGAAGCAAGTTTATTACTTTTATTATATGAGAGAGAGAGAGAGAGAGAGAGAGAGAGAGGGGGAGGGGGAGGGGGAGCACATGACTGTTTATTCCGGACAATACCCGGTAGGACATCTAGTATGATATAAGGTAAATGATAACAGTCTAGCGACAGGTTTATGCCGGACGAAGCCGAGTACTTCAGCTAGTGGCTTAAAAGAGTAAAAAGATGCACAGCACAGTAATTTTTCACCCGTCCCAACCGTTACGGAGATACATGAAAATGTTCGTGGCAAATCCAGGCCCGTTTGGGAGAAGAACAAGAACACAACAAGCAACACATAACAATTACAAAAACAACAAGAATTATGAACAACAACAACAAATCCAAACCCTCCAGAGAACAATCAGTGAGGTATTAAAAGTAATCCCGGAATTAATGAGAACTCGGTTGGTGTTTTATTAATGGCGTGTGGAAACACACGTGCTGGTTCAATATGAAACTTTGGCAAAGGAGAAGAAACGCCCGTCGTTACAAACCAGGTACATACCTACTCGCACACCAGTGGCTAGAAAGAAGAAGTTTGTTATGAAACGTCCTAAACTGAGTGTTTCTCAAGGTGGAGCGCGTGCCCCACCAGTGGGACCTAGTAATATTTTACTGGGGCGCGGAGCTTCAGAATGGGATGTACAGATTTTTCTTAAATTGATTTATAAATGTATTTTAACTTAATAAATGATATAGACTAGCCGACCCGCGTAAGATAAATCTTGCACATTTTCTATGTACCAAGCCCAACCGTATACCTAGATCTAGGCTACATTAAAACAGCATTTGGAAATGTTACACCACAATTTCACTTACAAATACGCAGATGTGATAACTTTGATTTTCGATCACCAATGTGTAAAGACAGGTCAAGGACGAACTTTCTGATCAGGCTTTTTGATCCTACTAGATGAAAAAATGCATCTATATTTTTTCGGCTAAAAAAAAACGAACCGTAAACAAAATGAAAATAATATCACACAGTGATTTTTGTCCACGAGTGCGTCCACGTAACTTATCGTCAAAAAGTAAGACAGTGAACAAACTTTAAGGATTTTTGGCCACGTAGTCGCGAAGTTTTAGTTAGTTACATGTTAAGTTTTAGTTAGTTACATGTTAAGTTTTAGTTAGTTACATGTTAGCCTTTTTATAGTAGGACAAACTGTTGTTTATTTATGCCGTGTTTGTGGTTGCCTTGTTTATTAGCTCGGATTAAAACATCGAACTTAACGGGCGCACGAAATTAATGTTTAAGCGCAACCTAGTCGGTTATACACGTTCTTGGTCGCTCTGTACAAGCATTCTGTTGGGGTGCATGTTTGTTTGGAAAATTGAAGGGGGGCCTGGGACAAAAAAAAGTTAAGAAACAATGGTCAAGGCTAACCAAATGAGAAGCTAGCGAATCCCATGTCAGCTTGCGCAGATCCTACACCAGTACTTAGCATAGCTTTCAAATTCAGTTTTAAGACATGCCTTTGACAATATCTAAAATGAGGCTATAAACATCTGGGGTCGTTGGTCACTCTGGAAAATAATATTAGAATGTTGTTACACATACGTAGGTCCATCACGTTTCTTGTATTAAGGGTACATATTTTAAAGCCTTTTGTGAGTCCAGAGCTACATGTAGAGAGCTCATCCCAAAATACTCCTGTCAACAACCTTAATTAATTATTCTTTCAGATTTTCTTTTTGTTTTACTCGTTTTTTTTTTGTTGAAAGGGTGGGGTGGGGCAGGGTTAGGGATTCGATAAGATTTAGGGTTGAGGGTAAGGACGGGGTTAGGGATAAGTACGTATACGTCCGCACGCAAAACGTTTGGGGTGGTGCGTACGTACAAGTAACAACAGCCCTAATACTGTAATGCATGCGTAATGCTTAATGGAGCACCGATACACGTTGGTTTTGTCTCGGCTTTAGTGTGAGATGCAGAGCCGTCTTAACGTATGGACAAAGTAGGAAGTTGCGCAGAGGCCCCAAAGGTCTAATGGCGCAGTGCAATGCAAATTTACGCTGCGTCCCCTCAGAATGACGAGGTTGTAACTCCCTTCCGTGAACTTTTGAGAAATCGGGGATTCAAGTTTCATGTGATTATAGCTTTCAGAGCAAGGCATTTTCTTTTTCTTTTTAGTGATACTTACAAATTACACACCGAGTCTGCTTGATACGTCGACACACAATGGAGAAGGCCTCTAGAAGCAGTGTGTATTGTTCAGCCAAAATAGTGGAGATAGAACCTTGTCATTCTAAGGAGACGAATGGTTTTTGAAACTGGGACCGATCGTAGATTATTGTTTTGCCCATTGGCCCATGATGGTGACTGTTATGTCTTGCCCTGGTGAGATGTGAACTTTGGAGTTAAACGGAACCTCGCGCTCTGGCGAGATTGAAACAAGTCTGTCTCATTAGTTCCAGCGCGACAAAACTGTCCTGAGTCAGTTGACGGAAAGAGAGATCTAGCGCACTGGGTCAAAACAGACGCAAAACAAGACTTTTTGACTCCCCGTGCTCCACCAGCTAAAGTGATGAACCGAACGTGCCACCTTGGTGAGAATTTAAATTGCTTTTGTCATTGTGCCAAGCTATCAGTCTTTGTTGACAATCATCACGTTTTAAGGGGAAAGAGGGGTAGGCAACATAAAAAGGTGGCGGTGGTAGCGGGTGGTTGGGGGGGGGGGGTCTGGAGCATCATGACATACACCGGGTTGAACAACACTACCATCTAGCACTCCAGGTGTTGATGATTAATTTCAATACAACGCACGCAATAAAAACTGTCGCTTGTCTTTCTAGGCAATTAACAAATTCTATGCAGCGGCGGACCTACATTTTTGGAATCCTGAAGCTTGAACTGTTATGAGGCCCCGTTTTGCAACCAGCAACAAAAGGGCAACATCCAGAATTCACTCATTCAAGAACGGCTCTTCAGGGCCTCTGCGGGATTAGGGGGCCCTGAAGCCTAAGCTTGATCAGTTTCATAGTATATCCGCCACTGATTGTATGATAACAATCTGCACACGTTAGAAGATACTCATGGCTGAATGAAATTCCCTATATTAATATTTTCAGAACAATACCATCATTTCAAACAACAGCGTTGACGCCAGGAAAAGTGAAAACATCATCGCATTAAAAAATAGGCTTAAAACTGAATTGTTTCGGACTGCTTTCAGGGACATTCACATGGTCACGCAAAGGAAGATAAAGCTAACCAAACATGTTAATTTAATTGCGACCCTTTATAACAAGACCATACATTTTTTTTCCCCGGACATGGCTTGAAAAATGGCTCTTAGGTAACATATTACGTGGAACGTCCATTGTTTGAAACTGAATGATGTCCGTTTTTGGTCTCAGAGGTTTGAGGATGAGAGTAGATCAAGTGTTTGTTAATTTTGTATTTGTATTTTGTATACTACTTTAATCCCATTTGGGAACTTTGCCTATGTGCCATTGCAGCCAGTTACAACTGGAGCAGACACGTCGTCGCCACTGTGCAGCGCGGTTTTTTTTTTTTGAGGGGGGGGGGGATTGGGGAGGGGGGATCTGGGGATAGTATTTTTTTTAATTTTGCCCGGGCAGCGGCATGTCCGGCCTGCTCTTTTCGATTTCCAACTGCCAAGTTATCTTTAACGTGCGCAACGTGCACACGGGCCCTCCGAATTTTTTCGTCCTTATCCGAGAAGACTAGGTACTCGATCCTACCCCCCAATAGGATCAGGGACACGAAAATATCAGAAAAATCCCAAACTTCTAACATGCCTGCACAAGCCGTGTTTTGAACCCGGGACCCTTGGCATGAGAGGCGAGCAACTTGCTTCTAGACCACCTTGTCCCCAATGTGTGTGGATGGGAGCGTGATGAATTGATCTTAGGATTAATCCTGTTTTTAATTTCAGTCCAGCGCTAGAAATTGTCTAGATCAGACAGAAAGGGGAAGAAGGTGGGAACACAGGTTCATCCCGGTAATTATAATTATTCTTTCGCGGGGCTAATTTCTTTATTGTGTCCAAACTTCAGGGCTAACACCTGGAAAATATGTTCCTTAATCAACACCAAATTAATGACCCCCCCCCCCCCCCCAGCTCAATTACTCTGTTTTCAATTTCATGCTCTGCGTGATGATATAATATAATATGTATAATATATAAAGAGGGAGAGAGAGAGAGAGCATGACAGGAAGAGGGAGAGGGAGAGAGGGAGAGAGGGAGAGAAAAAGAGAGGGGAAAGAAGGGGAGAGAGATCATGTCAGGAAGAGAGTGGGGGGAGATAAAGGGAGAGAGAGTGAGAGAGAGGGAGAGAGAGCGGGAGAGAGGGGGGAGAGAGCGACGCAGAGAGAGAGAGCACAAGTGTGACAGTATAAGAGAGAGAGCAAGAGAGAGAGAGAGGGAGGGGAGAGAAAGAGAGAGAGAGACATGCATAGACAGTTAGATAGATAGATAGATAGATAGACAGAAAGGGATAGATAGATAGATAGATAGATAGATAGATAGATAGATAGATAGATAGATAGATAGATAGATAGATAGATAGATAAACACAAAGAGAGAATGAGGGAGAGAGAGAGAGAGAGAGAGAGAGAGAGAGAAAGAGAGAGGGAGGGAGGGAGGGAGGGAGGGAAGGAGGGAGAGCGACAAAGTGAGAGAGAGAGAGAGAGAGAGAGAGAGAGAGAGAGAGAGAGAGAGAGAGAGAGAGAAACAGATTGTAGAATTGTTTTTCCTGTGTTCGTGATGTCGACCGCATTCTTCAGCATTTCGAAAGAACGAAGAACCCACTAATAACTATCGATAATTTTACAAGAGCTAGGAAAGTTCTTTTAGTGCATCATTTCTTATGCTCCCAAACAGATATGAGGAACAGCTAGAACAAAGCAACAACAAAACCAGCAAAATGAAAGGCAGAGCGCTGTCGTGTAATAATATATACTAAAACCTTCTTTCCATTGTTTTTGAATAGCTGGACTTCAACTCGCGAGAACACTCTACGCTGGTGCTGTTTTGAAGACGAAAATCCTATTGCATTGGAAGGACCTAACAATCATGTAGGTGGCCTCAACTGAAGCAGAAAAGATGGAGGGGTGGGATGTGGAGGTAGAACGTGCGAGAGAGAAAGAGAGAGGAAGTGAAGTGAGACAGGGAGTGGACGAAAGAGAAAAACGGAAAGAGAGAAGGGGCAAGAAAGAAAAACACAGAGGGAGAGGGCGGCAGAGAAATAGAAGACAGGGGAAAAAAAGAAAGAAGAAAGAGAAAGAGAGAGTGGATGAAAGAGAGAGAGAGAGAGAGAGGAAAGAAAGAAACAGGTGAGAGGGAGACATGCCGACAGACAGAGACAAAGAAAGAGAGACAGAGACAGTGGGAGACATAGACAATATTTAACCACTAGGCTTGTCGCACGACCCAGGTATATTGAACAGAACTTCTCCATGCAAGTAGATAATTTTGAAAGCAATTTCTGACGCATGATATCATAACAATTAACATCACACTGTTATTACCGAGCCAGGGGACATCTAGATCTCCAGCCGACTATCTTGTGTAAGATAAATAAATTCTCACATCGGGAGTACCTTTTCTACATAAAAGGACTTAACGCCATATATCTCAGTTCCGTCCTGTCAGTGTAAAATTATATCCTACTGACACAAGTGTCATATGCGATAATTATAATTGCAATAGATAATTCAACAAGATTTTTTTTTGGTACCGTCTGACAATAATCCCATAAGCACACGTGACTGATACACTTTGCCAAAGGCAACAATGAATGAAGTAAAAACAATAAACCCCTTTTCAAACCTAAACCATTGAATAACACAATTATCCCACGTGCGAGTGAATGCCTCCCTTTCTCTTGGGGCGACGAACGCATAATAATTATGGTGGCAGGCAAGACCTTTGGAAGGAATGTAAATTATTTGGGGGGGGGGGGGTTGTTTTCATATTTACATCGTTTAAAAAATACACCTCAAAACATTTTAACTTTTGACGTCTTGACTCGTGTGTTTTACAGAACCAGAGTCATAAAAGCATGGGTTATTGACAAATAAAATGGAAATGCATAAATACGTAAGAGAGGCAAAAGTCCCTTATCCGGCTCAGGTACATACATTTTCAGCTATTGGACAAATGAAGTTTTAACTTTCATCTTATCTTACCTTAATGAAAATTCAGAAATAAATCAGGCGGTACACAATGGTAATACTAACCGTTTCAGAAAGAAACAAAGTCACAAACTTTGCTCTTCTACTGAATATAAAGTAATAATCACTTAGAGCAATTCAAATACAGCACAGTGCACTTCATTAAGGAAATCATCAGCGGCTGTCAATAATGCTGTTCTTCTGAAGTTTTGTTCAATCAACTTCATTCATCATAGAAATATACAATGATTAGGCCTCATCTACTTCTTGGTAGAGAACGAACTAAATCACAACAGGCCCGATCGCGGCTGCCGGTGAGATATTGGACGCATGCCGTGAGGCGGGGTGGGATTCTCCAGCGACCTGCCGTCGGAAACCAGCGACTAGAGGCATGCTGGTGTTTGGAAGCACAGCCAAACCCCTTGCGTTTTGATATTATGCTCTAAAAGTAATCGAATCGCTGGCTTGGTCGTGATTGCATGATTGGTTTATTATCAGTTCAGCACGTCCTTATGGAAGGATTAATGACTGTTAAACAATCAGGAGAACAGGGTAAAAAACAAAACAAAACAAAAACAAAGAGAATGCAATGAAATGAATAGGCAACATGGCGTCTGTTTATTAAACGGAACGACAGATATCCATTTTCAAAGGTGAACGAGGAATGAATGGAAAGACACTCATATGATCTCATAACGCCCTCCCCAACAAAGCCCAGTTTTAAACACTGTCTATCTTTGCCGCTGAACGTGTTATTTCTTTGAAGCCAGCCCAAAACAAGGCCTTTTCAGGGCTACAACGTAAGCCCTCTTACGGGCTAATACAGCACATTTCAGTGCTACAAGAAATGTACTCTTAACGGCTGAAACAGCACTTTTCAGGGCTGAAACAGCACTTTTCAGGGCTACAACAAAAGCCTTCTTACGGGGCTAAAACAACACTTTTCACGGCTACAACAAAAGCCCCTTTTAGGGGTAAAACAGTCTTTTTGAGGGCTCAAGGCTGAAGACCAAGAGAAGACAGAAGACAACAAGAATAAGAAGAGTAACGAAAAACAAATGAGAAAACGAGGTAGCAACGAGAGGTGGAAGAAAAATAAGAAAAAAAGGGGTAAGAGAAGAAGACGACGAAAAAGAAAGAGGAGGAGTCAAAGAAGAAGAAAAACGAGAAAGAGAAAGAGAAAGAGAAGGAGGGGAAAGATGAGGGAGAGAAAGAAGATTAGGAGAAAGAGGAGGAGGAGAACGAGGATTAGCAGAAAGAGAAAGAGGAGAGAGGAGGAGGACGACGAGAAGAAGACAAAGAAGAAGAAAATTTGAGGTTCTGGTTTGAATCTGTGTCCTGAACTTGGGTGACAGGAGATCATCAACAACTCAGCTTGTTGTGAAGAGTGTCCTAACATGTTTTTTTGTACTTTTTAATCATTATTGGTGAATGCTGTGCAGTTGCTCGATGGTTTGAACCCTTTTCGTAATCCATACTTGAGACACCCGCAGGCAGATTGTCACTTGGTGGAAAGGCTTTTCCTTTTGGGAATTGTGGACCAGCATCAGCGTTGACATCAGGAAAAGTGAAAACATCGACACATAGTAGAACAGGCTCAAAACTGGATGGTTTAAGACTGTTTTCATTGAAACTGAATGATGTCCCTTTTTGTCTTCAGATATTTGAGGATGAGAGTAGATGAAGTATTAAATTTTGTGAATGTGGGTGAGTGGCAGGTTGATGAGTTGATCCTAATATGTTAATCCTGTCTTTAATTTTAGTTCACCGCCTTAGAACACATCATTTTTTCTTCCTTATAGGTTTGAGGGCTTTACAAGTTCACTGTTACATCACATATTACATCCATATACGACATTCAAGCGACATCAAACATCAACCTACTGAAAGAAGGAAAAACAAAACATGTACCCACCTCGTCATCTATCTAAGCTACGCACTGGCCTATCGACCATTGTGATGACTCAAAGTTATGACTCCTCATGATTGCTGACAGGGAAATCTGTATTCCAAGAAAGTAACGTATCGATGTCTTTGAATAGTTTTGAAGTTATAAGCAGAAACATTTTCGCCACATCCAAGAATAACAAGTGATAAAAAAACGTTGAAACCGCTCTCTTGTCAAACCGAGAAAATTATGGACACGCCTGTGCTTGGGGTTGACGACAACCTGTTTGGTTATATCTAAACAGGTGATGCGATTTGATAACACATTGTGCAGACAGATTACCCTAAAAGTGTATGCATTTTATATGCTTTCCATTGTACTTGTTGCACATACAGCGAGAGAATTCTCATGCCGTAAAAAATGGGTTTTCATCTGTACCGAAAAGGAAACGACAACGGAAACGTAAAAAAAGGTATCAAGTAGCAAAAAGAAAGAGTGTCTCAATGTGTACGAAAACCGTCACTCCGTACACATGAAAACATTCTTTCTATGTCACTACTTAAATGGTTTTTGAGGTTTCCGTACACATAAAAACCCAGCTTCATACCGTAAAAAGGAGTTTTCATGTGTACAGAAACGGAAACGGCCACGGAAAAGTCAAAAACCCCTTCAAGTAGAGAAATACAAAGAATGTTATGGCGTGTATAGACTTAATGCGTTTTTACCAAATGATGGAGATTTGACGTGTGCGTGCACATGAAAACACAGCTTAAATCTGTTAATGGTTTTCCGATAGCCTCTACTCAAATAGTAATAGTCCAGCTGTCACCTACAGCAAGTGTGTGCTGGTCAATTTTTTTTAACCATTCATTAGTGACAGTGAACAAGCAATTTTCTCGCTTAGTTCATTAACTCAAGTACAGTGCAGAGCTTGAGTGCGCTACCCGTACATCAAAGCCTTTGGAATTAAGCAATTTTTTAATTCTATTTTTCACATTCTGAGAGTGGAAATAGAAAATGTTTGGTCCAGCTGAAACAGCCAAAACGATGGGTAAGGCTGAAAAAACTGAAACGATGTAGTGAAGTAAAGGGACGGATTCTCCTCCCTCGCCTAAGGCCCGGCTCACATAGGAAGAAACGCGAAACTCCGAAATGCGAAACGCCTCACACCATGCGTCACCTGATCACATAGACCTGGACATGCTCTCACGTCGGCCAGTTGTCAAAATGGATTCTTCAGATGAAGACATCTTGGTTGCATTAGTGTTATTGAGAAAGATAAGAAAAAGGAGAAAACGCAGCATTTGGTGCCGTGAGCATTTTATGTTAAGGAGTAGGAGAGGAGAGGAGAATTTCACATAACTTCTGCTCATTGATGTAAGGACGAGACATTGTTCTTTAATTACGTAGGAATGTCGTACCAAACCTATGAAGAACTCAAGTCACTGGTGCTTCCATGTTTACAATCTGTGGGTTGTAACTGGCGGGGACCAATATCAGTCGAAGAAAAACTAGTCGTGGCTCTCAGGTGAGTAAAAACAAAAATCGCTAAAATAAACTTATCATCATCATCAACAACAATCACAACAATACAACAACAACAGCAGCAGCAGGAAGAATAATAATAACAACAATAACAGCAACAGCAGGAAGAATAATAATAACAACAACAACAGCAACAGCAGGAAGGAGAAGAAGAAGAACAACAACAACAGCAACAGCAGGAAGAATAATAATAACAACAACAACAGCAACAGCAGGAAGGAGAAGAAGAAGAACAACAACAACAGCAACAGCAGCAACAAAATACCAAGAACAACAACAAAATACCAAGAACAACAACAACAGCAACAGCAGCAACAAAATACCAAGAACAACAGCAACAGCAGCAACAAAATACAAAGAACAACAACAACAGCAACAGCAGCAACAAAATACCAAGAACAACAGTTTAAACACAATATTTTTGAAGTACACTTTTAAAAAAAAATTTTACAGAAAGAAAATAGATGATGTTCTATAACATTTTTTCTATTATCATCCATAGTCGGAGCTTTGAACGCTGCGTTATCTCTGCAACAACGCAGTAGCAGAATAATGCGCTTCACTGCAGTTGCACAGGAAACTACAAGAAACCCCACACGAAAAATGAACTATATTCACTTTGCCACCTCACGTCAACACACGCGTTTCGCGTTTCTGGGGTGTCGTTACCTCCTAATGATGTGCACATTGCCGTTTAAAATCATTGGTACCACTTTTGTTTTGCACGCATGAGGCGTTTCCTGTTTCGGGTTTCTCGTTTGGCTTTTCTTCCCATGTGAGCCGGGCCTTACACGAACTATTGGCCATTAGGCTGGAGGTCCACTGGGCCAGGTCTGTTTTGACTCAATGCGTGAGGCCTCTCTTTCCGCCGGCTGACTGAACTCAAGACCGCTTCGACACATCCCTTGAATTAGTTTGACAGGCTTGTTTCAGTCCCACAAGTATGCGAGGTCCCGTTTAATTCTATAGTTCTCACCTCGCACTTACACCAGAGAGTATAGAGAGGTTCACTATTGGTCGATTTGCACTGCGAGACACGGGAGGCACTGCGAAACCACTGTTAGCATGGTGGGGAAAGTAGGTCGCTACAGTAAACAATACCCGTTTTGAGCATTTCCACTGGGTGTACGAACTTAAAAACGGCTCTAAATAGTTTCAATCAGCCCCAAAATATGAACAAACCACGATCAACCGATATGCACACAGTCTTTGGTGAAGGCGGTCTCTTTTAATTCTTGCTAACGCAGCGATCTAGTTTCGCGATTTGGCGGAAGTGAGATCTCTCTATAAATACATACTCTCTGCATATACTGAGACAACACAGATCTGACTCAGATAGCCACCAGCCATTATAAAAGGAAATATTGTGACGAGACGTTATGTGGAGAATGCTATACATACCGGAGCCACAGCTGACCTCAGACAGTCTCCTGTCCTTCATGAATGTTTCAGATGGTCTACTAGCAAGGGTCTTGCTCCTCGCGTTTCTTTGGAATCTTCTACTCCCCAGAGGTTTTGCTTGCTCCTTCGCTCCTGCCCGTCACGAAATGTAAAAATTCTGCATCAGACACAAGTCGGTCTCCGCTCTGTCTGTCTAAACCAAGACTGTTTCGGAAAATTCATAATATTGTGATTTCTGGAACCTTATGTGTGCAGCTGCTCGTCTGTATCCCCCCTCGCCCTTCCTCTTTGTAAAGAATTGTCTCAACCTCTGAGTCCTATGCCGTAGCGTGGGCGGGGCCATAGGGGAGGTTACCCAAAGGGCAAACTTTCAAAACCATCACTGTTTCAACTGCCAGTGATGAAAGAAGTTTCTTAAAACTTAACTTGATCAAAACGTATCAGAGATCTACAATGAGCCAAGAAAGACTGAGTTACTTAGCAAAACCGTCAACTGAGATTACAATGCAGATTTCGATACGATTATTGAAATGCTGGCACAAATTAAAACCAGGAGATTTTAAATGAATTTGAGTACACTAGCTTTAAATAAATTTTACTTTAATTGCGTCAGCATTTCCTTAATACACAACACGTGTCCTTTGGGGGGGGGGGAGGAGGGGGGATAAGAGATTAAATACTACATTGACGGGAGGGATGCAGAGAGAGCTAATGTTGCAAGGTCAGGGCGCCGCAATACTCGCCTTGCCTCTCGCGTTGGAACACACGCTACGCCACTGTCTGAGTCTGTGGACGTTTATGTTTGCTCTGCGTCAAGAATTTCCTGCCATAGTCACATTGATGCTCACCCTGTATTCTTCCAGTAATCCCACCGAATAGCCTGGTGTAGACCAGACAAATCATCTATGCATTCATCGTACTTTATCTCTCTCCCTCTTGATTTCTGAAGATCGTTCTGCGATACTTTTCTTTATTGCGTCTTGCAGCACTTCATTACATACGACCAATCTGGTGCCAGTCCAGCCAGGGCAGTCCAGGTCCGTTCTAAAGTAAGCCGTCTTTCAACGATCCGGAATTGTTCCAGAACATTCAGAGTCGGCACCATTATCAGGACATTATTATGACGTGATAAATCTCGGTACGGGAGAATATTGTTTGGACAGACTGTGTCATACTAGCGTCTTCGTGTTACTGTTGGCAGTATTTTCAGTCCAGACATAGAGGCGACGTCGTGTAAAATCAATTTCTATGAATCTTAGAAAATGTAGAGATATCAGATTTGTTGGTTTTTTTGTTTGTTTGTTCGCTGTTTTCTTTTACGCCACAGACGAAGTCATTTCCTCATTTATTTTTAAAACCCACGTGAAGATCTATGAGCATCTACAAAAAACAACAAACAACAAACAAGAATAAAAAAACAACAACAAACCCAATAAAAGAAGAACAACAAAAAACCAGCATGAATTTCTGAGAGAGAATTAACACAGCTGTTAAGAAGAAGAAATATCTTAAGTTTGAGGAAGTCAGGAGTGTCCTGCTGAGTGAAGCAGGAGTGAGACACGGGTCGCGTAATCCGATACTTTAATTATTGGTTTTCCCCTCTGGCCATTGGTTGTCAGCAGAGAAATTTGTGTTTTTTGCTCAACTTTAAAGCTTTATATCTCCTCAAGTACACAACATACAAATTCCAGCTAAGGATGAAAAAATACTTCAAATCTCATATGAGTTTACTAGTGGGATTATTTAATTGGGAATTCAGAAATAAAGGCGTTAATCTTCCCTTGAAAATTGTGCCCATTTTGACATCTGAAAATGAAAGAATATTGTTTTAAAAATTTCTACAAACTTTATGTTGGTTTTTTCCACATATAACTCATATTATGTCATGAAAGAAGAACCAATGTAGATTCATAAGCAACTTGAACCAAGTTGATACTCTAAGGAATAACAGAGATATCAGCTCACCTGTGCACCCTACCAGAGTCAATATGAACAAACACATTAAACTTTACCTTAAAATCTTCTCTGCATAGTGCACTGCAATATTTTCTCCTGTACATTCATGCATTATATTAAACTGGATTAGTCTTAATTTAAACATTAAAAAAACAACAACAAAACATTCATGAACTGAGCAATATACATTAGAAATGTATTACTGAAACACAACCACAACGTAATAATTCATGTAACAGTTTCAGAACAAAATAACATTTATATATGTTCTTCCAACAGTAACATCATCCCCCGTTCAAAACATTTTGTCAGATAAGTATTTGTGATGACCATAAATAAACTGAAAGCACTGTATGAAATTATCATTTAATTAGCTGAGTGTCTAATTTTACATCATTTTAACCAGGTCATGTATATTTTAACTGTAAAATCGTTTCACTTACGTCAGTTTCTTTTAATTTCATCAAGGGTCTCACGTTTGCATACGAAATGAAGATCGCAATGACGCTGTATATACATATCATCTAAATTCTACATAGTAAAACGTTTTTGGTTTTCCTTATGTGTAATTTGACTGCCATGTAACTTGTAGTCTCCAGATTTCTCTGGCGCTCTGCTTCAGGCTGGGATTATAAAGTTATTTTTTGTATTTTCTTGTATTTTGTATACTTCTTTAATCCCATTTAGGAAATTTGTCTTAGTGTCATGGCAGCCCAGTTACAACTGGAGCAGAGACGTCATCACCACAGTGCAGTGCCAGTATGAGCTGTTTTTTTTTAGAGATGGAGGGGGGGGGGAAGCGGCAGGGATACATTTTATTTCATTTTGTCCTGGCAGCGGCCTGTTCGGCCTGCTCTTCCCAACTTTCAAAAACTCAAGGTTCTTTTAACGTTCGCAACATGCACACAACCCCTCCGAGTTTTTCGTCCTCATCCGAGAAGACTAGGCGCTCCATAGGATCCGGGACAGGATAACATGAGAAAAATCCCAAAATTCCAACGTGCCAGCACCGACCGGGATTCAAACCCCGTACCTTCGGCATGAGAGGCGAGCACCTTCCCTCTAGACCACCGTGTCCCCACTTGTGAATACATACAGCCTTTTTACAGCGGACGTGTGACTTCACCTTCTAGGAAAAGTGTCGTATGTCAAAATCACTACTTTCCAAGACAAAGAGAAAAAGTGTTTTACATCGTTTGTACGCGCATTACTTAAGATTTACTTATTCAAAAATGATTTTTGTTCGATTCCAGAGCTGATATCTGACCATACTTTGTGCAGTTTACTTTAAACTTTGATTTTTTGACAATGCTGCTTTGGGATTATTGATATCGTCGGCGAACACGGCTGTATGTCAAAACATACTATCACATTCTTTTCATCTCGTGATGTATGCATTTTTTTTTTGTTTGAGTCCACCAGTGTACAACTAAGCCTTGTTTTTATACATGCTAACACTGTCCTTTCTGCCCTCTCATTTTTCCAGCGAGCTTATTTTATTTCAACCTTCAGAGCGAGCTGCCTGCAGGCTCATTCATTAGACCTCCCATGCTTGTTGATGAGCAAATCTGCCCACGAACAGGGGAAGGCTACAGATATATAAACAGGAGGGAGAAAAAGGAAGCGAGGAGCAGCATGATCAGTGGTAAATTAATGGTCTTCTTCCGTCTTCCCTTTTCATTAAAACCCTGGCGCTCTCTGAACCCAGTGGTGACAGCTGTTAGGCGCTGCTGGAAATGGGGCCCCTTAACGTCCCTGCCATGGAAAAACCAGTAAAGAATAGTTAGATCAGCTGATCAGATGCTCATCTCGTGGGCGTGGACGGGGTAGGTCATGCACCGGATACACGTATGGGCAGGACCAAGGGAAGGTAATGCTAAAATATGCAAACATCGGGGGAGTCAACACACGTCTTTCAGGTTAGGAATATTAGGTACTGATAATAATGCAAAAAAAAAAACAACAATAAGGAAACATAATTATATTAGAGAGTCCGCGCATAGACGTGACGTCGGCGAAAGTTACCCAACGCGGAGGAATTTGTCCATTTTCGCACTATTTTGGGTCGCGCTTAGTTGCGATTCGGCTGTGAGAGTTAGGAAAGTAACTTTTCAACTGCTGTCGATACGAAGAACCAAAATGCAGCTCTCTCTCCAAGGACTGGAGTGCATCTCTTTCAAGTTTCATCTCTCTCAAATAACCAAAATGCAGGTCTCTCTCAAAGGACTGGAGTGCATCTCTTTCAAATTGCATTTCTCTCAAAGAACCAAAATGCAGCTCTCTCTCTCTAAGAACGTCAGTGCACCTCTTTCAAATTGCATTTCTCTCGAAGAACCAAAATGCAACTCTCTCTCTCTCACTCAAAGAACCAAAATGCAGCCCTCTCTCAAAGAACTGGAGTGCATTTCTTTAAAGTTGCATTTCTCTCAAAGAACCAAAATGCAGCTCTCTCTCTCTAAGAACGCCAGTGCACCTCTTTCAAATTGCATTTCTCTCGAAGAACCAAAATGCAACTCTCTCTCTCTCACTCAAAGAACCAAAATGCAGCCCTCTCTCAAAGAACTGGAGTGCACCTCTCTCAAAGAGAGAAAGAGAGCGGCAGGGGTAGGTGGATGCGGCTGGGAGGGGGGGGGGCAGTGAGCAAGGACATAACATCTAGACAAAGATAGATAGAGGGTGAGACGGGCAGATAGCGAGAGAAGGGAAGGGGACATGGAGAGAGAGAGAGAGAGAGAGAGAGAGAGAGAGAGAGAGAAAGAGAGAGAGAGAGAGAGAGAGAGAGAGAGAGAGATAAATAGTAGAAATAGTAGAAAGATAGAAAGAGAGATTTAATGATGTATTTAATGTCTTTTGTAAACAAATGACATGTAATACTTTGTGTTACTAAAGAGTCAAGTGTGAATAAATAGTTTGGTTTAGGCTAGACAGTAAATCATACATTTATATTACATTCATTCGGACGGTGATGGTGTGATACACAGGAAATAAACGAATTGAAATACTAAGTTATGAAGAATCATCATTCCTTGGTTTCGAGGGATAAATGTAAAACAGAACTAAAACGGCAAAGACAACTATACATGCCTCCGAGGCACTTTTAAACATTTTTTACTTTGCCCAAAGAAAGGTAGCGAGGTTATACGATCAGCCAAGCGGCGAGATGTGTGCGCTTGAACCTCGTTAAAGCTTTAGGCAGGTTCCAACAGCCGACTTTGGAGTGTTATAACCTGTTTAACTCTGGTTACGTAATTACAGTAGGGTTGTCGTCAAAATGCAATACACGACACAACTACTGGTCAAGAACATAGGCTAGATACCAAGTTACAGCTCCCAATAATGAAGACTATTAAAGATAATCAGTTTTTTCCTTCTCCTGTAAAATTTTGATTTTGGACTTAAGCAGGTTCCAACAGCCAACCGACGATATCTGCAATTTCTGCAAAAACAACTTGTAAAACGTTGACATGGTCATTATCTGAGATTCACTTGGACAGAAAAGGGAACAATGCAACGTAACAGTACCGATGCCATACATCACCATAATTGTAAATTAATATCTTGACGAGGCGTACACGAATGGACTACCAATTGGGATTTACCATATATTTAGATTTTAATGCAATAATGAAATACAGTTCCCAGCCCAACTGGCCTCCAAAACTCAGACAGACATGTTAATTCCTTTTTTTTACACAAGTACCACTGGTCCAACCAATGCCATTTACTGTCATTTACGATTTCCTCAGAAATCGACTGAGATGTACCAGCAAGAACGATTATAGAGGTGAAATTCTGGCTCCGGCTAAGGGATCATCCGCAAAGTCCGTAGCTTCCAGGGGACGGGGGAGGGAGGAGGGTGGCTGCGGGGGGGGGGGGAAGGGGCATAGCCACCAGAGAATGAAAAGCGCACATGGCGTCAAACTATGGAAAAAAGACCTTTAATAGTCTTCATGTGTACATAGAAAAAAAATGGGGGGGGGGGGGGGCAAAAATGGCCAAAATCGGATATGCGTACTTTAAGGATGGCCCCAGACGCAGTAAGGATTATGTCGGCAGTGCAAAGGCTTGACCGAAATCAAGATTTCCTGTCTCGCCCCCGGCTTGTCATTATGCCATGGAAGGTTTGTCTGAGTGTCTTGCGCTAATTAAAGTAAATGGCCGTCATAGCATGACTATGTGTGAGCTGATGGCTGAAGACAATTGGAAAACAGAGAAATCACACGAGCAAAGTCCACGAACAGAAGAAAAAAGGAGAAGAAATGATGGAAATAAACGAGAAAAGTGGGAAATCTTTAGACCACAGTTGAGGGCAGTTTGGTAAATTATCGTAACTATCTTAATGTTTGCAAAATTTTTAGAAGAAACAAAAAAAAGGCCTGTCCTTTTTTCTACCTCTTTTTAAATCTGTTGGTTTCACTGGTCTGGGACAAATTTGGCCATCAACAATCATGGGAGTGGAAAGGTCCTGTTTTGGTTTCGCACATTTGTAAGTCTCGGTATAACCCGAGACACAGAACACCGAGACGAACCATTCCTCCTCCCACCATAATATGTTAACAAATTGCTCGCGTGTTTAAATACGGTGAGTACTATTCCTTTTCGTTCAATTATGAAGGGGTGTGGTGCCAACTGTTGCACTGTTGACATCGATGATACGCGCGCAAGTCAACGGACGGTATAATGACGAATTGATTCGTTTCCGTATCCTGTGTCTCGGATGTAACTTTTTTTTTTACCATGTGTCTACCATGCTTTAAACAGCTTAGGACCTCACTAAGTGGAAATTCGCCACTGCATTTTGTAGTATTCTACCACAATAGGCCCTACAAGTTTAACCCTTTTGCTGCCACAGTATATCGGCCCATCATATTTTGTAGAATACTGCCGCACGGCCATATCGGCCCTACTGTTTCATGCTAAAACTGCCGTATATCGGTATAAACTGATACATCGGACGTCATTATTCCAGCCTGTTTTGCATACCTAATGTTACTACTTCCTGCAGTCTTTCTACCCGATAATCTGTTATTCTGGCAGTCGAAAGAAAGGAAGGGGCGTTTGTGCTTGGCAGCATAAGGGTTAATGTAGAATTAACACTTGAATAGGATGGTCGAAATGACACAAGCATTCCGAA
This sequence comes from Onchidella celtica, assembly GCA_963931925.1. Classification (NCBI taxonomy): domain Eukaryota; kingdom Metazoa; phylum Mollusca; class Gastropoda; order Systellommatophora; family Onchidiidae; genus Onchidella; species Onchidella celtica. The sequence goes on from OZ007568.1 coordinate 74,571,715, forward strand.
ACCCCCCGATGGTAATTTAAATTTAACGCTACCACTTCCCCAGTCGTCTCTCTAACAGCCTGGACCTAATGTGTTAACTCCATGTAGGTGCATGGTGAAATTAGATTTGTGTCTGGCGGTAAAAGCATTTGATTCCAGACCGATGGAAAAATCTTTGACTTTCCACTGAACGGACATTAACCGGAGATCGATTTAAACCAAGAGACGGGGAGAGACGGGGGCAGTTTCCGCACTGAGGCAAATCACGTACATCCGAGCCGTTTTGAGAGGGGCCAAATTAGACTGTGACAGAGACGACCAACAGCTCTGCTTTGTTCCGGGTATCTGGGAGATGGGGGGTGGGGTTGGGGGTGGGCATATTGAAGGAAACGCATTTTGTTGTAGGGAGGACAATTGTTAGTAATATTACTGAAGATGTCTCTAGAACCGTGTGAGGAGACGGCGTGAGGCAGACGGTAGGGGTGAGGGAGAAGTCATGATTTGTCTTGGGAAGTATGGCGGAAATAAGGGGTAAGCCAGAGAGCGGGTGAGTGAGTGAATGTGTGTGTGTGTGTGTGAGAGAGAGAGAGAGAGGAGACAGAGAGGGAGAATGAAGGAGGAGACAGAGAGGCAGGGAGAGGGAGGAGAGAGGTAGTGAGAGAGAAAGACAGAGAGAGAAAGACAGAGAGAGAGAAAGACAGGGAGAGAGAGAGAAAGAGAGGGAGGGAGAGAGAGAGAGAGAGAGAGAGAGAGAGAGAGAGAGAGAGAGAGAGAGAGAGAGAGAAGAGAGAGAGAAGACAATCATCAGAGTTTTGTAGGGTCTTAAACATTTGGAATTAGTTCGCTGGATCCGCTAAATGCCGCTTTATAATTATACACGTATGGCTATAATACTAAATAGTAAAGATGACTGAATGGTAGCGGGCCTGGCGCTATAATAAGAAAGTGCAATGCACAGTTTGTTGTCTTCCTCTGTTGGTAGTATATGAGCTGATGACGGTGGTGGTGGTGGTGGTGTGCGTGGTAATGATGATGGCGGTGGTAATGATGTGCGTGGTGATGATGGTATTGGTGCTGGAGAAAGCAGTGGTGGTGGTATGATAGTGATGCTAGTGATGGCAGCGGAGATCATGATGTAGTGGTGGTGAGCGTGATGATGGTGATGGTAGTGGTGATGATGGTGGTGGTGGTAGTGGTGATGATAATGTGTTGGTAGTGATGATGATGTTGGTGGTGGTGATGATGTAAATAATGATGGTAGTGATGATGGTATTAATATTTATGGTGATCATAAAGCAGTATTGAGTAATGACTGAGAAGTGGAATAGTAGAAGTAGATCATACAATTATCTGTCTCCCAGTGTGTGAATACTTTCATCTAACACCTGACCAATTAAAAACGGGTAGAGACCTTTGATTCCCAGCCAGCGAGTGGCCTGCACAGTGTGGGTGTCAATTGGTGCATAGAGATTACATGCCACTATTTCCGCTAAATATAACCATCTCACTTTGAACATTTATCAAACCACGTTTCCTCATTAAGAAAGGGACAATAGAGAATCGGTAATGCATAATCTCTGTTTAAGCTGCGACTCTGGATACGTGCATTTTGAGGGCTTCTATTTGCTTTTGTATGGAGCTGTAACTCAACTCGAAGCGGGTTCGCCTGAGAGACATTCATGCTCTTTGTCTTTGCTCATGCAAATGAGAGTGCCGTAGGGATACTGATTCGAAAGTTCAATAGCTGCCAAATCTGGGAGCTCTGATCAGTTTACCGACTTGAAAAGTGGCTTTATCACCCTCTCCACCGTGCGTGATACAATGATACTGATCAAGACTTTAGACATCGAGTGGGCGTAGGGCATTAACGGTTTCCAATAGCAGAAAACCCAGAATGTTAGAGGAATCTTATCTTAACCAAAGATACCAGCCTATGTACTATAAATAAGACATTCCCTTCTTTGCACCACTAAAAAAAGCGTACACACAATTTGCACCCTGATCGGGGGCGGGGCCCATGGCGCATAGCACGCACAGAATGCTTGATATAATGGTACATTGATGATGCAGATTTATTTCAGTGTTAATGTGACTAAAAAAAAAAACCAAAAAAGAAAAAAAAAATAGCCAGAGCGTTCCCACAGTGATTGAAGACAAAATTACAAATTAAGTGACGTCAGTCAAAGCCTACAGCGATAACTGAATGAGTGAACAAAATTCAATATTTTCCCTATTTGGCTTTGTCAAAAAGGGCATTATTCATGGCTTCCGCGCATTCGCCTCCAGGACGCAATTTGAGATCTGTGCAAGCTAAAAACGCGCTAGCTATCTTATCTTATTGTGTCTGGCACCTTTAGTGGGGCAAGTTAAGAAGGAACAATGTCTTCCGAGACACGGGATACCGAGACGATTCAATTCGCCAAATTTTCCCCGTCGACTTGCGCGCGTATCATCCAAATCAACAATGCAGCAATTCGCACCACATCTCTTCATAATTGAACGAAAAATACCAGTCCATAGAGCTCTGTGGGTGGTACTCACCCGGTTTATACGCGCGCAAGTTGTGGACATAATAAAATGAAAGAAGGTATGGTTCGTCTCGGTATTCTGTGTCTCGAATGTCTTCTTACCATCTCTAAAAATAACGTGCACACTGATCAAGCATTGTGTGAAAAGAATACATGGGATCATACTACAATGGAACCAGAGGGTGAAGAGCTAAGCACCCAAAAACGTCGTGACAATGTGTCCAAAAATACCGAAACTTGGAATACTTTTTCAATTTTTGACGATAAATTACCTGGTCACGTCCATTTTTGGAAGAAAAAAAATCAGTCTTTATCATTTCTTCACGATTTTGTTCAGCTGCAAGAAAGCGTCGCCATTTTCTTAGAATGGAATTGAAAAGCATGATCGGAAATTTCGTTGTTCGGCTTTGGTCGAAAATCGAATTCAAAGATCACATCTATTCTGTGTATTCTCCGAGTGAACGGGCCAACTAGTAGTTATAAATTAATAATAACACAATTAAAGTGTTTTTGTTTTTTACCGTAATTATAATTACAACGTAAGTTATTTCAATAAAGGCCTAGAGTGATATCACAACAACAAGAACAAAAACAACAACACATGCAAAATACACTCTCCGGTAGCAGAAGAGTTAATTAACATAATCGTGTTAATTTTTCCCCAAAAGAATTGTGAAACTAAAATTTAATGACACAATAGATCAAATAGATGTAAACACTGTCATCCCGATCTACGCCACAGCTACAAACATCAGCAACTACAAAATCAAATCCTAAAAACAAAACAAAAAAAAAGCAACAAACAAACTTAAGGCCGGCGTCTCTTGGCAAATCATATTGAGACTATTCGCAAATCTGATCAGGTCGTGAACATCTGTGTTCACGGGGTCTGTCTTACGGGTGGATAGAAAAACAGATATATTGACAGCAAAGAAAGTCCTTGGACGGCGTCCATTGATTTTTCTGTCTTCTGTATTTTCCAGAACAGTTTTGGTGGATTACGTAATTGGCGTTAGCTCTCGGGCGTGAAGAACATTCTCGTCGTCCTATATGAAGTGACTATTTGCAAGATGAAATCAAAGAAGGGGGCAAGTTGGTCTAGAGGCAAGGTGCTCACCTATCATGCCGAAATTATCTGGTTCATCCCCGGTCGGTGCAGGCATGTTGGAATTATTTTTTTGGGGGAAAAATTCACATCCCTGATCCTATGGGGTGGGGTCAAACATGTAGTCTTCTCGGATAAGGACGAAAAACTCATAGGGCCCGGGTGCGCGTGGCGCTCGTTAAAGATACCTTGGCAGTTAAATGTCGTGAAGAGCAGGCGTCTTCATTCATTCGCCCAGATTAAAAAAAAACAACAAAAAAACGGGAAGGCTAGCAATACGACAGCAAGCGTGCGTCTTAGCTAACCTTAAAACGGTCCAAAAATGCTGTGATCAGGGGATTGACGAAATGTTATGAAAAAAAACCCACAGAAAAACTGTGGGGTCTTTGCGCGCGAGGCTTAAAGCAAAGTCAAAAATTTGCAAAAAGAAAAAGTTGTATATCGCAAACCTTCCCGTAAGAAGTAAGAAATAACACCCATACGATACAATGAAACACAACTAAAAGAGAAGACTGGAAAAACCTCAGAATACTTGTAATAATAGGGATTGGCTGCTTCTCAGGAGAAGCAAAGAACTTATTTCAGCACAACCATTGATTTAGTTAGGATTTATTTTTCAAAGTTTGCTTTTTTCGCTCAGGAGTTTACAAACAAGATCATTCGTCGTGACTTTGAATGTAGTTGAATACAATTCGATAGTAATAATTATATACAAATTAATTTGTCCAGTTCCTTAGTTAGGGGATTGTGGCCAAATAAGGGATGGGTAAACGAAAGGAACGACACTGGGTTTGAGTCTGAGTTTGAGTCTGAGTTTGAGTCTGAGTTTGAGTCTGAGTTTGAGTCTGAGTTTGAGTCTGAGTTTGAGTCTGAGTTTGGAACTTTGGGACCTTTCACATTTTTGCTTTGTTTTTGTTATCTAACTGCAGCTTGATTTCCAGAGCTTTATCAGTTAAAATGTCACCAAGGAAAATCCGACGGGAGAGACTTGTACAAAATAGTTATTAACTCTACGGTTTAATAGCAAGTGTTTTTGTGTAGAACAGTGGTTCTCAACTTCGGAGGTGGGGGGGGAGGGCTCAACGAAGAGAAGGACGACAAGGAAGCAAAAAACAATGAAGGAGGGGCGACGAAAGAATTGGGATGGGGAGGGGGCTGGGGGGAGGAAAACATGAATGGAAGATGGTTGGAGGGCGAATCTAGGACAGCCACTGACTTGTTCAACAGCTCGAGTAGCTGGGTTTTGTGGACAGAATGATGAGGCCTATGTTTTAAAGTGCATTTCACAAAGGATGCTTTCTGTTTTATAACGAATCGTCAGTACGCCTACTGTCATGAAGAAGTCTTTGAAAAAAGCAACTTCAAAAGTTGTGCGTAGTCTGTCTTTTTTGTGAATGTTTCTCTTGGATTTGAATAGGGATGTTAAGGGGAGAGGGACCATGAAAGAAAATTTTGAGCCTAAGGGGGTGATTGCTTGAAAAAGGTTGAGAACCACTGGTGCAGAGTGTACCTTGTGGATATGTTAAAAATATTTAAATCAACCTGTAAATTTCAGCCTCCCTAAGGAAGGACCAAATGCACTGCGTGTTCACGTGCAAAAATAATTCTTTCATGGCAAAGACATTGAAAGACCGAACAAAATTAAATGAAAAGATAATCAAGCAAAAAGAAAGAAGTAAAATTAAAAAAAAAAAAAAACAGAACAGCAGAAAAGACAGACAGGAAGAACGAATGTAAAAAAAATGAAGACAGGAAAGATAAGAAGAAAGGAGAATGAAAGAGAACGATAAAGAAAACATAATAAAGATCAAGAAATTTAGAAACTCCAAGCACTCAAAGCGAAATAGCAATATCTCTAGAGTGATTGGCTTGTCAATGTCAAGTCACTAAGAGAGCCATGGCATTGTCGAGACGTTTTTGCTCACACAGTTTTTATAACGCGCGGCAATTCCCTTACGACACGAACGATTTAATTAGGCTGGCTGACAAAACTGGGGAATCTGCACCCATGGGTACAGTGGATACTTGACAAAGAATCAAGCAAGAGTTTTCAAACATAAAAAAAAGCCACACCCAGGACAGGTTGAAAATCAAAACAAACGATTGCAAAGCTTTTTTGGAAACCTGGAGTTATTTGTGCTAGTTATGTATTATAGCCACTCGTTCACACCGGATGGGTACAGTAGATAGTTGACAAAGATCAAGCAAGAGTTTTCAAACATAAAAAAGCCACACCCATGAGAAGTTGAAAATGAAAACAAATGATTGAAAAGCTCATATTATTTTTTTGTTTGTTTAGAAAGCTGGGGTTATTTGTACTAATTATGTATTATAGCCATTCGTTCACATCAGAGGTCCGCCTTCGTTCACTTGCGTCTATTCTTTTTCTGAACGTATGTTATCGAACGGCGGTACGTTCACACCAGAGATCTGCTTTCGTATGTTCGTTGTTTGATTGAGAATGCCAGAATTATAATTCTTCCCATGTGAGCTGTGCTGCACCAATGTTGAGGCTTGATTTCGCACTCCCTTTGCACACCGTGTAGTGTCGCAGGACACCAACACACAAAGAGTTCACGGGACAAATTTTAGGGCGGCAGCAAAAACGATTTCACGTACGAATATCAACGTTGGGAAACGAGCGAGAACGACACTTACTGAGAACACCAATGGGAGAGATGTAAAGATTTACGTCATCCGTTCAGGAGTCGCATGGCAGTTAACGAAAGCGGACCTCTGGTGTGAAGACGGGGTAAGGCTAAAATGGTTTTCAACTGTATTTTGTTAGAGTCCTAGACATTGTAAATAAGTGTCAAAGTATGCATTTGATGATATTTTCTACATACTAAAAGTTCTCCAGTTTTTCAGAAAATGGAGATACAACAAACAAGAACTAAAGTTGCGAAATGCCAAAATAGGTCAAATGGCCGGAATTCTTTTTTTCTCTTTTATTCTCCAAAGAAGAATGCGCCATTATTTTTCTTCAAACAACAATTGAGAGCGTTAGAATTAGAAGGGGTCATTTGCACTTAAATCTCTTCTAATTCTAAGCCCCCTCAATTTCACAGTTTTGGGGCAAACCATCTCGTCATATCCAAACAGCGATGTAGATACTATGTGTGGACTTTGTTTTCTTTCACTCGCCTAAGCACTGTTGCAACTTCTCATGATTATTATTTCATCTTTCAGTTCCAACCGACGTTCTTTTTGCGATGTTTGTTCGTTCGCCCTCCAATCTCTCAGTCCCACCCAGTATTTGTAAAACTCTGGCCGGCCTCTTTAAACTCCATTAGTCTGGCTTGAGGCTACGGCTCCACTGTGTGAACTTGGCAAGCGATAAATGCCGCCGGTGGGAGGAAATTGCCAGATCGATGCAAAGAAATCTATACCGGGGGAGCTTTGATAAACCTTACACAGAAGGGCTGCTTGAAGGGGAAACAAAACAAAAACATCATAGTCAAAGTTTCTCAAAAGAGAGCAAAAACTCTGAGTTTAAAAGAAGAAACTAACAACAACCCAAACAACACCAAATAGATTATGTCGGGGATCAAATCCGGCCCGCCTCGGACCTCATCTGTTTGTTGAACCAAAAATCCAATAATAAATTCTCCCGTTCCTCTGTAATCACTCCCTCCCTCCCTGCCCTCACCTCTCTCTAGTGTCGGCTGAAAAGTCTTTATTCACGGCCTAAAAAATTGATAAAGGTTACCCTGAATACTAGAATGAAAATGTTTTCACTTTCGTTTTTATTTCACTAAGTGCGAAATAATGCCAAGTGCCAACGGACAGGAACGATGGTATACCAGGGATTATAATTACATTGCAAGAGAGAGAAATCACCACAGGCCGGTTTACACGGCGAGAAACGGCAGGCCCTGCGAAACCACTATTGGACAAAGAAGTAGGTCACGGCGGTAAACAATATCCGTTTGTACGTTTCTATTGGGAGAAAGAAGTTACTCACGGCTCTAAATAGTTTCAATCAATCCACAAAAAAAATAATACGAACAAACCACATTAAGTGAGTCCACACACTCTCTATGGTGCACACGGCCCCTACCAGTTCTTGTTAACTCAGTGACCTAGTTTCGTGATTTGGCTGGCAGAAGTGATTTCTCTCAATACATACACTCTCTCAGGTTAACCCCAAACTCATATGCCAACGGACAACATCATGACGTTAGATGCACCGATGATGAGACGTTAATTTAGCTGTTAAATAGGTGTGATTGACAACATGTATCGGCTATGAGTCACACGTTCAGACACTACGGCTCATAAACGCGAATCTAGAACTACATTAATTATTGCTCCGCTGTCCACTGAAGCCTTTGCCTCACTTCCCTTCAGTTCTACCAGTGTCAACTCGCTTACAAAGACCTGTGGAAAAAACTATGGGGATAGACAGAGCGCTTGCAGCTGACTGCGGACTTCATGGGAAAACCCTGTCTGGCGCCCTAGCGTGTGTATTTGCAACTGACCGGAGAAGAAAAAGAAGAGAAGACGGAGAAGAAGAAGAAGAAAAGGAGAAATTTAATACTTTGTTACATAAATGTCACAGAATATCGTTTTTGCCCTCCGCCAATTCGCCTCAACAAGACACGTTAGCTAGACTCGTGCCATATTTCGCTAAGGTTTCTTACCATGTCACTTCATGTAAGCCTATATTGAATTATTGAGTGATATTCTATGTTCAAGCCATGATGCGTAAGATGTGTGTACCGTGATTGCATGTGTTCTGAAACGCGCTGTGGTACTGATAGAGAATTTCCCTCATGATAATTATAATAAAACTAGCTGAGTTACCCGGCCCTGCCCGGGAGAAATATCTTTATTAGTTATAATGATCTAGATCTTGTACACAAAGTAAAGTTCCTTCCACAGACAAAAAAATACAATGACAGAATCAGTATCGACTCGGATTCCGCGCCTACTCTGGACTGGAGTTTGTTTACCCTTTTTCGGTAAAGTTTACGGGCGATCCATGTTTTCGTTAATCCACAATTTGCTTCCTTCAGCGAATGAACGATGAGATACAAAAAGTAGATCATAATAGCATGTCCCTGTTCTAAAAAATCGGAGTAGGAGGGGTTTACTGTCGGCGTGTGTAAAATTTGGAGCGTGTGGGCCAAGTATTAACGGAGGAGTAGGCCAACATTGCCTCCAAAGTTCACTTTTATAGTAATAGATTTGTAAAGTTCGCTATCTTTCAGTTTCAACTTCAAAACAAACATAATGCGCATGCGCAGCTTCAATGAAACCTCAAAATGGCGAACCATGACTCGAAATTGATCTAAATGATGGCGAAACAATGAAAAATGAAACGTAGAAGCCTGAACATTTCATAATTTCTAACATAGGCCATGTTAATTTCGCATTGATAATATGCTGTTGTGCAAAGTTTGAAGCATGAGTGTGATGCGGTCCCTGAGCCTTAGGTGACGAAAGTTTCGAGTTACCAAAATATACATATAGATGATTTTTATCTATCTTATCTTACCTTATCTTAAAGTGAATGTTCACTTTGCATTTTTGCTATACATCCACCAGTGTTTTTTTCTTTTCTTTATTTACACAGAAATACACTCAACATAGAAACCAATCTAATTAATGGCTGCCACGTTGCACGACATCTACAGTAAGTCATGCATGCCGACACAGGCAGTAAATAACTGCACTGGCCAGAATAAATTATGCAGTTCACAGACAGATCTCTGAGGACAAAAGCTGGTGGAGAGAACACTGCTGGCTGCCTGTATTGCTATTTGCACACGTACATAATGTCCTTTTCACGGAAGTTAATATGCCGTGTCGAAAATCTTGGAAAGCTAATGGAAATAATTACATTCATGTTAAAGGTCAGAAGCGCCTACACTCTTTATTTCTTTATCTCCCGTCTATAGCCATTATCATAGGGTAGGCGCCCAGCGGCTGCTTTTGATCGGCCGACTAATTGGGTGGTGATGTGACGACACTGAGTTTCAATGAGACCTCGCACACTAGCCGGCTGGTTGGATTCCACCACAGAATAGAGATACACTGTACTGCCAGAAGCGACACAAGGCAGGAATATGTCATCTCTTTTGACTACCCTGTGCTATTTTGAATGAAAACAGTCATTTTGTAACTAGGCATGCGCTCAGCGATGTTTAATGTAATACCAGAGAGTAGGAGTGTATATCCGTACAACACGTTGTATGGATATGGACAGTGCATAATCCGTACATGTTTACCAAAAGCGCGACTGGCGAAGGTTTGTTGAAACAAAACTTGGTATGGTGTTCACGAATTTAAAGTGACAACACATGGAATAGTCAGATGGACCTGGGGGCGTGAGGGTCTTGTCAGTTTGTATCAATGGGTGGTAGTCAGATTGACTAATCAGGCGAAAAGGGATTGGGGTAGCCATTGGTGATCGACGTACACTCAAGTATATTATAAGCGCAGATCACGCAATCTCCGAGCAGCTGAAGTCGGATTGTTTTGCTACTAAGCCGATTCATATTTTTGAAAACTATGCAAATTAACAAGATCAGTAATATAGGTCATTAGTGCTGACTGTGAGTATTCCGGTGTGTGTTCAACGTCATCGAATACATCACGTTTTAGGGATATGCGCTTCCCAGAGAGTATGTATTTATAGAGAGATTTCATTTCCACCAAATCGCGAAACTAGATCGCGGCGGTAACAAGAACTGTAAGAGACCGTCTTCACCAAAAACACGGTGTGGGTCATCTATCCATTGTGGTTAGTTCATATTTTTTGGGTTGATGGAAACTATTTAGAGCTGTCTGTTAGCTCTGAATCCCCGTGGAAATGTACAAAAAGGTTATTGTTGGCCGCCGATCAAAAGTGAAGTTGCATTTCATCCAAAATGGCGGTGCGCATACTTTAGACATGTAAAGTGGGGCTTCTTTCGCTCCTGGTAGTTCCCTATTCTGTGGATCACTCTGAAACCCAATGGCATGACGACACCATCCAACCAGTCGCCCGAACAGATCGGCTGGTGCACCCCTCGACTTACTAATTTTCATCCCCCGCCGCCCCCCTTTCGTCGCACGAGTCTATTGCCTTTGCACTATTTATCATTTCAAAGACATTACCCTCACCTGTTCCTCCCCCCCCCCCCCCAAAATAAGCTGAAAGGAAATCCTATGCACATAATATACACTTCATGATTAAGAGCTGGCATTAACAGGTTCAGTTTCCAGATTTCTTATTTCTTCAAAAACAGTTACTTCAGGTTGAAATGCTCCCAAGTGCTAAATCGACCCGAATCCACAGAAAATGAAGAATATCAGGAAATCAAATCTTCGTTCCAACCTGTAAATGCGATTTGCATGCACATGGGAAGACCTACTGCTAAAAAACTGGAGCCAGACAGTCAGTGATACTTAAAACTATCATGCAGTTAGGACGGGCGTGTTACGTATGCAGTAGCAAGTAAGGAATGTTCAGTTTCCAATGTTACGAAAATATAATAACCACATTGTGTCCCACCTCTCACATCGCCTTGACTAGGCCATAACACGGGGAATGTAGGTGGGCCAATTGTCAAGGGGATATAATCATATACATCCGATTTTTGGGGAGGGGGAAGCACTACCTCTGGTAGAGGCAAAAGAGGGAAGATAAAGAATACTGATACTGTAAAGAGAGTGAAGGGTGACATGACCTTTCAGTGTAAAACATTCATATTTGAAAGAAGATTCATAAAAGAACAATTCAGGTAAATATATCGATGGTGGCAGGAGCAAACCGGCCAAGTCGAACTAAGCAAATTTTACAGGAGAAACAAAAAACTGCCGCTAAAACTAATGAGAAATGGACCTAGCTGGTTTGATCACATGCTTATTTTGAGTATTTCTACTGTATAACGGTAACAGCTACTTTTACATAATGATGCAAGATTCCAGGCTTCATAAATCGGTACTATATAGAGTAATATGAAATTTTTGGACTTGGCCGGTGTGCGCCTGACACCCATCGATATAGATACATAAATGTATATCGGAACTAATTACACAAACACTTAATGAGGGTGTTTGAAATGGGGGCATACGTTTCCTATCTGGCCTGGGAATATGACCAGATTTGCACGTGCCCGGCCTAACCCGGTCGTGGTGACACAGACTTCATAACGCAAGAACACAAACATGAATTCATAGCCTTGAGATCTTCACCCGGGTTGATGGAAATGTCAAAAATAGTAGCCATGTCATTGAAGAAGAGGTGGGTTGTAATACTGACGCAGATAAAAGATTATTTTAAGATAAAATTCGATATTTTTGCTGTGATATGCAAGACATTTCAGCCTTCATAATGGCTGGTTTTGTCTGCATTTTAATCTTCAAAAGAACTGTTGTTATTGTGTTTTATTTTCATTCTTTCAGAATTTATTGTATAGTTTTCTTGCCGAGATATTGGTTTCTAAGACGAAAGCTTGCGAAATAGAATTCCTCTTCTACTTAATTTTTGTGGTGGGGGTGTAGGGGCTAGGGGTGGGGGTGGGGGTGGGGGTGGGGGCACATATTAACTTTATGTCAAAGCCTTTTTGGGACTCAAAACTCATAGAGTTTATATGCTTTTAAAGATAGGGTTCTTGTACATTGATGTTATCATTGTAACAATGTCAACTCACCATGATAGCGAAGTATCCTTTATCCAAGATTTATCGTAATCTAACCATTTGAAACGGGTGAGTTACGGGTGAAGTTCTTCTGAATTTTACCCTCTGACTTTCTTTTTTTTTTTGCTAACTTAATGCCCACGTTACACTCGCATGTTTAGACAAACAATATTTCCTGTTTTTTTTTGTTTTTGGTCGGACTCTGATTGACACTCAGTTTATTCTGTAGCCATCTATGCACGACACACCACAGACTAATAAAATACCCAGGCTGGATGATCCCATTGTGTGACGTCATAAAACAGCGAAAGGTCCGCCATTTTAGGTTTACGGTTGCGACCGACGCTTCAGTATAGCTACAATGCAGCGGTAGCTAAAATCCATACGGTCATCATTTATAACAATAAAAAAAATGGCTGATGTAGACAATGAAATGAAAGGATAGGCAAGTTAATGCATTATTAATACATGTACAACCAATCTTGACAAATAAAAAGAAATTTCTACTGCAGATATAAATAGAATCGGAATTTCCCGAGCGGCGGCTATGTCGGTTATACGGTCGCCGCTCGTGAAATTCCGTTAAAAAGACACGGCTTGAAGCTCGTATTTCCAGTCTGGTTAATTTATTAGACTGTGCGACACACTGACTTTGCTGTTGAAAGTATATTCCTGGATGAATAAATGAATAAATAAATACATATCTAAATAAATAAATAAATGAGTAAACAGATGGGTTAATAAATGAATAAATAGATCAGTAAATTAAATGAGTAAGTAGATAGATATATACATAAATAAATAAGCCCGACTATCTCTGGGCCAGCTTTCTCTTACGACTATCCTGAGTATCAAGACAAAAACTACTTGATCGCCGGCGAAATTAATCTCAGGGTTAACCAGCGAATATGGGCACTTGGGTGGTCTCTAATCAACACCCATATCAATGAAATGCTTCATCTTGACCACGAGTGAACATACGAGTGCAGTGCAGCCAGCCAGCCGAAATTGCTGTATACACGTAGGCGGCATCGCTTCCCCGGAAGCCAGAATAATATTAATTATGGCAAAAGAAAATGTTGTATGTTGCAAAGCTTCGCGTAAAAATGATACAGAAACGATACAATAAAACTCAAAGGAAAAGGACATTTTATCACATTGTTTTTTCTTGTGTGCAAAAAGTCAAAGAGAGTATATTATATTTTCTTTTGTATTTTATCGTATCGTTTTTGTATAATTTCTTATGAGTGGCCTTGCTACCAGTGGCGTAGCGTGAGTCAGGCCACAAAGGGGTGCTTGCTCTGGGCGCAAAAATTCTTTGGGGCGCAAAATTTCCAAATTATGACTTCCTCCAAACTTAGATTAATCAAAACATAACACAGATATAGTAACCTAGCAGTACTGTCTATGGAGAAGTCAAAAATTGGCAAAAAGAAGAAACATGTACGTAGCAAAGCCTCGCGTAAATAGGCCCCACAGTTTTTCTGTGGCTTTTATAGTATTTTGTTTATTGAGAAAGATTGCAATGTAGATTCCAACACTGTTATTGAAAAATTTGCACAAATTAAAACCAGGCGATTTCAAACAAATTTGAGTATGCTCGCATTAATTCATTTTATTTTAATTACATCAGTACTTTTTAAAAATACATCTGACTGAAGGATAGAGGTTTCAATTCTGAACTAGTGGAAGGGACTCAGAGTGCTAACGGTCCACAGGTCAGGGGGCGCAATACCTGCCTCGCTCCGGGGGCTGGCAACCCACGCCACGCCACTGTTGGCAAGATACTACTTTTTCTTTTCGCCACGTTTTGGCTTGGATGCGCATATCTGTACAACATGTTGTACGGATATGGACAATGCATATCCGTATAACGCACACAATTAAATGACGTAGAACACTCACCGGAATACTATATTACTGAGCTTGTTAATTTCCATAGTTTTTAAAAATATGAATCGGCTTAGTAGCAAAACAATCCGACTTCTGTTCGGAGATTGCGTGATCTGCGCTAATAATACACTTGAGTGTACATCGATCACCAATGGCTACCCCAACCCCTTTTCGCCTGATTAGTCAATCTGACTACCGCCCATTGATACAAACTGACTAGACCCTCACGCCCCCAGGTCCATCTGACTATTCCATGTGTTGTCACTTTAAATTCGTGAACACCATACCAAGTTTTGTTTCAACAAACCTTCACCAGTCGCGCTTTTGGTAAACATGTTGTTCGGATACACACTTACTTTTTGACTTGGCTTTTAAGATTTTCTGCCACCCCGAAGATTTTCTATGTGTTTTTATCATGCTTTGTCCATCACATTGTGAGAAGCAATTCGGCTATGGAAAACCGACACACATTAAATACACTGATTCGAAAATACCTGCGCGCCCTAGCTTACACAGCACCGGCGCGGCTCAGCGATGAGCTTGTGATAGACGTCTGTCTAGCACCGACATTCTGAGGCTACAAATAAATTATACGGACATTTTGTTATCTGGTTGACGCAATAATTGCCATTTTGCGCAAGAGACGCGGCGTTGAGATCACCAGACAGTTAGGAAACTCATAACGTGCTTTATCCCGGGGGGCGATCAGTTCAGCAAGGTTAATGGTTCAGGTGTACCCAAGTGAGAAACTTAGCCTAGACGCGCAAAAAGTCTATAATTTTTATCTGCGTACGTAGTTGGCTGGTGACAACACGACATTGAATTTCATTGACATCCCAGGAATACCAGTGTTTCTTGTTGAAATTCAATGCCGTGACGTCACCATCCAAAGCCCAGACCGATTTTGATTGGCCGACTAATTGGATGGTGACGTCACACATTGAGTTTCAACGTGACTTAACGCACCAGCCGGCTAATTGGATCTAGCTCATTGAAACGCAATGTTGTGACGTCACCATTGAACTAATAGACCCATCAAAGATCGGCTTCTGCGCTCCTAGGCTTAAGGGAAAAACTGTACCTTACCCCAGGACGAAAATAAGGTTAATCTTCATTGTAGAATAAGTACAGTTAATAAGGACATGGAACAAAGCAAAACAAAACACTGTGCATCCTGTGACATTTAATTCCGGGGGGGGGGGAGGGGTGGATTTCGAGTTGGCCATGATCTTCAAGTGACATCCAGTCCTCTCGCACTGCCCCCCCCCCCCACCCCCACCCGCGCACTGCCCCCGCCCCCCCCCCCGCCAATACATTCCCCACTCGATCGCCAGTGAAAAAACATGGAACGGATTATAATGTGAACGAAGCAAGATTTCATCCAGTTTTTGTGTACAGGTCCGTGCCCAATGATGAATGGTCCTGTTCTTGTCGCTTTCATCACTATCACAGGTCGTCTCATCTCACTGTTTCGTAAAGGGAAAAGCCAATTTTTCTCTGATCATCTTTGGGCGTGACAAGCTAAGCCTTAAGCATCTGCTAGTCTTGACTCAAATAGACGGTGGCACCAAAGTTGTAGCTTGTCATTCCGTTACGCATCCCTAGGGGAAACTGCGTTTGTTATTTTTATTTTAGTTTTTTGTTTTTGCATGCAGGTTCTAATATAGATTTCAGTCACAAATAACCAGTGTTGTCATTCTAAATGTTGCACATTTCTGTGCAAATTAGGTTTTCATTTTCTAAAGAAAATAAAATGACAGTAAATGGTGTGCGGGACTGAATAATCGATTTGTTCACACAACCAAAAAGACGAATTTTGTAAGCAAACGCAAAAAAAAACCAACAACACGAAATTCCCAGGAGAAGGAAACATGGGAATGCTGCATGTAAAAAAAAAACGTTTACCAGAAATGGGCACATTTACCAATGACAGTATTTTGATTTTCGTTCAAAGAATATATCCATAACATGATTATTTAGATTTTCCTTATAGAGCGTGAAATCAAATTTCCTTTAAAGACAAGCTAAGATTTTCGCCTCACAGCAGTTAAAAGGCCTGAATGTAAAATGGACGTTAACAAATCAGAGCTAGAGATCTTTTACCCAATCCCACAATAAACGTCCTCTGGATTTCCAGCTTCCGATCAGCAAACAATCCTGTTGTATGGAATGGTGCTAAAAATGTTCTAGCTGTTCGCTCTTGTCCCTACCTGTCACTGCGGCTGAAACGATGCCACAATAAACATTACGGGAATGTGTATATTGAAAGATATTCAACGCCAGCCAATTTTCGGAAAAACACAAAGAAAGCTACTCTGCTGTTGAGCAGGAGGTATTTATTCACCTTTATCTAGTTTGGGTTACATGAACAAATAAAATACTGTCTGTACGTCCAGTAGTAATATTATGCCATGGCACACTGATTCCCGCATCAGGATATTTTACAAATCGCTGCTTCACCAACTTGTCCGGTCTACAATAGACCAACGTCTGATAAGAGCGCTGGTAATAACACCGCATGGTTTTGCTGCATTTGTGTATGATCAGCGTGTTAATTTTGTGTACACAAAACCACCCGAACGATAATCTGGACTTTCAAAAATCAGCTTAACGTAATATCATTCAAATGCATAATATGTTACGACTGTGATACAAATGCTGAATTTTTGGCAGTACCAGAACTTTTTATGAACTGGCCAAATGTCGAAGACGGCAAGCAATGGAAGACTTTAACAGCCTGAGGAAATGGCGTGCCATGTAAAAGCTAGACCAAGAAATAAAACTAATCTAAATTGGCCGACCTTTATCAGTGTATTAGCAATAAAATCTGGATTCTAGTGCAAGTCTTTAACTCACCATTATCATTTAACGGTTTATTGACCAAATCGGTTCGCAGGGATTGGCCACTTAGGTGACCGTGTATCTCCAGGGATATAAGTGTCGTTTAGCTCCACATCACACACATTGATTAGTCACCCTAACCCACTTATTATGATCTCAGCGAGGGCATAAAGGTTCCCATTCGCGATTTTTCAGCTCCTCTAAATAACTCATGTCTCGGGGCGTGTAGAAAATGACTCCCGTGTACAAGGAGGAATGCACGACTTCCGGTAAGGCTTACACAACACCACTTTGTCGTAATGTTACGGTGGTTGGTTTCACGTAAGCTTACTAGGTCACCCTTTGGCTGCGCATGGGCGACTTCATTTTCACTTCCGGATTTTACCGTAAGGCGTCCAACCTTTATGTCCCACGCAGCGAACATGCAAATATAATACAGACTTGTTAGACTTATAATACTGGGGTAGTACAATTTCCTGCAGTAAAAGAAAGTAAAGTGATATGATCGGATGTTGTTACAAGTTCGTGCGTCCCCTAAGTTCTTGGCTCTAGGGTACGTATTTTAAAGCCTTTTGTGACTCCAGAGCTAGAGAGCTTCACCCGAAATGTTCCTTGACAACAGCTTTAATGAAATGCGATTAAGTATTCTTTCAGATTTTCTTTTTGTTTTCTTCCTGTTTTATTTTTTGTGTTGAAAGGGTAAGGGGCAGGGTTAGGGATTCGATAAGATTTAGGGTTGAAGATAAGGACGGGGTTAGGGATAGGTACGTATACGTACGCGACACTAGCTCAAAACGCTTGGGGTGCGTACGTACTCATAACAACAGCCAACATAATAATGCATGCTGGACAATAAAACATTCTTTGCGGAATCCTTATTGCCGACCAAAGAAGCAATGAAACAGACACATGTTTTTTCATAATGTTATCTTTTTAGTTGAATCAATATTTCATTGTGATAATACAGATTATACATTTAATATTCTAGAAATGCTTACGAAGACTGGAAATAAGAGAAACCTAAAAAAAAAAAAAGGCTAAAAGAATCGGGGCCCTGGTTTTCCATACTTTATGAAGTTCAAGAACTGCATCGAACGTATAAAGTTGTTTTTTTTCTTAGGTCTCCATGAAACTCATACCTGTGGAATGATATTTCTCCAGTCGCTCATGATTAATTGATTGATAATAGCTGCCAAACTGTAACTATAAGAAATGCTATATTATTTTTAATGTTTGGACGTTTCTTATTATTGATCCCGTGACTATTTAAGCTAGAACAAACTGAAGCTAATTTTTTTTTTTGGTGAAATAAAATTTCTGTGTACAAATCACGAACAGCGAAGAACATGATTCTAAATCGATTCTATATCGACTGTGAGTTGGGGTTACAAGAGTCAACGACTGTTTTATTAGAAACAAAAAATAATATGCTATATTTGATGCTTATACAATCCTACTAGTTTTGTTGACAAAATAGAACGTCACAGTCATTCAACAATTGCCTAAGTCATATTTTTTTTTTTTGGTCTTGTTTTTTTTTGAAAATCAAAGAAAACTGTTTACCTCGAATATAAAATGGCTTTTGTTAGGGGGGCGTTGTGTAACATAGAAAACTAAAGCTGAACAGTGAACAAAACTCAGTCTTTTTTTTCTCTAGTTGCCTTTATAACTAGTTCTACTACTTATTCTTCTCGGATAAGGACGAAAAAATTCAGATTCGTTGGGCACGTTAAAGATACCGTGGCAGCTGGAAATCATCGTAAAGAGCAGACCGAACAGACCGCGCTAAGGACACCCCCCACCCCCCCCCCACCCCCCCCCCCCAAAAAAATATAATTTCAACAACTGCACACAGAGCCCACCTAGATTCGGTCCGTTTATGTAGTGCAATTCTTCTCACCTAAAGCGCCTAGTGGCTCGGTGACCGAAGTCGGTGGCCTTTGTGTGGCTACCCTTAAGACAGGGAACATGGCCCACTGAGAAAGTAACGCGGAAAAACCTATGAGGATCGACAGAGAACCTACAGTTGACCACAGACTTCAGAGAAAAGGAATCTAGTGTGGATGTTCGAAAATGAACGAAGAGGAAGAAAAAGAAGAAGAACGATTAGACACTTCCGAGGGCCACGGTGGTCTAGAGGCAATGTGCTCGCCTCTCATGCGATCACCATTCAGTGCAGGCAAGTTCATTTTTTTTTTTCCGGGGAAAAAAATCCTGTGCCTGATGCTATGGTGGGTATAGGCTCGAGCAATTAGTCTTCTCGGATAAGGACGAAAAAACTCGGAGGGCTCATGTGCACGTTGCACACGTTAAAGATACATTGGCAGTGAAAAGTCGATAAGAGCAGGCCAAACAAGGACGCTGCCCGATCACAAATCTAAAAACCCAATCCCTACCGTAAAAAGACACAGAAACAAGAACAAGAAAAGTAAAACCAAGAAACGTGAGGTGTAAATACCAATGGCAGCGGAACCTCCTGAAATAAAGACCCAAACACAGTCATTTCCCCAAAATAGTTCTGCCAGTTGCTTGTCTGCAGATCGGGCTGGACACCTTGCAGAAACTTTGTTGGTTAGAAAATACATCTATAATCATGGACCCTGGCACTATTTAGTACACGATCCATCTCTGCCATTTCAGCGAGGGGGTAAAAACCAGAATTATTAATAAACAAAAACATAGTCTAAACTATTGGCATGTCGTTAGTGAAACTTGTTTCTTACAGAAGTATTTTCTGATAAAATGTCTTCCTCCCACGTTGTCTATGATAAAAATACATTTTCTAAATGCTGTAAATATATTTTTTATTTTGCTCAGACATTCTCTGCAGCACACTGGATTCGGTTCCTAAAAAAAAAAATGACAAAACCCTTTGGGCACTGGCCGAAAATGGGCAGCTATGTGTTTAATTTCAGGACGGAGAAAGGACATAAATGTCAACGCCAGCAATTCAGCCATGTGAGATACATCGGCCATGCTAGACTGATTAATAAGTGAAGCCACAGCACGTCTTGTAGAATGTCAAACGATCGTGTAAGGCCGAGGCGGCCGATGCAGACAGTCAGAGATATTAAGGTAAAGATATGAAGTGTTACAGATCGAGACGAATTCCTTTTCACCTCTTATTTAAACATAGGTAGATAGATAGATATATATATATATGGCCTTTAGCGTCTTTACAGACGGTCTTAGCAGCTAGAATATTCACTTTCACTTTGACTGACAGCTTCTCTCGTGGCTTATTCTACCAATGTTTGACCCGAGAGTGCGATGGCAGTGATTGCAGGTCAGTCTTTTGGGTTCACTTTGGCGAGTGTTTTCATTCCGCCTCTGTCGTTTTGTCAGGTATGTTTCTTTTGCCTTGAAGTCTATTGCGAGCTTTAAACATAGGTAGATAGATAGATAGATAGATAGATATATAGATAGATAGATAGATAGATAGATAGATAGATAGATAGATAGATAGATAGATAGATAGACAGATAGATAGATAGATAGATAGATAGACAGATAGATAGATAGATAGATAGATAGATAGATAGATAGATAGATAGGCTAGATAGATAGATAGATAGATAGATAGACTGACGGAGGGATGGGCGGACGGATGGACGGACGGATGGATGAATGGATGGATGGATGGATGGATGGATGGATGGATGGATGGATGGATGGATGGATAGATGGATGGATGGATGGATAGATGGATGGATGGATGGATGGGTGGGTGGACAGATGGATGGATGGATGGGCAGACAGAGAAAATGGGTGGACATAGATAATAATTATATAGACATGTAGATAGACAGATAGATAGATAGGTAAACAGGCGGATAGATTGAGTTCTAACTCATGAGCGTAAAACTATGAAGTCCTATAGATCTCACTTTCAAAAGACTTCCTGGCCAGAAATGAATTACAACATGAAAAATACATGGCATTTGGATTAAAACTGCATAAAATTATTTTCCAACTTTAAGGGTAAAAAAACAACCAACCAACCAACAAACAAAATAACAATTTTTTCTTCTTTTCTTCAGCTTTAGTCTTGCTCATTACCTGGGGGGGGGGGGGGGAGGAGGGTTTAGCAAGTAATAGATCCCAAGGCAAGGGATCTGGAAGTCAGAAATTAAAGAGGATTCAAGACATTCCCCCGAGAGGGTCTACACTGATCCCAGTAACCCCATTTGGCACTAATTTATATAAGTAATGCTAGAAGATTGACCTTCCCTTAGCCAATGGCTAGGATTGCTTAGACAATTAGACGCGTCTGGCGGAGATCGTGTTCGGGGAATTTCCTGGGCATTGGATGTGGAAAGGTTACTCGTATAGAGGGCAGGAATTTTAGTTTTATATCACAGTTTTATGAAGTTAGTGGTCTTGTCCATAGCATCCGCTCGTCTCCGCTCCGTTATTTTTACGGAGGATGACGTGTGAAAAAGTAAAACACTCTTTGCCCCTGTGTACTTTTCCACAGGATCCGTTCCGATCCGCTATTTTACGGAAAATGACATGTGAAAAAAGTAAAAACCGTCTTTCTCTCGGTACACTAATCCACAGCATCGGTTCCGCTCCGCTCCTTGCCGCTCCAGAGGTAAAGAGAGTTTTTTTCAACGTCATTTTCCGTGAAAACAGCGGAGCGGATGCTGTGGACAAGACCACTTAATATGCAGATAAAGTACAGCTTGGTTCACACTGCCAATAGCCATTATTATAATCGTTAATATGGCGTGCAATTTGCCAGGAGCGCAAAGGCAAATGGTTTAGTCTTCGTAAAAGTGGTTTATCGTAAAGATAGGGCTTTGAAGCAAAACCTACTACTGCTATATAGACGAACAAATAGGTTTGAGTTTGAATTTGGAGAGAGCACGTCGACGCGATAGGAGTCACACTGTGCTAAGAAAAAGTAGGGCGACAGACAGGGTGTAACAGATCTATAGGACAGAACGAGACTATGCCAGAAGCGCCCGCCAACCATCCGCATTGCAGATAGAACTTTTGTCCCTACGTCTATAAAACGAAAAGATTAATAGCATTTTTTGTTTGTTTGGTTGTTTTTTTTTTTTTTTCAAATCAGAAATCAACTGGTGAATTGCAGTGCTGCAATGTGATAAAATTAAATGAATGTATTTAATTCCATTGTTAAACTTGAAAACTCTGAATACGGCAGTATACCCAAATAAACCGTGAAAGGCGCAACGTGGAAGGTATCGTGCCGATACGCCGTAAAAACGCAAAGTCAAACTCAAACGCAGTTCTGCATGCAGTGACTTAAACAAAAACCTACTGTCCCTATCAAATAACGCCCTATAGAAATAATAATATAATAATATGTCCTCTAGTACCAGATACCCAAAGAAGATGTAGTATTGATCTCAGTTATGGCATTATTGCATTCAGTGTAAGATTTAGCCGGGCTATAAACTGACAAAGCCATAAAACCAAGGATATATTCCTGAAGTTCAATTTGCATGCCTCATTTTTTTCCTCGGTGATGGAGACGCATTTTGCTACAATGTAAACTATTTATGGACAGTAATAACAATAAATTGGCCCTGAATACGGACAGCAAACGCCATTTCAAAATACCATCTGCTATAGAGAAGGGAGGTTCGAGCAGACACTAAGATGTACATTGCAGTACATGTACAGACTTTGAGAACTCATGCTAATAGTGTGTAAAAGGCATGCCCACCCCCCCCCTCCTCCTCCCCCCATCCCCGCCTTTTTTAAAAACCCCGATAAAAAAAAAACACACAAAAAAAACTGTTTTGAGATTAACCAAAAAAAATGAGAAAATGGTGGAAATATTTTACAGCTATCTGTGTTGAAGCGGAGATCGACCAGTGGATGCATAAAGCTGTAAACGATGCATATGCACGCTCGATATGGTTCAGCAGTGTATATCTATGCTCGATAAAGACAAAATACTATATATATATATATATAAATAAACACAAAGAAAATACGGGGTCAAAGCAAGGTCTGAAGCAAAGTGAAAAATGGGACAAGAGAAAAAAGTTGTATGTAGCAAAGCCTCGCGTAAGGAATAATACAGAAACCATACATTAACCTTCTACCCTCTAAATACGCCGAAATACGCCGATTTAGCACCCGTATCATATCCCTAAATAGGCCGAAAAACGCCGTTTTAACATGCGTCTTAAAAAAAATCTGGCTAGCTGTGTTCTAGCGCCTGGCGATATTTGCCGATACTTCCTCTATAGTTTAAACAATAAGGCGTGTTTCAGTGAAAACCGGATGTTTTTATGTTGATTTTTAGATTTTTTGTGCTGGTTTGAAGCTAGGTGATTTTTTTTTATCACGATTTGAGATGGATGATGTACCCAGGCTGTTCCGAGAAGCAACTGGAATACAATATGATGGAGATTTGTATGGTTTGCAGTCCACAAAATAATTGCGACAATGATGGACAAGGTGGGGGGGGGGCGAGGAGAGATGGGGAAGGGAAAGAGGAGAAGAAACGGCGAGGAGGGATGGCGAGATTAGAAGAGAGAGAGAGAGAGAGAGATGTGTGTGTGAGAGACAGAGAGATAGAGAAGGGGGGAGCGAGAGCAGAGATGAGGCATTGGGACAGGAGAAGAAACGAGGAGAGAGAGGGTGAGTGAGGAAGACAGAGAAAGAGAGAGAGAGAGAAAGAGCTAGAGAGAGAGAGAGAGAGAGAAAGAGGAAGAAAGATGGGAACATGACTTCCTTTGATCCTGATCGAAATTCGGTCATATAAATTGATGTCACATAGATTTTGGTGAACTGACCTACTTGTTTTGTTTCTTATGTCAAACTTTGTCCATTTGTGCATGTCCTGTTCAAATTTCATAAAATTCTGATGAATAGTTTTGCCACAGTGATTTTTCAAAATAAGTAGGTATAAAATATACGGAGTTACCCCCCCCCGCCATGTCGTAGGGAAATGGAATAGAATGGCAGTGGGGTTCTTATGGGGTAAAAGGTTAAAACGCAAATTCAAAGGAAAGACAAATCAAGCGTTCCATCGACTGATCTTCTTCAGGTAAAATGTAACAGGACAGAAAACTGAACAAAAAACAAAATTTGAAATTAACAAAATCGTAGAATGATTTACAAGTACGGGCATATAATCTAGTTGTTGCGAACATCCTGTTACAGTTTTTTCATGAAGTGGGTCAATCGATCGAAAATTTGATCTGTCTTTCTTTTTCCTTTGCTTTTTATTGCATTTCTGCATTATTTCTTACACGTTCGATAATAGTGCATTTCAAAATTCGTGGCGCAACTAAAAGCGTAACAACTTTCAAACGGATGGGTGGAAGTCGCTGAAATTTTGCATGCAACATTTTTGTTATTTGCCTTATCAGGAAATTATTTCTCGACACTGATTTATATGGCAATAAGTAAAATCCTTTCATAAAAGTAATTATATTTGATCATGCAGAATGTATTTCCAAATTACTCGTGATTATAGTTATCCGCTTAATAGGAAATACAGTTTTCGCACTTTATTGGGACAACTTGATAAAACGTTGTAGCAGAAAGACCCAGGCAAAACCATTCTCTTAGCAGCTCAGACTGGCACGTTAAACGAAATCTGACACTGTAAAATAATGGGCATACAAAGCGGAAATGACTTCTGTTCAAACGAGAGGATCTTTATAATCATGGACATAATGGCTAAGAGCTAAATAGAGACGAGGATGGACTAACTAGAGCTGAAATTGGCAGACTAACGGATAAGAGAAGTGGGATTTGTACTGAGTTCTTAAGGATACTGGTTGAAACCCGTCTCTTCAGGAAAGCAATTTTTGGGTTTCCGTAATAAACCGATTCCTTAAAGGATTTTGCTTGTCAGGGGGGATCGGACTGCTCGGTCATTTCTCTATTTTCTGGGAACCAGTGAGGAACTTGGCAGGGTCTCAGCATATATCGTATGATTTTGTTTCAGTGGTTCCGTTTTAATGCATGCCATTATAGGAGAACCTTCACGGTTTTAGTGGTCGATAAAAAGATTTGAGAAGGTTCGTGTGTTTTTAGACTGTGTGAAAAGAGCAACCATTTAAATTTTGTTGGAACAGCAACCGTGACACCAAGTTTTATATATTATTTAGCGACTGATCACACTAAGTTATTCATGCTCATTGATCGGTCACTGCAGGTACATTGCTTTGGAACATAGACACACTCTGGACTTCAGATAAAAATATCATTAGGCCCTATAGCTTTGAAATATACTAGGCACACTCCTGCATTTACAGAAAATTAATAATTTATCGTCATCCCTTTTGAACAAAGACATACTTCCGATTGCAAAAAAAAAAAAAAATCATTATTCCGTTTAAACATAGGCGTACTCCCGATTGTAAAAAAAAATATCATTATAGCTTTTGAATATCGGCGAATGTCCGACTGCAAAAAGCAAAATCATTATAACTTTTGGATATCGGCGTACTTCCGACTGTAAAAAGCAAAATCATTATAACTTTTGGATATCGGCGAACATCCGACTGTAAAAAGCAAAATCATTATAACTTTTGGATATCGGCGTACTTCCGACTGTAAAAAGCAAAATCATTATAACTTTTGGACATCGGCGAACATCCGGCTGTAAAAAGCAAAATCATTATAACTTTTGGATATCGGCGTACTTCCGACTGTCAAAAAGCAAAATCATTATAACTTTTGGATATCGGTGAACATCCGACTGTAAAAAAAAAATTAAAAAATTTACATTATAACTTTTGAATAACTTTTTGAGTGCCACTCTTAGACATTGGTTTTCTACTTTTGAATGCCAAAAATACAGCACCCGGCGGATACAGCCAAGAATCCAAGTGAAATAGCTGCATTTCTTCTGTTAGGTCACAGTGATCTGGTAATTTGGCTTGACAAGACACAATAATAAAATTGTTTACAGCAAAGCTCTCGGAAGTAAATGCGCATGCATAATTAGTTCCATTATCTGATGGAGGACATACTTTACAAAAAAAAACACAAAACGAAATCAACCTTTTTTCTTGGTCAACCGGGAAAAGCATGCCCATGATTGAGGGAAACAAACAGCATTATTTTCATGCATGGTAAAACTGAAGTGTTTGCATGTTTGCACGCTCGTGGATGAAAGGAAATGAGCTGGCTAGGAAGGCCATTCTCTACGAGTCAGGCAAACGGATAACGTGCATGCAAGACTTAGCAGCAATGATTTCGTGGTCTCAGCCGAGCTGTCTTTGTGATCACTATACTTGAGCGCGTCGGAGATCTGGAACTCTGGAAGAGGGAAGGGAAGGAAGGTGTACAGCTGACTCCAACTAAATTAGAGGCCCCTTTTTGTCTAGTGGATAAGACGTCGGATGTGCAAGATAAGAAATCGGAGGATGCAGATTTGAACCTTGACAGGGATATTGTAGTCATCTTCACAGCCTTCCTCTTTTCAATTTTATCGTCGATCAGGGGCGCCTTAGGAGCTGCGGAGCCCTATAATTATGATGTTTGCTGTTATGTATGAAACCTGCTATGTTATGCGTTGGGTGGATGTTGCAAATGTGTTCTTGTTTTTACTTGAAATGACTAGATTCCCCTGGCGGGGCCTCCCGCCATCCGCCATTCGAAATGGTAGTGTGTCCTGATGTGGTATGCTGCTGTGAGTTGTCCAAATGCATTGTTCTGACACTGTGTGTATGAATAATGTTCTTATTTGCAGCTGGTATTGTTGCGTGAGCAATGTGCGTGTGTGCCATATGCGTTAGAGACCTGTGTGCCTTTGAGATTGTATTTACTGAGTTAATGATGCTGTGGCAACAAATTTTCTGACAATAAGATAATCAAGTAGTACCTTATCTTTTGTTAGGCGCCAGTAGCAATATTGGTCCAATTGGCTCAAAGCATAATGGAGCCAAAAGCACCAGATGGACACACTAAGCTGTTTTTTCGAAGTCTCTCAGGTGTCTGTAGGGTGAGATCTTGGCAGATGCAAGTTGAAAACAAAAAAGATGCCCAGAAATGCCTGGCATGCAAATCTGGACGCTATGGGGTCAAATGTATGGATATATGGCTTAAGCACCGTTGTGGTTGATGCACCCACATTGCACACTTTGAAATAGTTCGAGCTCCACAAGGCTGAACGTCTCGAAAGACCACTACAAATTTAAAGGACTCCAAAGAACTCTACAAAAGTCGTCGGCTCGAAAGAACTCTACAGAACTCGACGATTCGATCTCTGCAATTCAGAAACGGCAGCAAACTACATCACACAGCCAACGGATGACATTGTAATGTATAGGCCTAATCAGCTTGTTACTAAATCTGTAGATGTACTTTCTATTGATCCTTGGTCTCAGTTTGGGAGTGGTTGACACAATGAATCGGAAATTACGAAAAGTTCCAATAAGCGCAATATTATGCTGTTTGTACTCAAATAATATTCATAACCCTTTTTCAAGATTTCACCTTTCACTTTTCACCTATGCATTGCACATACACTGCAGGATATGTGAGTACAGTGTGCACAATAAGTCGGCAGAGCTGATTTTGAGAAAAACGGCTTTGAAGTGAAAATATGGGTCCGACACAAACTTCCAACTTGGCTGTTGTTTAGGGGACCGCGGCATGTTACAGGGTAAACTGTAGACGAGCAGTGATCACTACTCACTATGATCTCTATAACGGCTTTGTAATTAGACTACGGTCTCCTAACAAGATCAAAAAACTTCTGACTTGGCTGTTTCTAAAGGACCGTGGCATGTTACAGGGTAAACTGTAGATGAGCCGTGAACACTACTCACTATGATCTCTATCACGGCTCAGTTATTAGACTACGGTCTCCTAACAGCAATCACTCCAATATTACTTGGTCAATTAGCTATTGCCACTTATAGGATTAAATGCCATTTTCTCAAAATCTTGTTTTAGGGGGGTCACTGACTTCAATTTATCAGAAATGCCTTGTCTTTTATTATATGCACAGAACTCAAAATGTCATGTTGCCGACTTATTGTGGGTTTTCTCATGCACACTCACATAATAGCCTTCCAACAATGGCTTCAATTCCTTTCTGATGTCTTCCTCATCCATGTTGTTCCTCAGCCCCCCTTCTTTTTAATATCGTACTGCCATCTACTTCCTGGTCGACCCCGTGTTCATTTTTCCTGTCTATGGTTGCCATCAGGTGCAGCGTTTTGTCCATCTATTATCATTCATCCTTCCCACATATCCAGCCCAGTTCCACTTTTTTTGTAGCATGAATTTAACTAAGATGAGAGAACGACATTTTCAAGATTATAAAAAAATAAATAATGAAAAACTATGTATCCTGCTGTGCACAGCTACAGAATCGAATTGCGAATGGACAAAATAATCAGAAGAAATCCATCATCGACGCAACGGCCAGAAAATATCACGCAGATATTTAAATGAATGTGTGCATGAATCCAATGGAAAAGAGCATTCCCATTTCTGTTGTCAACAACATCCAGACTACATGATTCATTTCAGCGCCTCAATATCAAAAGGCTCTTGTTGTAGGGGACCGTACAGAAATAGAGAAAAATAGAGGAAACACCAAGCTGTGTTCCCAGTTCCGCTATAATAGCTTATAATGTAAAATACCACGGTTCTATAACAACAGCACTGTCAAAATGTGAGAGAAGTGGTGATGGGTCAGGAGAGGTGTGGTGGTGGGGTGGGGAGAAGGGGTATGGAGCCTGGTTTTGTTTGTTTGTTTGTATACTTCTTTAATTAATCCCATTTGGGAAATTTGCCTTTGTGTCATTGCAGCCCAGTTACACCTGCAGCAGACACGTCCTCGCCATAGTGCAGAGCCGGTCGGTTTTTTTTTTTTTTTTGTGTGTTTGGGGGGGGGGGGGGGGGGAAGGGATATGAGGGCTGACAGGGAGGGAGTGGTAGAGGTGAATTTTATTCAATTTTGCCCGGGCGCGGCCTATTCGGCCTGCTCTTCTCGATTTCTAACTGCCAAGGTATCTTTAACGTGCGCAACGTGCACATGGGCCCTCCGAGATTTTTCGTCCTTATCCGAGAAGACTAGGTGGCCGATCCTACCTACCATAGGATCAGGGACAGGAAAATATGAGAAAAATCCCAAATTTCCAACGTCTGCAAGGACCGGGATTTGAACCCGGTACCTTCGACATGAGAGGCGAGCACCCTGCCTCTAGACCACGGTGTCAGAAATGTGACGGAAATGGTGATGGGGTGAGGGGGCGGGGGTGGGGCTTGGGTAGGGAGGAAGGGTGTGTGAAATGTTCATCTATTAGTGGCGAAGACTCTGACACATTGCTTTTGACAGAACAATACCCCAGTTTGCCAGAACGTGTCGATCAGCTATCTCATGAAGTGATAAGGTAATTGTCAGACAGTTTAATTACTCCCAAGGGATCCATTGTTTATTTACAGCCAGTCAATAATTAACTGATTCCATTCAGGATTTTTGTATAGCAGGGACAGAGTTTTTTTCTCCCTTTCGAAATTTTAAAACAGAGTAGATAGTTTTTGCTTCTTATGGACATTATATTTTAAGTTATATGGCCAAATTATACATGAAATTGTACAAGAGTGAATAGGGCATTATAATAAAATGATGAAAAATTAATCTAATTATTACATGATTGCCAGCTCAATGCCTTTCTATTCGTATTTCGCACAGCCGCTGTGACCAGTCGAATGAATTCTATCGCAAACAGGAGGGCCGTGCCGAGCAATCGAATGGATGGAATCCATTAACACTGTGTAAGTTTATTTCAAGGGCATAACTGAAATAAGATAGATCTTTTTTCTCTCTATCACAGTTTTCTCTTTCCGACCCTAAAGCTGGGTTCTCATGTGTACGGAAACGGAAACGGCAAAAAATCCCTCATATAACAAAAAGAAAGAGCGTTTCCATGCGTACGGAAACGGCGTGCGGAAACGTTCTTTCTATTTCACTACTTGAAGGCTCTTCGACGTTTCCGTTGCCGTTTCCGTTTCCGTATACATGAGAACCCAGCTTTATGTTTATGTTATTTATGTCAGGAGGTTCGCTGCGCTTGGCATTTACACTTGGGTTTTCTTGTTTCTCTCTGTTTTTCTTGTTCTAGTTTCTGTGTAGTTTTGTGGTAGGGATTAGTGTGTTGTTGTCATTTTTAGAATTTTGCTCGGGCATCGGCCTTGTTCGGCCTGCTCTTCTTGACTTTCAACTGCTACGGGTATCTTTTACGTGCACAACGTGCACAGGGGCCCTCCGAGTTTGTCGTTCTTATCAGAGAAGATTAGGTGCTCGGTCCTACCTACCACAGGATCAGGGACAGGAACGGAAAAAAAAAATTCAACATGCCTGCACTGACTGGGGATCGAACCCGGTACCTTTGCCGCATAAGAGGCGAGCACCTTAACCCTAGACCAACGTGTTCCCTCTCTCCGACCCTATTCTCTCTGCTGTTGAAGTTCAAAATAGGGAGTGGTAAGGAAAAAAGAGACTTGCCCTTCCTAAAGCTATGTGCGGTTCCGGGAATTTTGATTTATTTCGAAAGTCCACAAGTGCTGGAGGGTACGCGTGGTTTTCTATTCAGAGATTGTTGAGGGTACACATTTTCAGACACCACTTTTCTGTAAACCCTCGAAATATTATCAACGAGTTTAACATAAGTTAGAGAGACAAAAGAAAAAAAAAAAAAAACTCCCCGAAACTAAACGGATCACATTGGAAAAAATACATGTAAGTACGAAAACTTGTTTCAAGGAAACAGATTGTGCAAATTTCGAATTTTTTTCATGAAACAAACTATAATAGCCTAATACATTAAAAAAAATGATCTCATTTACACTGATTCAAGCCCATCGAATAAGATATAACAATAATGTGGGCTTCGCTTACCTACTTCGGAAGACGCATGCCCGCAATTGAATACAAACAATGCAGTTCTGTCTTGGTAAAACAGTACGTTCAACATGCCTAAAAGAGCTATTTCATGTGTTTTAGGTCTTTATTTTAGGAGGTTCGCTGCGCTTGGCATACACATCACACTTTTCTTGTTTCTATTTTTCTTACTCGTGTTCCTGCGTGTTTTTGTGGTAGAGATATATTATTTTTTTTTATAATTTTGCCCGAGGAACGCCTTGTTCGGCCTGCTCCTCTCGACTTTCAACTGCCAAGGTATCTTGAACTTGCTCAACGTGCACATGGGCCCTCATAGTTTTTTTGTCCTTATCCGAGAAGACCAGGTGCTCGATCCTACCTACTATGGGATCAGAGACAGGAAATCCCCCCCCCCACCCCCACCCCACCCACCCAACAAAAATAAATCTAACATGCCTGCACCGACCAGGGATCGAACCTGGTACCTTCGGCATGAAAGGCGAGCACGTTACGTCTCTAGATCAACGTGAGAGTGGTTTCAGAAGATCATAATTATTTATATTTCACTTGTTGACAAAGGCCGGACATACCTGGCATTTTTACAAAACTGAAATGAAACAAGACAAACAAAAAAAATCAACAAAATAATGTCTGACACTACCTGACACTGATAACCATCTGTGTCAAGATTTATAAGAAGTAGCCTACCCGGGCAAGGTACATCTTGCACATTTTCCTTGTATCAAGCCCAGCTAGATCTAGGCCTCATTAATAACGGAAATGGATTCGATACAAAGACTCCTGACTAATAGACCATTTTAGTATCCCACAATTCCTTGCAGAATCCACAGATGTGATAAAATAATTTGGTTTTCGGCCGGCAATGTGTCAAGTAAGGCGTTGGGCGCAATTTGCGGTCAAACTCTTCCATTCTACTTGACGAAAATGCGCCTCTTTTTTTGCAGTCCAAAAATGGTGAATAGATAAAATACTAATAAAATCTGAATATTGTCCAAAACGGGGGTGTCCAAGTAACTCATTATCAAAAAATTGAAGCAGTACACCAAGTTTAATAATTTTTGGCAAGCAGTCGTGATATTCTAGAGTTATTTTCTAATTATACGAAGGAAATAAAACTAGCGAGTGATATTATGATCGAATTTTCTTATCAAGAAATAGCTGGCTCGGGAAAATGTTATTCATTAATTCTGTGCAATCTGAAATCTGAAATGATTAACTTAGCCTTTCATAACAGAATGCAATCTTCAGAATGCACAAATCAGACGGACAGAAAGTGTTGTCCGTAACTGAAAGGAGGAGTGTGTGTATGTGTGTGTGTAAGCGAGAGAGAGAGAGAGAAAAAAAGAGGAAGAGACAGACAGACAAACAGACAGACAGACAGACAGACAGACAGGGAGAGACAGATAGAGAAAGTCAGAGAGAGAGAGAGAGAGAAAGAGAGAAAGAAAGACGGAGAGAAAGAGAGAGAAAGAGAGAAAAAGAGAGAGATAGTAAGAGAGTGACAGAAAAAGGGAGCGGACGATGGAGAGACAGAAAGAGAGACAGAGAGAAGGAAATAAAGGATGAAAGAGAGAGAGAGAGGAAGAAGGAGAGAGTGAGAGAGAGAGTGACAAAGATAAAGAGAGAGAGAGAGAGAGAGAGAGAGTGAGAGAGAGAGAGAGAATTAACAATGGTCCTTGAAACAACAATACCGGACCGTGCGTCATACTGGAAGAGGATACAGAGGAAATTATTCCAAGAGCAATGTCACTGCGGGTATGCCAATGATTGCTATTTTATCTGCCAAAGTCATCCAGGTTTTAATGGTGCATCTTTCTTCTAAGGTCGGAACGTTGAAAGATACGGAATGCCGTATTTCCCAAAATTACTCATTACTTTCACCATCTTCCCTGCATCTGGCGGCCCGCGCTGGTCTTATCAACACACAACACAACGTCATTCTGAGGGCTGACCTTGAATGTACTGGCATCTCCATTAACTTTCAACAGCCCCCTCCCTCTCTTCCAAAAAGGGTTATGTCTGAAGGTCCCCTCTCTCTCTCTCTCTCTTTCTCTGTCGGTCTGTCTGTCTCTCTTCCTTTCTCTCTTTCTCTGTCTCTTTGTCCGCCTGTCTCTCTTACTTACTTTCTCGCTCTCTCTCTTTCTCTGTCTTTCTCTGTCTCTGTCTCTCCCTCTGCCTCTCTTTGTTTCCTCTCTCCGTCTCTGTCTCTTGCACCCTCTCTCTCTCTCGTATGCACGGGCGTCTATTCTCACCTCCTTTATAATTAACCCTCCCACCCCTCTCCCAAACACACACACACACACACACACTAATTATAACACAGTAATGCACTTTACACAGATTTACGGGGTATGTGCATTCACGCCCCTTTCTCTACCCTCTATCCCCGTGCCCTGCCCCCGACTTCTTCTCTATTCCGAGTCTTTTATGAATTCCAACCCAATTCTCAGTTCACCTGAATTAGGTTAAGAATTTGGTCTGGTCACGACTTTTCTTTCTCGAAAATACCACCCCACCTCCCCCCCCAAAAAAACAAAAAAACAAAAAAAAAAACCAAAAGGACAATCCCGCTGCAACAGACTTTTCTTTTCGTTTTCCCTGTCACACTTATAAGTGGCCTTGTCCATAGCATCCGCTCCGCTCCGCTATTTTACGGAAAATGACGTATGAAAAAGTAAAAACACTTTTTGCCTGTGTTGTTGTCCACAGCATCCGTTCCGCTCCGCTGTTCACCGCTGCGGAGGCAAAGTGTGGTTTTACTTTGACATACGTCATTTTCCGTAAAATAACAGAGCGAAGCGAATGCTGTGGACAAGTATGCAGAGGGAAAGAGTTTTGACTTTTGTCATTACACACGTCATTTTCCGAAAAATAGCGGAGCGGAGCGGATGGTGTGGGCAAGACCACTTAGCCCAACGAACTGCTGTCTACGGACCACACACGCGCATTCAAACAGCATTGAGGGAGAAGCCAATAGACACTTGGAATGGCTGAATTTGAACTGTCTCCTAAGGGGATAAGGAGATTATGGGACTACAAGGTAACTGTGTTGTAACAGGCAAATTGACAGTCTTATGAATGGGAGAGCTCTCTGTTATGGAACTAAAAGGGTTGTTGTTAATGCCAGGGATTTTGTATTAATTTATTCGGCATCAATCATGATCACTGCTTGAGACCACAGCACGAAGGAGAGCGAGAGAGAGGAGAGAGGGAGGGAGAGAGAGAAAGAGAGAAAGAGAAAGAGAGGGAGAAAGTAAGAGAGAGGCAGAGAGAGAGTCAGGTAGAAAGGGACAGAGAGAGACAGAGAAGGAGAGAGACAGAGAGACAGTGATAGAGAGAGAAAGACACACAAATAGAGATAGAGAGAGAAGAGAGAGAGAGAGAGAGATTGGGGGGGGGGGGGCGGGGCGGCGGCACAACAGCTGCACTGTCTCTCCTCGACTCTTTACACTTTCTTTTACACTTGACAAAATACTACAGTGCTAAGCACTAATTAGAGCCTTTAACTTGACAGGATGTCTCAGATTTTTGCTCATTTTCTTGCTGGCTATCCTACCAATGCTACCTCGGTGGTAAGCTGCCAACTCTGCAACCCTTCCCTCCCTTTCCCACATCCCCTCCTCTTCTACGTTACCCTAGTTCCTTCCTCTTCCTCCTTGTGAACACAATTGGCAGTGCCCACACCGCGTGCCTATTGCGCAAGTATGAAGCAACTTTTACGGGCGGCGAGCCACCCGCCTGGCGGTTACACCAGTCTTAGACTGTTTCACCCCTAAGACAGAGACCAATACAGAGCTAACTGCCAAGGGAATAACACTGGCAATGGTAAAATATAGAATTCTGGATAAATCAGTGTGTTATTATCTAACATGACGCCTGGTCCAACCACCTTATATTATATTATTTAAAACAAATATTGGCGTGAGTAACTCATTGTGGTGCAAATTTGAGCCTTGTTTTGCTCGACGCTACAGACTAATTAATGACAGTTTCAAAAATTATAAAATGAATTTTCTTAAGTGTCAACTAATCCAGTCCAATCGCTTTCGTATCCACCGATTGTGTTGATTCAAGTTTCAGGTATTTTTAAATAAAGAGTTGTCAAAATGTAAAGTACAATGATCTTTGTTTTGGCTCCCTATAGTAAGCCCATCGCACCGGAAACGATATTAATACGCGTTCACTTCCGTGTGTACAATTTCCCTTTCAAAAATGAGCGAGAGAGAAAGAGAGAGAAAGAGAGAGAGAGAGAGAGAGAGAGAGAGAAAGAGAGAGAGAGAGAGAGAGAGAGAGAGAGAAAGAGAGAGAGAGAGAGAGAGAGAGAGAGAGAGAGAGAGAGAGAGAGAGAGAGAGAGAGAGAGAGAGAGAGAGAGACAGAGACAGAGAGAGAGAGAGAGAGAGAGAGAGAGAGGGGGGGGGGGAGCCACTGGGTGCGTAGGTTTATTCCGGATAATGCCGGGAAATTCATCTAGTGATTAAAAAAAAACCCCCAGAAAGAACAGTTTGAAGATTTAGCGCGCTAATGCCAACGATAAACCAAACTTATGTCTGTGGCCTATTTTGAGATTGAGTAGCGCCCCAAGCACTTTTACAGTGCTTCATGCACTTTTACAGCGAGCTATTCAAATTTTCAATAAAAGGAATGAGATTTATGTCAAGCACACACACAGATGAACGACAACAACAAAATCCTGGCAAGTATAACGACAGCTTTAAATATTCCCTAACCAAACCACCACAACAGCAACAATAGCAACGCCATCAACACATTTACAAAAACAGCATCACCACTTCTACCAAAACAATAATAGCACTACTATCACCTACCAAAACAACAACAACGACAATATCACCATCGCCTGCTATAAGAACGTCTTGACTCAGTATATAGAATTATATCCTTTGATAAAACAAACTCGGCATTATCATCCGCTGTTAAACAAAAACAACAACATCATCAACAACAACAACAACAACAACAGAACCACCATCGCCTGCTAAAGCAACGACTTCAGCACATCTACCCCTTACAAAACAAAAGCGGCATCAGAACCTGCTGTTAAACAACAGCTGCAACAACAACAGCAAAGCCAAATAATAATTTAAAAAACTCACACGATTTCACATCACAACTGCAACAACAAGAACACTGCCCTCTCCAGCCACAAACAACTACAACAAACAAACAAATAAATCAAGCCTTGCAGTCGCTCAGACAAAGCCTTTAATAGTCAGACCAATATATTACCCGCATTCCATCAAAGAATCATTCATTTCCCAGAAATTCAAGATTGTAAAAACCAATAAAAAACAGATTTATCCAACCGAACGACCGCAGTATTTCACATTAAATCTGACATACTCTCCACAAAACTTTCAACCATTCGTTTGATCATAAAATACTTTGTCCGGGTAAAATGTAAAGTCACCTAGTGACCCAGTATTGCCAGTATGTTCGTTTGTCAACATCATTTGGCCCCAAGGACCACAGACCAATAAAATACCCAGACTGGATGATCCCATTGTGTGACGTCATAAAACAGCGAAAGGTCCGCCATTTTAGGTTTACGGTTGCGACCGACGCTTCAGCATAGCTACAATGCAGCGGTAGCTAAAAGTCCATACGGTCATCATTTATAAATCATATTTAAAAAAAAGGCAGTTGCAGACAATTAAATAAAAGGATAGGTAAGTTAATGCATTATTAATACATGTACAACCAATCTTGTCAAATAAAAAGAAAATTTACTCATGCAGATAGAACTAGAATCGGAATTTCCCGAGCGGCGGCCATGTCGGTTATACCAGAGAGTATAGATGTATAGAGAGGATTCACTATTGGTCGATTTGCACTGCGAGACACGGGAGGCCCCGCGAAACCATTGTTAGCATGGAGCGGAAAGTAGGTCGCTGCGGTAAACAAAACCGGTCTGTACATTTCCACGGGGCGTAAGAACTTACAAACGGCTCTAAATAGTTTCAGTCAGCCCAAAAATATGAACAAACCACACTAAACAGATATGCACACTATCAGTTTACCGCAGCGACCTAGTTTCGCGATTTGGCGGAAGCGAACTCTCTCTATACATATTATAGTTTCTGGTTATACGGCCGCCCCTCGGGAAATCCCGTAAAAAAACGACACAGCTCGAAGCTCGTGTTTCCAGTCTGGTTAATTGATTAGACTGTGCCAAGGACGTAGTCTTTTAAAAACAGTGGTTCTCAAACTTTT
This sequence comes from Onchidella celtica, assembly GCA_963931925.1. Lineage (NCBI taxonomy): Eukaryota > Metazoa > Mollusca > Gastropoda > Systellommatophora > Onchidiidae > Onchidella > Onchidella celtica. The sequence goes on from OZ007568.1 coordinate 74,608,781, forward strand.
TCAGCGGCCGGCCAAATTTCTGAAAAGTTAATCCCTACCACAAAACAACAACAACAACAACAACAACAGCAGCATCAACAACGACATACACAGAAACAACAACAAGAAAACTGAAAACAGGAAAAGTGAGGTGTAAATGCCAAGGGCAGAGAACACCCTGAAATAAAAACCTAAATAATATACCCTTTTTCGGGCCACCACCCTCTTAGGCTCCACTTGTTCTGTCTCAACGTGGGGAAGATCCCCCCTCCCAAATCCCTACCAAAACCCAACGGATACATTTGACAAGAAGACAGGCTACACACACTTTATCATATTCAGTTTTTCAAAGCCTTATTTATGACAAAAAGGTGTTGATTATTCATTATCAAAACAGAAACCACTCTATACCAAATGCACTAACACAAAACCAAACACACACACACACACAAAACAGGGGGTTTTCTGTCGTAAAAAACCATTTACGCATGCTGTTGAACAAGCCGGTGACTGCCCCCTGCATTTGCCCTCAAATCGCACCCCGCCCTCACCAGTCCTGTTCAATGTTTTCGCCCTTTGTCGCCGTTTTCTTTGTTTTCGCCCCCGGGAGGGGGCAATCTCTCCCACGTTGGGAGCCACGGCTTTGAAAGAACGTTGGAAAAAAAAAAAAAAGACAAAATAATAAGAAAGGTTTATGGTTCAGTTTGTCTCTGTTTTGCAGCTCAGATTCGACTGTGGGCGATTCAAGATGAAGAAAAACAAACCCCACCCTATTTGAAATGCACATTATTGAAAAACATCAATGAATACTAAAAATGCTCTTTGTGATCAGGTTTCTAACTTCAGCAAAGGATGGAATTCAATGAGTGTCCCATAAAATAATGCATTAATGCAATAATGCATTCCGGGGACACCGTGGTCGAGAGGCAAGGTGCTCGCCTTTTTTCCCGTCCTTGATCCTATGGGAGGTAGAATCGAACATTCTAGTCTTCTCGGATAAGGACGAAAGACTCGGAGGCCCCATGTGCACGTTGGGAACGATACAGATACCTTGGCAGTTGAACATCGAAAAGAGCACGCCGAACAGGCCGCTGTCCGGGCAAAATCAAAATAAAATTCATCCCACTGCCCCCTCCCCCTCCCACCATATCTTACCCCCACCCCCCACAAAAAAAAAAAAAAACGCCATAAAAAACCAGCCCACCGACGCTGCACTGTGGCGACGGTGGGTCTGCTCCAATTGTAACTGGGCTGCAAATGGTCCAAAGGCAAATTTCCTAAACGGGATTAAAGAAGTATGCCAAATATGAAATACGAAATTAATAACGTGTATTACCTCAGACGAAAAGACGAATGTATAGACGTTAACAAATACGATAGGTTTCTTCACCAAGAAATTCTTTGCATGCCTCAAGATAAGTAAGATATTAAGATCTTAGAGTTTGACTTTAATGGTGCATGGGCGCATATCGGCCCACTCTTTTTTCAAGGATGCTGTTATGAGTACGTACGTCCCCATTTTTTTGCGCTAGGGATATGAATTTTCAAGCCTTTTCTGATCCCAGAGCTGGAGAGGTCCTCCCGAAATGTTCCTTGATAATAGCCTAAATTATTTATGATGAATTATTGTTTCAGATTTTCTTTTTGTTTTCCTCCTGCTTTTTGGGTTGAAAGAGTAGGGTGCAGTGTTAGGGATTCGATAAGATTTAGGGTTGAGGGTAAAGACCTGGTTAGGGACAGGTACGTGTACGTACGTGCGCCCAGCGCAAAACACTTGGGGTGGGTGCATACGTACAACAACAGCCATTTTAAATGCTATGGCCTGAATGACAGTTCCAGACATAAAAAAATTTAATTTTCTCAAGTGTCAACTAATCTAATCCAGCCGCTTTTGTATCGATCTAGTGTGTTTATCCTAGTTTCAGGCAAGTTTTTTTCGAGATTGTAAAAATGCAAAATGTGATGATCTTTTTTTTTTGTGGGCCTCCTTTGAGAAACCCACCGCACAGAAGACTAATAATTATGGCACTTGTTCAGTGTGGTGCGAGCAATTTTCCCCAACAAAGAAACGAGTGTGTGGTACCCGAAACACAGACTACCCAGACGAATCATACCTTCTCCCACTAAGAGATGTCCACAAATTGTGCGCGTATAAATACAGTGAGTACTTCTCTTTTTGCATTCAAATACGAAGGGGTGTAGTGAGAACTGTTTTATTGTTGACATCGATGATACGCGCGCGAGTCGACGGACGGAATAATGAATTGATTCGTCTCGGTATCCTGTGTCCCGGATGGTAGCTTGGGGCACGTGGTATCTCTATCCAAGCTGTGGAATAGTATGGGGAACTTCGTAGATCTGAAAGAGAGGACGAGAGACAGAGATGTTCGTGCACAGGTTTATTAATCTGGGTAATGAATGCCGTGTTGCTTAAAAACAGGCAACCAACCGTGTCCGGGCTGTGTGGTTTTTTTCCGTACGAGCTTTAGCAAATCAGGAGCGGGGCAGCAACAGACACCCAAACACAGGACAGCTCCAACACATCCAGGAATTTTCGGTGAAGTTCAGAGCCATATCAGGCACAGTCCAGAGATTGCAGCACCCGTGGCAGTGTTCGATAGGACGAGAAATCCCTTAGCCGATGTCCTGTGTTTTGGTGTCTGTTGCTGCCACGCTCCTGAATTTGCTAAAGCTCGCATGGAAAAATATCACGCTGCCCGGGCTAATCGCGCTACCGTAAAGGGCATGTCGATCCTGCGTTAGCTTTCCATAAATCGACATTCTACCGTGTACTTCCTGCTAACCAGGGACAAGGTAGTCTAGAGGCAAGGTGCTCGCCTCTCATGCCAAGGGTACCGGGTTCAAAACCCGCCCCGTGCAGGCAGGTTGCACGTTTTGTGGATTTTCCTCATATTTTCCTGTCAATGATCCTATTTTGGGGGGGGGGGTGTAGTAAGATCCAGTACCTAGTCTTCTCGGATAAGGACGAAAAAATTCGGAGGCCCCGTGTGCAGGTTACGCACGTTATAGATATCTTGGCAGTTGGAAATCGATTAGAGCAGGCCGAGTAGGCCGCTGCCCGGGCAAAATCAAAGTAAAATTCATCCCCCCTCCCCCCAAAAAACAACAACAACAACAAACACCGCCGAACTGGCGCTGCACTGTGGCGACGACGTGCCTGCTGCAGTTGTAACTGGGTGCAATGACACAAAGGCAAATTTCCCAAATGGGATTAAAGTAGTATACAAATACAAATACTCTTTAAGGGCGCCTAAGCCTAAAGTGATCTCATCACGGTAGTGAAAAAAATCTGCTCATTAAAAACAGTTATTTTTTTTTTCTGGTGGGTTCCGGGAGGGGGAGTTTCACTGTATTGACTGTATGTTGCACCTTCGAGCCCAAAAGGTATGCATGTATACGTAAAAGCACCTCAATACAGAACTGATGTTTCTCATTTTTACCACACACGCAGACCACAAGTAGTGTACAGGGTCACCTATCTCGACGTCAATTTCTACCCACGAGTGACATAAAGAAACAATTATGTGAGTGGATCTGACGAAATCGGGGATACGGTGAGAGACCAAATTCCTGAGACCCCGCCCCTGCCCCCCCCCCCACACACACACATACACACTTTCTAAGGAAATTGAGATTTGCTTATGATTTGAAAGATTAGCCATGTTTCTGCATTGTATATTGTGTTAAAATATTTTGTGCCAAATCGCCGTAGACATATTATTTTGTTTTGATATTTTTAAAGAGATGTAAAAAGTTCACATTTAGCCAGGTTTTATCACATCCACCCACATGTAACAGGGATATTGCAGTTTGAACCGTGCTCAAATATTTATAAAAATCTGTCCTGTAATGTCTCTGCTTAAACGCAAAACCTGAAGGGTTGAAATAAGAAGATGAAATTCAAATGGCTAAGACATTTACTTGCAGATCCTCTGCGAATAATGAATTTAAATATTTAGTCTCGTTTTCCTCAAGTCTGTGTTGGACTGGAATCCCGAGGGAAGCGATCAAGATGTGGAGGTGAAATCCAGGGCGACATGGTAAACTGTCGTAACTTGACATTAAAAAAACCCAAACAACTAAGATATTTGGCATACTTGTAGTCCCTAAAGTCTTCAGTTGTGGGTTAAATAAAGTTTTATGTATTTATTTATCTTTAATATGGTAACTATTAAGTCTGATTAAGAAAAGTTGAAATTATTATTATTTTATTTTTTTTGGCTTATCCGGAAAAAAAAGGTAAAAACCGAGTTACGATACTTTACCATTCGGCTCTCGTAACAGCTCTATTCCTTCAAGACAAAAAACACTTCTAGTAAATCAATTTTTATCGCAGTAACGTCTTGTTGCGTGAGTGCTCCATAGAGGTTCAACATGGACTTTACCCTGGTAAATGAAGTGACACGGTAAAAAAGCAATGTCCCTTGAGATATTGTGCAACAGATTGCAGGAGGAAATTTCTTGATAACGTTCAGAGATCACAAGGGGAGAGAGAAACTGATTTTGTCCGGACACACCCACTGTTTGTTCGCCATACGGAAAAATCTGGGCTCATTCCCAATAATGATGGATTTTGTGTTCACGCAATGGCAGAATTATGAATAACAAAATCGTAAACATCGTTTGTCTGCCTCCGTTTCAAAGGACTTCCAAAAGCTCTTACTCTTCAACTGGAGATTTTGTGACTACTGCTTGAAGGCAGTTTGGCAATCTGACGAAATTACAGCGGTTGGGCAGATTGTGCAATGACTGTTTTCCTATTGCAACATTTAATATTTGATGTGTTTGCATCATGCATGGGCCCAATCCGGACAAAGACAAGAATGATGGAAATAAATAAACCCTGTGACAAGTTCAGATGTCTTTTCGAGGTGCAAATGCCCAGGGCAGAGAATGATCCTCCGAAAACAACGACTCCAACTCTTTAGACATCTTGGATGATCCTTGAGAAATGTAGCCCTGTGTTTAGAGTCACAGGATTAGGGTTTGGTTTTTAGCTGATAGCTTACATATTTCCTGAGGATGATTCCAACCTTAATAAAATAGCCATTGTTACATGTAGGCTTTTGTTTAATACACGTAGACTTTTGCTTAATACACGTAGACTTTTGTTTAATACACGTAGACTTTTGTTTAGATTTCTCTACTTACAACTTTCGCATGTGCAATGTGGGAAAACAACAATAACGCAGTTTGAAATTATTGTGCTGTACAGTATCGATATCATAATCTTAAGTGCAACGCCCACTGCAACGACGCAAGCAAGCGCCCTACGGATTTATGTTGCAAAAAAACTGGGTCTTGGCAAAGCGTATTATTATATTACATGTGTTGTAGGCGTAATCTCAAACGTCCAGAGTGCTGTATTTTCTCATCCAACACTCACATGCTCAAAACTGCCTAAAACTGTTATTGTCAAAACAGAAATCTTCCGAAAAACATCCAAATGCATTTTGGCACGGCTCGGCCCGTTGATAAGAAAAATCTTGCGGGATGGGCTTGACGCCTCAACCGGTTGGCGTTATAAACGTAACAAGAGACAGTGTGCCATGGCGCCCCCGAGGAGAGAGAAATAACAACAAACAAAAAAAATCTGTAAAAATAACAAGATCACTTCTCGAACTTTCTCTTTATTCCGCCCCCCCCCCCTCATTTTTGCTTTCTAAACCATCTCAAAATATTTTTATAAGGGCTTAAAAGTTGACCTAACGTTTTACACAAACTCTGATCTAAACTAAACACGCCATGATAAGGGGGGGGGGGGGGGAGGGCGAGATGGTCTAGAGGTAAGGTGCTGGCCTCTCATGCCGAAGGTACTGGGTTCGATACCCGGTCGGTGCAAGCATGTTGGAATTTTTTATTTTTTTGGGGTGGGGGGGAATTCCAGTCCCTGAACCTATGTGTAGGTAGGATCGAGGACCCAGACTTCTCGGATAGGGACGAAAAACTCGGAGGGCCTGTGCGCACGTTGCCCACATTAAAGCTATCTTGGGAGTTGAAAGTCGAGAGCAGCAGGCCGAACAAGACCGCTGTCCGGGCAAAATTCTAAACGAACTAATTCCTACCACAAAAGCACGCAGGAACAACAACCAACAAGAAAAGCGAATCTCCTAAAATAAAGGCCAAACTACACGTACACAAACTCTGTACAAAAGTTCATGATAAACCAGTGATTTTCTTAAAATTACAAACGTTTTCTTCCCTTTTTTCCGAAAAACTCTTGAAAGTGTAGTTACAATAAATTTGGGGCCTCCATATCGTTGTATAAGCCTGCATAATAATTATGATTTACATGAAGTTTTCAATCGAGGAGGTAATCCCAAGCTGAAAGCATTATGCAAAAATGTATCGTCGCCACTTTTTCCGTTCTGCCACGCCACTGCATTTATGGCACGCGCCGCTTGACGTTCCTGTCCAATGAAATGATGTGTCCAGTGCCGCCAGAAAAATGAAGGAAGGGAGTTGTTTTTTGTACGGGAGACAAAATAATGACATCTCTTAACTTATCTTGAACAAGGTTATCATAGGCATGTGAGGTATGCCTAAGAACTCCACCTTGGAGCCATCTAGACGATGATTCTAAATTTGAATGAACTGACAATTTCTCTTTGTCTGTCTGTTTGTTTGTCTGTCTGTCTGTCTGTCCCATGTTATGTTTAGAAATCCGCATTAGGATTGTCGTGCCAATGGCTCATCTCACTCTCTCTCGCTCTTTTCATCCTCTCTGTCTCTCTTTCTCTACTATCTCGCCCTTTGTCTTTCTCTTTCTCTACTCTTCCTCTGTGTGTGTGTCTCTCTCTCTTTTATACTCTCTCTGTCTGTCAATCTCTCCTCCCATCCTTTCTCTCTCTGTCTGTCAATCTCTCCTCCCGTCCTTTCTCTCTCTGTCTGTCAATCTCTCCTCCCGTCCTTTCTCTCTCTGTCTGTCAATCTATCCTCCCGTCCTTTCTCTCTCTGTCTGTCAATCTCTCCTCCCGTCCTTTCTCTCTCTGTCTGTCAATCTCTCCTTCCGTCCTTTCTCTCTCTGTGTAGTCAATCTCTCTTCCCGTCCTTTCTCTCTCTGTGTAGTCAATCTCTCCTCCCGTCCTTTCTCTCTCTGTGTAGTCCCTCTCTCCTCCCATCCTTTCTCTCTCTGTGTAGTCCCTCTCTCCTCCCGTCCTTTCTCTCTCTGTGTAGTCAATCTCTCCTCCCGTCCTTTCTCTCTCTGTGTAGTCCCTCTCTCCTCCCGTCCTTTCTCTCTCTGTGTAGTCCCTCTCTCCTCCCATCCTTTCTCTCTCTGTGTAGTCCCTCTCTCCTCCCATCCTTTCTCTCTCTGTGTAGTCAATCTCTCCTCCCGTCCTTTCTCTCTCTGTGTAGTCCCTCTCTCCTCCCGTCCTTTCTCTCTCTGTGTAGTCCCTCTCTCCTCCCATCCTTTCTCTCTCTCTGTAGTCCCTCTCTCCTCCCGTCCTTTCTCTCTCTGTGTAGTCAATCTCTCCTCCCATCCTTTCTCTCTCTGTGTAGTCCCTCTCTCCTCCCATCCTTTCTCTCTCTGTGTAGTCAATCTCTCCTCCCGTCCTTTCTCTCTCTGTGTAGTCCTCTCTCCTCCCGTCCTTTCTCTCTCTGTGTAGTCAATCTCTCCTCCCGTCCTTTCTCTCTCTGTGTAGTCCCTCTCTCCTCCCGTCCTTTCTCTCTCTGTCTGTCAATCTCTCCTCCCATCCTTTCTCTCTCTGTGTAGTCAATCTCTCCTCCCGTCCTTTCTCTCTCTGTGTAGTCCCTCTCTCCTCCCGTCCTTTCTCTCTCTGTGTAGTCAATCTCTCCTCCCGTCCTTTCTCTCTCTGTGTAGTCAATCTCTCCTCCCATCCTTTCTCTCTCTGTGTAGTCAATCTCTCCTCCCGTCCTTTCTCTCTCTGTGTAGTCCCTCTCTCCTCCCGTCCTTTCTCTCTCTGTGTAGTAAATCTCTCCTCCCGTCCTTTCTCTCTCTGTGTAGTCAATCTCTCCTCCCGTCCTTTCTCTCTCTGTCTGTCAATCTCTCCTCCCGTCCGTTCTCTCTCTGTGTAGTCCCTCTCTCCTCCCGTCCTTTCTCTCTCTGTCTGTCAATCTCTCCTCCCGTCCTTTCTCTCTCTGTCTGTCAATCTCTCCTCCCGTCCTTTCTCTCTCTGTGTAGTCAATCTCTCCTCCCGTCCTTTCTCTCTCTGTGTAGTCAATCTCTCCTCCCGTCCTTTCTCTCTCTGTGTAGTCAATCTCTCCTCCCGTCCTTTCTCTCTCTGTGTAGTCCCTCTCTCCTCCCGTCCTTTCTCTCTCTGTGTAGTCAATCTCTCCTCCCGTCCTTTCTCTCTCTGTGTAGTCAATCTCTCCTCCCGTCCTTTCTCTCTCTGTGTAGTCCCTCTCTCCTCCCGTCCTTTCTCTCTCTGTGTAGTCAATCTCTCCTCCCATCCTTTCTCTCTCTGTGTAGTCAATCTCTCCTCCCGTCCTTTCTCTCTCTGTGTAGTCAATCTCTCCTCCCATCCTTTCTCTCTCTGTGTAGTCAATCTCTCCTCCCGTCCTTTGTCTCTCTGTGTAGTCCCTCTCTCCTCCCGTCCTTTCTCTCTCTGTGTAGTCAATCTCTCCTCCCATCCTTTCTCTCTCTGTGTAGTCAATCTCTCCTCCCGTCCTTTCTCTCTCTGTGTAGTCAATCTCTCCTCCCGTCCTTTCTCTCTCTGTGTAGTCCCTCTCTCCTCCCGTCCTTTCTCTCTCTGTGTAGTCAATCTCTCCTCCCATCCTTTCTCTCTCTGTGTAGTCAATCTCTCCTCCCGTCCTTTCTCTCTCTGTCTGTCAATCTCTCCCCCCATCCTTTCTCTCTCTGTCTGTCAATCTCTCCTCCCGTCCTCTCTCTCTCTGTGTAGTCAATCTCTCCTCCCGTCCTTTCTCTCTCTGTGTAGTCCCTCTCTCCTCCCGTCCTTTCTCTCTCTGTGTAGTCAATCTCTCCTCCCGTCGTTTCTCTCTCTGTGTAGTCAATCTCTCCTCCCGTCCTTTCTCTCTCTGTGTAGTCAATCTCTCCTCCCGTCCTTTCTCTCTCTGTGTAGTCAATCTCTCCTCCCGTCCTTTCTCTCTCTGTCTGTCAATCTCTCCTCCCGTCCTTTCTCTCTCTGTGTAGTCAATCTCTCCTCCCGTCCTTTCTCTCTCTGTGTAGTCAATCTCTCCTCCCGTCCTTTCTCTCTCTGTGTAGTCAATCTCTCCTCCCGTCCTTTCTCTCTCTGTCTGTCAATCTCTCCTCCCGTCCTTTCTCTCTCTGTGTATTCAATCTCTCCTCCCGTCCTTTCTCTCTCTGTGTAGTCAATCTCTCCTCCCGTCCTTTCTCTCTCTGTGTAGTCAATCTCTCCTCCCGTCCTTTCTCTCTCTGTCTGTCAATCTCTCCTCCCATCCTTTCTCTCTCTGTCTGTCAATGTCTCCTCCCGTCCTTTCTCTCTCTGTGTAGTCAATCTCTCCTCCCGTCCTTTCTCTCTCTGTGTAGTCAATCTCTCCTCCCGTCCTTTCTCTCTCTGTGTAGTCAATCTCTCCTCCCGTCCTTTCTCTCTCTGTGTAGTCAATCTCTCCTCCCATCCTTTCTCTCTCTGTGTAGTCCCTCTCTCCTCCCGTCCTTTCTCTCTCTGTGTAGTCAATCTCTCCTCCCATCCTTTCTCTCTCTGTGTAGTCAATCTCTCCTCCCGTCCTTTCTCTCTCTGTGTAGTCAATCTCTCCTCCCGTCCTTTCTCTCTCTGTGTAGTCCCTCTCTCCTCCCATACTTTCTCTCTCTGTGTAGTCAATCTCTCCTCCCATCCTTTCTCTCTCTGTCTGTCAATCTCTCCTCCCATCCTTTCTCTCTCTGTGTAGTCAATCTCTCCTCCCATCCTTTCTCTCTCTGTGTAGTCCCTCTCTCCTCCCGTCCTTTCTCTCTCTGTTTGTCAATCTCTCCTCCCGTCCTTTCTCTCTCTGTGTAGTCAATCTCTCCTCCCGTCCTTTCTCTCTCTGTGTAGTCAATCTCTCCTCCCGTCCTTTTCTGTCTATCTGTCAATCTCTCCTCCCGTCCTTTCTCTCTCTGTGTAGTCAATCTCTCCTCCCGTCCTTTTCTGTCTATCTGTCAATCTCTCCTCCCGTCCTTTCTCTCTCTGTGTAGTCACTCTCTCCTCCCATCCTTTCTCTCTCTGTGTAGTCCCTCTCTCCTCCCATCCTTTCTCTCTCTGTGTAGTCCCTCTCTCCTCCTGTCCTTTCTCTCTCTGTGTAGTCAATCTCTCCTCCCATCCTTTCTCTCTCTGTGTAGTCATTCTCTCCTCCCGTCCTTTCTCTCTCTGTGTAGTCCCTCTCTCCTCCCGTCCTTTCTCTCTCTGTGTAGTCCCTCTCTCCTCCCATCCTTTCTCTCTCTGTGTAGTCCCTCTCTCCTCCCATCCTTTCTCTCTCTGTGTAGTCAATCTCTCCTCCCGTCCTTTCTCTCTCTGTGTAGTCCCTCTCTCCTCCCGTCCTTTCTCTCTCTGTGTAGTCCCTCTCTCCTCCCGTCCTTTCTCTCTCTGTGTAGTCCCTCTCTCCTCCCATCCTTTCTCTCTCTGTGTAGTCCCTTTCTCCTCCCACCCTTTCTCTCTCTGTGTAGTCAATCTCTCCTCCCATCCTTTCTCTCTCTGTGTAGTCAATCTCTCCTCCCATCCTTTCTCTCTCTGTGTAGTCCCTCTCTCCTCCCGTCCTTTCTCTCTCTGTCTGTCAATCTCTCCTCCCATCCTTTCTCTCTCTGTCTGTCAATCTCTCCTCCCGTCCTTTCTCTCTCTGTCTGTCAATCTTTCCTCCCGTCCTTTCTCTCTCTGTCTGTCAATCTCTCCTCCCGTCCTTTCTCTCTCTGTCTGTCAATCTCTCCTCCCGTCCTTTCTCTCTCTGTCTGTCAATCTGTCCTCCCTTCCTTTCTCTCTCTGTCTGTCAATCTCTCCTCCCATCCCTTCTCTCTCTGTCTGTCAATCTCTCCTCCCGTCCTTTCTCTCTCTGTCTGTCAATCTCTCCTCCCGTCCTTTCTCTCTCTGTCTGTCAATCTCTCCTCCCATCCTTTCTCTCTCTGTGTAGTCAATCTCTCCTCCCGTCCTTTCTCTCTCTGTCTGTCAATCTCTCCTCCCATCCTTTCTCTCTCTGTCTGTCAATCTCTCCTCCCGTCCTTTCTCTCTCTGTCTGTCAATCTCTCCTGCCATCCTTTCTCTCTCTGTGTAGTCAATCTCTCCTCCCATCCTTTCTCTCTCTGTCTGTCAATCTCTCCTCCCGTCCTTTCTCTCTCTGTCTGTCAATCTCTCCTCCCGTCCTTTCTCTCTCTGTCTGTCAATCTCTCCTCCCATCCTTTCTCTCTCTGTGTAGTCAATCTCTCCTCCCGTCCTTTCTCTCTCTGACTGTCAATCTCTCCTCCCATCCTTTCTCTCTCTGTGTAGTCAATCTCTCCTCCCGTCCTTTCTCTCTCTGTCTGTCAATCTCTCCTCCCGTCCTTTCTCTCTCTGTCTGTCAATCTCTCCTCCCATCCTTTCTCTCTCTGTGTAGTCAATCTCTCCTCCCGTCCTTTCTCTCTCTGTGTAGTCAATCTCTCCTCCCGTCCTTTCTCTCTCTGTGTAGTCAATCTCTCCTCCCGTCCTTTCTCTCTCTGTCTGTCAATCTCTCCTCCCGTCCTTTCTCTCTCTGTCTGTCAATCTCTCCTCCCATCCTTTCTCTCTCTGTGTAGTCAATCTCTCCTCCCGTCCTTTCTCTCTCTGTGTAGTCAATCTCTCCTCCCGTCCTTTCTCTCTCTGTGTAGTCAATCTCTCCTCCCGTCCTTTCTCTCTCTGTGTAGTCCCTCTCTCCTCCCGTCCTTTCTCTCTCTGTGTAGTCAATCTCTCCTCCCATCCTTTCTCTCTCTGTCTGTCAATCTCTCCTCCCATCCTTTCTCTCTCTGTGTAGTCAATCTCTCATCCCATCCTTTCTCTCTCTGTGTAGTCAATCTCTCCTCCCATCCTTTCTCTCTCTGTGTAGTCAATCTCTCCTCCCGTCCTTTCTCTCTCTGTGTAGTCCCTCTCTTCTCCCATCCTTTCTCTCTCTGTGTAGTCAATCTCTCCTCCCATCCTTTCTCTCTCTGTCTGTCAATCTCTCCTCCCGTCCTTTCTCTCTCTGTGTAGTCAATCTCTCCTCCCGTCCTTTCTCTCTCTGTGCAGTCCCTCTCTCCTCCCGTCCTTTCTCCCTCTGTGTAGTCAATCTCTCCTCCTGTCCTTTCTCTCTCTGTGTAGTCAATCTCTCCTCCCGTCCTTTCTCTCTCTGTGTAGTCCCTCTCTCCTCCCGTCCTTTCTCTCTCTGTGTAGTCCCTCTCTCCTCCCGTCCTTTCTCTCTCTGTGTAGTCAATCTCTCCTCCCGTCCTTTCTCTCTCTGTGTAGTCCCTCTCTCCTCCCGTCCTTTCTCTCTCTGTGTAGTCCCTCTCTCCTCCCGTCCTTTCTCTCTCTGTGTAGTCAATCTCTCCTCCCGTCCTTTCTCTCTCTGTGTAGTCCCTCTCTCCTCCCGTCCTTTCTCTCTCTGTGTAGTCAATCTATCCTCCCATCCTTTCTCTCTCTGTGTAGTCAATCTCTCCTCCCGTCCTTTCTCTCTCTGTGTAGTCCCTCTCTCCTCCCGTCCTTTCTCTCTCTGTGTAGTCAATCTCTCCTCCCGTCCTTTCTCTCTCTGTCTGTCAATCTCTCCTCCCGTCCTTTCTCTCTCTGTGTAGTCCCTCTCTCCTCCCGTCCTTTCTCTCTCTGTGTAGTCCCTCTCTCCTCCCGTCCTTTCTCTCTCTGTGTAGTCCCTCTCTCCTCCCATCCTTTCTCTCTCTGTCTGTCAATCTCTCCTCCCATCCTTTCTCTCTCTGTCTGTCAATCTCTTCTCCCGTCCTTTCTCTCTCTGTGTAGTCCCTCTCTTTTCCCGTCCTTTCTCTCTCTGTCTGTCAATCTCTCCTCCCATCCTTTCTCTCTCTGTGTAGTCCCTCTCTCCTCCCATCCTTTGTCTCTCTGTCTGTCAATCTCTCCTCCCATCCTTTCTCTCTCTGTCTGTCAATCTCTCCTCCCGTCCTTTCTCTCTCTGTGTAGTCCCTCTCTCCTCCCATCCTTTCTCTCTCTGTGTAGTCCCTCTCTCCTCCCGTCCTTTCTCTCTCTGTGTAGTCAATCTCTCCTCCCGTCCTTTCTCTCTCTGTCTGTCAATCTCTCCTCCCGTCCTTTCTCTCTCTGTGTAGTCAATCTCTCCTCCCGTCCTTTCTCTCTCTGTGTAGTCCCTCTCTCCTCCCATCCTTTCTCTCTCTGTGTAGTCAATCTCTCCTCCCGTCCTTTCTCTCTCTGTGTAGTCCCTCTCTCCTCCCGTCCTTTCTCTCTCTGTGTAGTCCCTCTCTCCTCCCGTCCTTTCTCTCTCTGTGTAGTCCCTCTCTCCTCCCGTCCTTTCTCTCTCTGTGTAGTCCCTCTCTCCTCCCATCCTTTCTCTCTCTGTCTGTCAATCTCTCCTCCCATCCTTTCTCTCTCTGTGTAGTCCCTCTCTCCTCCCATCCTTTCTCTCTCTGTCTGTCAATCTCTCCTCCCATCCTTTCTCTCTCTGTGTAGTCCCTCTCTCCTCCCATCCTTTCTCTCTCTCTGTCTGTCAATCTCTCCTCCCATCCTTTCTGTCTCTGTGTAGTCCCTCTCTCCTCCCATCCTTTCTCTCTCTGTCTGTCAATCTCTCCTCCCATCCTTTCTCTCTCTGTGTAGTCAATCTCTCCTCCCATCCTTTCTCTCTCTGTCTGTCAATCTCTCCTCCCATCCTTTCTCTCTCTGTGTAGTCCCTCTCTCCTCCCATCCTTTCTCTCTCTGTCTGTCAATCTCTCCTCCCATCCTTTCTCTCTCTGTGTAGTCCCTCTCTCCTCCCATCCTTTCTTTCTCTGTGTAGTCAATCTCTTCTCCCATCCTTTCTCTCTCTGTGTAGTCCCTCTCTCCTCCCATCCTTTCTCTCTCTGTCTGTCAATCTCTCCTCCCATCCTTTCTCTCTCTGTGTAGTCCCTCTCTCCTCCCATCCTTTCTCTCTCTGTGTAGTCCCTCTCTCCTCCCATCCTTTCTCTCTCTGTCTGTCAATCTCTCCTCCCATCCTTTCTCTCTCTGTGTAGTCAATCTCTCCTCCCATCCTTTCTCTCTCTGTGTATTCCCTCTCTCCTCCCATCCTTTCTCTCTCTGTGTAGTCAATCTCTCCTCCCATCCTTTCTCTCTCTGTGTAGTCAATCTCTCCTCCCATCCTTTCTCTCTCTGTCTGTCAATCTCTCCTCCCATCCTTTCTCTCTCTGTGTAGTCAATCTCTCCTCCCGTCCTTTCTCTCTCTGTCTGTCAATCTCTCCTCCCGTCCTTTCTCTCTCTGTGTATTCAATCTCTCCTCCCGTCCTTTCTCTCTCTGTGTAGTCAATCTCTCCTCCCGTCCTTTCTCTCTCTGTGTAGTCAATCTCTCCTCCCGTCCTTTCTCTCTCTGTCTGTCAATCTCTCCTCCCATCCTTTCTCTCTCTGTCTGTCAATGTCTCCTCCCGTCCTTTCTCTCTCTGTGTAGTCAATCTCTCCTCCCGTCCTTTCTCTCTCTGTGTAGTCAATCTCTCCTCCCGTCCTTTCTCTCTCTGTGTAGTCAATCTCTCCTCCCGTCCTTTCTCTCTCTGTGTAGTCAATCTCTCCTCCCATCCTTTCTCTCTCTGTGTATTCCCTCTCTCCTCCCGTCCTTTCTCTCTCTGTGTAGTCAATCTCTCCTCCCATCCTTTCTCTCTCTGTGTAGTCAATCTCTCCTCCCGTCCTTTCTCTCTCTGTGTAGTCAATCTCTCCTCCCGTCCTTTCTCTCTCTGTGTAGTCCCTCTCTCCTCCCATACTTTCTCTCTCTGTGTAGTCAATCTCTCCTCCCATCCTTTCTCTCTCTGTCTGTCAATCTCTCCTCCCATCCTTTCTCTCTCTGTGTAGTCAATCTCTCCTCCCATCCTTTCTCTCTCTGTGTAGTCCCTCTCTCCTCCCGTCCTTTCTCTCTCTGTTTGTCAATCTCTCCTCCCGTCCTTTCTCTCTCTGTGTAGTCAATCTCTCCTCCCGTCCTTTCTCTCTCTGTGTAGTCAATCTCTCCTCCCGTCCTTTTCTGTCTATCTGTCAATCTCTCCTCCCGTCCTTTCTCTCTCTGTGTAGTCAATCTCTCCTCCCGTCCTTTTCTGTCTATCTGTCAATCTCTCCTCCCGTCCTTTCTCTCTCTGTGTAGTCACTCTCTCCTCCCATCCTTTCTCTCTCTGTGTAGTCCCTCTCTCCTCCCATCCTTTCTCTCTCTGTGTAGTCCCTCTCTCCTCCTGTCCTTTCTCTCTCTGTGTAGTCAATCTCTCCTCCCATCCTTTCTCTCTCTGTGTAGTCATTCTCTCCTCCCGTCCTTTCTCTCTCTGTGTAGTCCCTCTCTCCTCCCGTCCTTTCTCTCTCTGTGTAGTCCCTCTCTCCTCCCATCCTTTCTCTCTCTGTGTAGTCCCTCTCTCCTCCCATCCTTTCTCTCTCTGTGTAGTCAATCTCTCCTCCCGTCCTTTCTCTCTCTGTGTAGTCCCTCTCTCCTCCCGTCCTTTCTCTCTCTGTGTAGTCCCTCTCTCCTCCCGTCCTTTCTCTCTCTGTGTAGTCCCTCTCTCCTCCCATCCTTTCTCTCTCTGTGTAGTCCCTTTCTCCTCCCACCCTTTCTCTCTCTGTGTAGTCAATCTCTCCTCCCATCCTTTCTCTCTCTGTGTAGTCAATCTCTCCTCCCATCCTTTCTCTCTCTGTGTAGTCCCTCTCTCCTCCCGTCCTTTCTCTCTCTGTCTGTCAATCTCTCCTCCCATCCTTTCTCTCTCTGTCTGTCAATCTCTCCTCCCGTCCTTTCTCTCTCTGTCTGTCAATCTTTCCTCCCGTCCTTTCTCTCTCTGTCTGTCAATCTCTCCTCCCGTCCTTTCTCTCTCTGTCTGTCAATCTCTCCTCCCGTCCTTTCTCTCTCTGTCTGTCAATCTGTCCTCCCTTCCTTTCTCTCTCTGTCTGTCAATCTCTCCTCCCATCCCTTCTCTCTCTGTCTGTCAATCTCTCCTCCCGTCCTTTCTCTCTCTGTCTGTCAATCTCTCCTCCCGTCCTTTCTCTCTCTGTCTGTCAATCTCTCCTCCCATCCTTTCTCTCTCTGTGTAGTCAATCTCTCCTCCCGTCCTTTCTCTCTCTGTCTGTCAATCTCTCCTCCCATCCTTTCTCTCTCTGTCTGTCAATCTCTCCTCCCGTCCTTTCTCTCTCTGTCTGTCAATCTCTCCTGCCATCCTTTCTCTCTCTGTGTAGTCAATCTCTCCTCCCATCCTTTCTCTCTCTGTCTGTCAATCTCTCCTCCCGTCCTTTCTCTCTCTGTCTGTCAATCTCTCCTCCCGTCCTTTCTCTCTCTGTCTGTCAATCTCTCCTCCCATCCTTTCTCTCTCTGTGTAGTCAATCTCTCCTCCCGTCCTTTCTCTCTCTGACTGTCAATCTCTCCTCCCATCCTTTCTCTCTCTGTGTAGTCAATCTCTCCTCCCGTCCTTTCTCTCTCTGTCTGTCAATCTCTCCTCCCGTCCTTTCTCTCTCTGTCTGTCAATCTCTCCTCCCATCCTTTCTCTCTCTGTGTAGTCAATCTCTCCTCCCGTCCTTTCTCTCTCTGTGTAGTCAATCTCTCCTCCCGTCCTTTCTCTCTCTGTGTAGTCAATCTCTCCTCCCGTCCTTTCTCTCTCTGTCTGTCAATCTCTCCTCCCGTCCTTTCTCTCTCTGTCTGTCAATCTCTCCTCCCATCCTTTCTCTCTCTGTGTAGTCAATCTCTCCTCCCGTCCTTTCTCTCTCTGTGTAGTCAATCTCTCCTCCCGTCCTTTCTCTCTCTGTGTAGTCAATCTCTCCTCCCGTCCTTTCTCTCTCTGTGTAGTCCCTCTCTCCTCCCGTCCTTTCTCTCTCTGTGTAGTCAATCTCTCCTCCCATCCTTTCTCTCTCTGTCTGTCAATCTCTCCTCCCATCCTTTCTCTCTCTGTGTAGTCAATCTCTCCTCCCATCCTTTCTCTCTCTGTGTAGTCAATCTCTCCTCCCATCCTTTCTCTCTCTGTGTAGTCAATCTCTCCTCCCGTCCTTTCTCTCTCTGTGTAGTCCCTCTCTTCTCCCATCCTTTCTCTCTCTGTGTAGTCAATCTCTCCTCCCATCCTTTCTCTCTCTGTCTGTCAATCTCTCCTCCCGTCCTTTCTCTCTCTGTGTAGTCAATCTCTCCTCCCGTCCTTTCTCTCTCTGTGCAGTCCCTCTCTCCTCCCGTCCTTTCTCCCTCTGTGTAGTCAATCTCTCCTCCTGTCCTTTCTCTCTCTGTGTAGTCAATCTCTCCTCCCGTCCTTTCTCTCTCTGTGTAGTCCCTCTCTCCTCCCGTCCTTTCTCTCTCTGTGTAGTCCCTCTCTCCTCCCGTCCTTTCTCTCTCTGTGTAGTCAATCTCTCCTCCCGTCCTTTCTCTCTCTGTGTAGTCCCTCTCTCCTCCCGTCCTTTCTCTCTCTGTGTAGTCCCTCTCTCCTCCCGTCCTTTCTCTCTCTGTGTAGTCAATCTCTCCTCCCGTCCTTTCTCTCTCTGTGTAGTCCCTCTCTCCTCCCGTCCTTTCTCTCTCTGTGTAGTCAATCTATCCTCCCATCCTTTCTCTCTCTGTGTAGTCAATCTCTCCTCCCGTCCTTTCTCTCTCTGTGTAGTCCCTCTCTCCTCCCGTCCTTTCTCTCTCTGTGTAGTCAATCTCTCCTCCCGTCCTTTCTCTCTCTGTCTGTCAATCTCTCCTCCCGTCCTTTCTCTCTCTGTGTAGTCCCTCTCTCCTCCCGTCCTTTCTCTCTCTGTGTAGTCCCTCTCTCCTCCCGTCCTTTCTCTCTCTGTGTAGTCCCTCTCTCCTCCCATCCTTTCTCTCTCTGTCTGTCAATCTCTCCTCCCATCCTTTCTCTCTCTGTCTGTCAATCTCTTCTCCCGTCCTTTCTCTCTCTGTGTAGTCCCTCTCTTTTCCCGTCCTTTCTCTCTCTGTCTGTCAATCTCTCCTCCCATCCTTTCTCTCTCTGTGTAGTCCCTCTCTCCTCCCATCCTTTGTCTCTCTGTCTGTCAATCTCTCCTCCCATCCTTTCTCTCTCTGTCTGTCAATCTCTCCTCCCGTCCTTTCTCTCTCTGTGTAGTCCCTCTCTCCTCCCATCCTTTCTCTCTCTGTGTAGTCCCTCTCTCCTCCCGTCCTTTCTCTCTCTGTGTAGTCAATCTCTCCTCCCGTCCTTTCTCTCTCTGTCTGTCAATCTCTCCTCCCGTCCTTTCTCTCTCTGTGTAGTCAATCTCTCCTCCCGTCCTTTCTCTCTCTGTGTAGTCCCTCTCTCCTCCCATCCTTTCTCTCTCTGTGTAGTCAATCTCTCCTCCCGTCCTTTCTCTCTCTGTGTAGTCCCTCTCTCCTCCCGTCCTTTCTCTCTCTGTGTAGTCCCTCTCTCCTCCCGTCCTTTCTCTCTCTGTGTAGTCCCTCTCTCCTCCCGTCCTTTCTCTCTCTGTGTAGTCCCTCTCTCCTCCCATCCTTTCTCTCTCTGTCTGTCAATCTCTCCTCCCATCCTTTCTCTCTCTGTGTAGTCCCTCTCTCCTCCCATCCTTTCTCTCTCTGTCTGTCAATCTCTCCTCCCATCCTTTCTCTCTCTGTGTAGTCCCTCTCTCCTCCCATCCTTTCTCTCTCTCTGTCTGTCAATCTCTCCTCCCATCCTTTCTGTCTCTGTGTAGTCCCTCTCTCCTCCCATCCTTTCTCTCTCTGTCTGTCAATCTCTCCTCCCATCCTTTCTCTCTCTGTGTAGTCAATCTCTCCTCCCATCCTTTCTCTCTCTGTCTGTCAATCTCTCCTCCCATCCTTTCTCTCTCTGTGTAGTCCCTCTCTCCTCCCATCCTTTCTCTCTCTGTCTGTCAATCTCTCCTCCCATCCTTTCTCTCTCTGTGTAGTCCCTCTCTCCTCCCATCCTTTCTCTCTCTGTGTAGTCAATCTCTTCTCCCATCCTTTCTCTCTCTGTGTAGTCCCTCTCTCCTCCCATCCTTTCTCTCTCTGTCTGTCAATCTCTCCTCCCATCCTTTCTCTCTCTGTGTAGTCCCTCTCTCCTCCCATCCTTTCTCTCTCTGTGTAGTCCCTCTCTCCTCCCATCCTTTCTCTCTCTGTCTGTCAATCTCTCCTCCCATCCTTTCTCTCTCTGTGTAGTCAATCTCTCCTCCCATCCTTTCTCTCTCTGTGTATTCCCTCTCTCCTCCCATCCTTTCTCTCTCTGTGTAGTCAATCTCTCCTCCCATCCTTTCTCTCTCTGTGTAGTCAATCTCTCCTCCCATCCTTTCTCTCTCTGTCTGTCAATCTCTCCTCCCATCCTTTCTCTCTCTGTGTAGTCAATCTCTCCTCCCATCCTTTCTCTCTCTGTGTAGTCCCTCTCTCCTCCCATCCTTTCTCCCTCTGTGTAGTCAATCTCTCCTCCCGTCCTTTCTCTCTCTGTGTAGTCCCTCTCTCCTCCCATCCTTTCTCTCTCTGTCTGTCAATCTCTCCTCCCATCCTTTCTCTCTCTGTCTGTCAATCTCTCCTCCCATCCTTTCTCTCTATCTCTATGTCTGTCACTCTCTCTCCTCTCTCATTCTCTCTCTCTCTCTCTCTCTCTCTGTCATCCACTCTCCCCCCATCCCCTTCTCTCTACTCCTTTCCTTACTATCTCTCTCTCTCTCTCCGTGCAATTGTGGATAACTTTCCAGAGCATAAACAGAGTGCTAAATGGCGTGTACACAACCTCGATTTCATCACACGCGAGAACGTAAGTGAAGAAATCTGACCCTGTTCCCCAAAACTTGAAGACTATAATTATCTTGTTTATCACACTCGTGAGGCATGGCATAGTTGAGTGAGCAGAACAGGTGAGACAAACGCAGAGGATTTAGTTACAAATGGTCAGGAAATTAGAACTTGGTCGACTCATTAAATGACCATGATTCATAGAAAGAAGACTAATAGCCAGTACACACATTTTGTGTACGGTGTTTTTTTTATAATCATAATTAAATAAAAGAGGTGAAAAACATTCGGCTCCTTCCGACCTGGCAAATACATATCACTCCCTTTCCAAACCAGCAGCATCACCACCACCACAAACGACCACCCCCCCCCCCCAAAGAGTCTATATTGATACCTGTCATTTCCCGACTGATGGACAGGGACGCATATATATGACTGAGAATACTTTCAGTCAGTATCATGCTTGGTGGGCCTCGAGTGCGCCTAGGTGTATTGGGACAATGCGTGTGTTTGTAGTGAATAAGATGACTGCAGGTTTTTACAGCTTCTCTGAAATTTCTCGTGGACATAGCAGTTTGGTTGGACCTCCTTGGACCCCTGGAAGTGGAACTCTGGGCTTCTATGGAACCCACATTGAGAAACACTGGTCTACAGACATTCAGTGCATTCAATATATTATCAGAAACCTGAACTATTTGCGGTTATCACCTACCCCGGATAGGAATGCGAAATTCCTCGTGTGGCAGAGTAATTTTGATGGGACCTCTGTGGACCCCTGGAACAAGGCACGATGACCTCTGGGGTCCCATGGATCCCCTTTTGAGAAGCGCTGGTCTATAGACATTCAGTACATCGTTTGAGAAACCCGATGTCTTTATGGGCTATCACCTACCCCGGGTAGGAATGTGGGATAATAAAGCAATTGTCACGTCCAACAGCCCCTGTCAGTCAAGCGAAGACTTACGAACGACTACATCACCCAGCTAGCAGTACAAGCAATCAGGGCAATCATGCCGGGTGCAAGGTGCAGTAACAGTACCTGTTGTCAGCATTCGTCAGACTGACAGACTTAAGCTATGTTTTCATGTGTTTAGCAAACCACAGGTAATCTTTGGAATTATGCACTGGTTGAATACCTGCTTCTTAAATGTTGTTTACAATTTCTAATGTCGTACTTTAATGGAGCTAAGGGTGAAAGTTGTGCCCTTTTTGGGAGGGGTCTAAAACTCTCCGAGCATTCTCATCGCCTATAGCTCGACTTATTGAGATGTAAGGGGACAATATAAAAATGCTGCAAACTCTGGCTAATTTGTTCATTTTGCATTATTCACAAGTAAAATTCGCAACAAACACTCCCGACTCCATGCTTTTAGAACAGGGACAAGCTATTATGTGGATTAACGAAAACACGGGTCGCCTGTAAACTTTAGCGAATAAGGGTAAACAAACTCCAGAGTTGGCGCGGAATCCGAATCGATACTGATTCTGTCGTTGTATTTCTTTGTCTGTGGAAGGCACTTTACTTTGTGTCCTAGATCTAGATCATTATAAGTCATAAAGATATTTCTCCTGGGCAGGGCCGGGTAACTCAGCTAGTTATTATAATAATCATTATTATTACGTGTTTCCGGAAGTCATTACATTTCAGCACCCAGTGACACCTTCATACATTGGTTTGTAAGCCAATACTTGCTGTTGATAAAATTTCAAAAGAAACCCTGCAAGCAGTTTTGGAAAACACGAAGAAAAATACATCGGTAGGACAGGTCGGTAAAAAGGGGCCACACGAAGACGAACCCGAGATCCAAACTTTAATCTTGCGATGCTAAAGTTTATCAAATAAGTAAATGTGATTATATTGTGCTTGAACGGATCAACATTCAAAAAAGAGCCCTGGTTGTCACAGACAATTAGACTAATTCTCCAATCTCTCGAGTCGACTATGACGTGTAATATAAACGGAGTCCCCGAACACACTTTTCGTCTAGCCAATCTCTCCCCTGATTCCCCCACTCCGCCATGTGAATGATCACTAGAGTTTTTAAGAGATGTCCTGGGAGAATACTTCTCTTAACGTCCTCACCAAGGACGCAAGGACTGAATCTTTCGTCTGAACAATGAATTTCGTTTGTGTCATCAACATGGTAAGGGGTCATCGGTAAAGTAGGTCCGTTCGATTTTGGCACTTTTCTCTCCCCTTTCTCCCTCCATGTACGCATTTCATACCCCTGGCCTCACATACCATTTCCCCCTTGACTCAATTAGCCCCTAGTGCACTTTAGTCTCTTTTGCCTCAGTTTTGTGAACGATGATGTTAAACAGTACCTTGCGCACTAGTGATACCGAAACACGTCTTGTCCAGCTAGTTGATTCAAAGCAAGTTCAAGTCTGGTCAAGAACTAATACAAAACAGTCTTGGCTCAATGCGGAACTATCTATACAATGTCGAATTGTAAGTCTCCCGTTGAATAAATCATATTATAAAGGAAGTAAGGCCTCCAAATCACGAAAGGTTTTTCAAGCGCTGACCAGTTTACAAAATATTACGTACTACTAATTACATAAAGCGGAAAGTGGGTCGACCAAAACAGACTTGGCGCAGGTGTGTCGAAGCTGAGGTAAAGGCAGCTGGAATGACGTGGACCGAGCTGGGGAGTACCTGCCGAACCGCGTGCGTTGTTGGAGTGTTGTTGCGGTTCTATGTTCCTCAAGGAATCTCGATGCTTAAAAAAGAAGATCCTATTACGTGTAGAAAGACGTGAAGATGGGCATATTTTAAACGGTCTTGAAGTTTGCTATATGTTTAATTCTATCGTTGATTTTGAGCCACAACTGATTTCAACAGAAGAAAGTGTTCCGACATTTTGAACCGGAAGTAAAAGAGCGCATTTTCTTCGAGTAGAATCAAAAAGTGTGACAGGAAAATTCGTTCCTGCTCACTCAATTTACACATTGATGATCGGACCCAACTTTAAAAATCACATCTGTGTATTCTCCGAGTCAGCGGGCCAAGTAGTTCAGGTCATGGCAGACATGATACGAATTTATCACAAGAATTTAGAAAAGAATGAGATGGCAAAAATGGGGTGGGGGGGGTGGGGTGGGTGGGTGGGGGGGGGGGCGCTGTGAAGGGGCGAGGGCAGCACGAGCGGGTGCTAAGTATCATATATGTGTGACAATTATAATCTCTTTAACTCTCGCCCCCTTCCGGTTGAATACAAATGAAATGGCAAATTTTCTCACTTTTGTTTTTGCGCGAGAATAAGAATGACATTTTCTCTGACTCAAAAAATCGGAAAGTATTAATTTTCCCTGCCATAATGGCCTATGATCTCTCATGAGCGGAAATGACATTTGGCAGCCTGTCATCATTTTCCTGAAGCTTATTTCTTTCTAACCTTCTAAAATGATGAAATGTTACAGCAGCATTAAAGCCTCTGTCAGCCACGTGGTAATTGTGCCAGTTACTGGACATGACAGAATAAATCCAGGATTGTCCGAGGAATACCAAAAAAAGCCTTTAAATGAATAATTATTGTGTTATTTTCACTGACACCTTGAACCTGCGACCTTGACCGGCACGTATTTCAGAGGTGACTGACATTGCTTGCGTAGGTTTGCCTCTTTAGAAATCGACAGGTGTTGCCCATATTGTTGTTGTATGTGCATTTTTGCCTTAAAATGAGGATTGAAAGTTTGCAGGATTGTGTAAAATCGGGGTTTTGGTCAATACGCTTCAAAAAAATGTGCATAAAAATGGCCACGAAAACTACACCCATGTGACACTTTTACATAAATAAATTAGGAGTGAGAGAACCACCTTCCATGACAAAACGTCAAAATTGGCAAAATGTCGCATGCAACAGTATGGCAAATACCCCTCGAAATAATATCTTGGACTGTGTAATTCATGTCACAATGGCTTCTTCTTTCAGGTTGGTCGCTTTAATTATTATTTATCTACTTGTCGCTGAAATCTTGGTTCTGTTTATCTATTTGCACCCTCAAATACGCAGCCGTCTCCACGCGCCAGACTGTCTGTGCAGGTTCCTTTATGCTTGAAATGACGCCTTTTGAACAATGATGCAATCTGGCCTCCGTCGAAACCCTCTCCCCTCCCCCACCCCTGTCTCCTTCTCCCCCTTCCTCACACACAACCACTCCCTTGCTGCAGACAGTCAAGGGGAGCCGATAGTTACAAGAAAACGTAGTATCATTCTTCGGTCGTCTCCCCTCATCAATGAGCGTTGCCTAGGAGAAATTGTGGAATATTCGAACTTACAGCACACGCCACTGACAAGAGAGCTGTGAGTTTGATGAAAGTAGGTCCTCATGGCAATGGTCACATTGTTCTAGGAAGAAGCAAGACAATTGATAAAATATAACAGAATGATAGGACATAAGGGGATCCAACCAGCGGCACCCACCAACCATTTACCCAGTGACAGGACTGCCGTCGCATCCGCCAACCTAAAAATACTTTTATCTTGGACTTAGAACACAGATCTTGTTCTTTTATCAGCTGTTGAAATGGATGTTCGAGTCTGGCCAAGGTAACTTCTTCTTTTTCTTCTTTTTCAAGTGCCAGATCTGGAACAGATATCGACGATCATGGTTCGCCACACATTCCCCCGCTCGGATGCTCTCAAAAAGCCCATATTGTCCTGGTTTTTCCCTGTCGCCCATCTGTTCAAACTCTCTAGATATGTTATTCTTTGTCTACCTCTGCTTTTCTTGCCCTCTATTTTTCCAGTTAGAGCAAAGTTATTTAGTCTTTCAAATGGTGACCAAACGGGCCACGGAAATGTCCAGTTTTAAAATTGAAGTAAAAATTGACGCAATTATGTTCACAATTTACAGGAAAATTCTCATGGTCGAAAGGAACTTTTTCTTTCTTTCTCATAAAGTGCAGGGAATATCACATTATCAGAGAGGGAAAAAACAGAATGAAACAAATTGCAAAAATGTGCGATAATTACAAGAAAAATATCGCAAAAGCAATGTTTAAATTTCTGAGGCTGAAGATGATGGTGCCATATTAAAAAAAAAAGGTGTCCAAATGTTATTTAAATGCAAATTTGTATTTAAAAAGCCGCCATTATTCAAAATCTGTCAGGCGCCTGGGTTCCCTAATCCAGTCTGTGACCTCGAGAAAGAAAAAAAAAAAACGCCGCTCAATTTCTTGTATAAATAAATGAGAATCTGTGCAGCTTGTGTGCTAATGAAGTCTTTCTTCTTTCCTTTTTAGCAAGAGTGTCATCCCTTCGTCTTACATTCAGTGGTTCTTAACCGGGGGGTGGGGGGGGGCTGGAGTGGGGGTTGCGGTTAGGGTAGGGGGGCAGGAGACAAAAAGGGGGGGGTTAGGGTTAGGGGTGGGATTTATTGAAGGAGGGTGGATACCCTCGCTGTTAAATTATGCATACGCTATGCGCTACAGTCATATAAATGTGTAAACACAGAGTCGCTTTCATTTTTTTCTTATTCCAGATTGCGCATATTGATTAAATCATTTCTGCTGACGTTCAACTTAATCTCCGTTGCTTAATAATTCCACTGAACCCGATTGCGTGCAGCAGGGTTTCTTTCCTGAGGCTTTCTGCTCCGGGCATTTGAATCTCGCTTTCCTTGTTACTTCAGTTTCTCGTTTTTTGCTTCTGGTTTCTCGCGCATGTCCGAATTAAGGAGAAGGCATTATGCCTGCAGAACCATGAAAGAATTATTTTCTGACACGGACCCGCAGCGCGTCTTGTCCTTTCTGAAAGAGGCCGAAGTCTACAAGTTGATTATCTTTTTCTTCTTTTTTTTTTATCATCCATTATAATTAAATTTCAGTAACTTGCAGCCTTTGGCATGAGTCACTGACCAAACTATACACTCTTCTGGCCTTAAATTTGGCAGGAAGGTGGCAATTGAGATAAGGAAGATGATGGCTATAATTAAAAGTTGTTTACTTCAAGCATGTATTAAAAAAAAATAACAATGTTTATTGCTATGTAACATCTGTATTTTTGCATATTTGTTTCGTAATATCATAGTACCGTGCATGTCATAAAAAGTAATCGTACCAAGCGTTCAGTTTGGTGCGTAGTGTTCTGGTGCGCATGAGTTCTGAAGAGAGAGAGAGAGAGAGAGAGAGAGAGAGAGAGATAGGGGGGGGGGAGAGAGAGAGAGAGAGAAAGAGAGAGAGAGAGAGAGAGAGAGAGGGGGGGGGGGGGGGGAGGCACATCGCGACTACGCCATAAAAAATTGTGAAATTTGGTGTACTGCATCAAATTTTGACGAAGAGTTGCGTGAACACCATATTCATTTTGAACAAAAATCAGCCTTTACTATGAATGATTTATATTGAAACAGATTTGAGCCGCAAAAACAGAGAGGCACATTCCCATCGGATAGAACCGAAAAGTGTGACAGGAAATTGCGCTCTACACCGTTATTTACACATTGCCGGCGGAAAGTCAACCAGAGAGTATAGATGTATAGAGAGAGTTCACTTCCGCCAAATCGCGAAACTAGGTCGCTGCGGTAAACAAGAAATTGAAGAAATGAAAGAGACCTTCTTCACCAAAGATAGTGTGCATATCTGTTTAGTGTGGTTTGTTCATATTTTTGGGCTGACTGAAACTATTTAGAGCTGTTTGTAAGTTCTTACGCCCCGTGGAAATGTACAAACCGATTTTGTTTACCGCAGCGACCTACTTTCCGCTCCATGCTAACAATGGTTTCGCGGAGCCTCCCGTGTCTCCCAGTGCAAATCGACCAATAGTAAACCCTCTCTATACATTTATACCCTCTGAGTCAACTTATCACATCAGTGTATTCTGCAAAGAATTGTGGTGAAACAAAACGATCTATTACGCTTTTGCATCGAATCTAAGTGTCGTTCTGATCTAGATATAATATACAGCTGAATGTGGTGCAAGGAAATTTTGCAAAGATTTATCTTCCCGGAGTTGACTTGTATTTACAAGGCGCGTATAGCCATATTTTACCTTACAGGCCCTTTCCCGTTAGATTTTTAACTTCACTTTTATTTCATCTTATTAACAGAAATCTGAGGGTTGAAAGGTTGTTTGTAGCCCCGAAAGGGGGCAGTTTTGGGGGCTTTCAGTGATACTAGATCCATAGAATAGACTCCCACAAAATGATGCCCACAAAACGGTAAACACTAGAGATAAAGCAGGATTTTTTTTTGTGTGTGTAAAATGCCATCGGTAGTAATAATGAAGCCACCAAACATGAATATAGCGGCCTTCAAAAAATGTTGAGAACCACTGGATTTAAAGGGTTCAATTTTTCCCGCCTTCGCTTCCTCGTTATTTTGCTTGCCACAAAGTTCAGTAAGTTCAGTGGCAGGAGCTTAAGGACTTTCGTTCTGTTTTTCATGGGTCATCAAAATGATAATTATTGTCACCATCCTCAGCGCTTGGCACCGGAGTCCCTGATTCCCGCTGTCATTTCTGTCGCGTTTTCTTTGTCCGGGGCTAATTATTTTATTGAATGGAGACAAGCGGTGTTGCCAGTGTCAGGTGCAGATGCCCTCGTGGGAAACAAACAACAACAACCCCAAACATAACAGCAACAACAAACAACAACAACAACAACAACAGCAATAACAAACAACAACAGCAGCATCAGCGACAACAAATACAGCAGCCACAACAACAGCAACCACAAAAATAGCAGCAGCAGCAGCAACAACAAAAGCAACAACAACAACAACAACAACAAAACACACCCATCCCCGAGGCTTTCAATTTTTGCCCGTCTCATCGGTTGACGTGTAGCTTTTTATCGTGATTAAGCATTACATCTTACATCGCCCACGTATCGTTCTGAAGTGTCGTCTTGCACGGCCGCGGAATAGACGAGAAAAATGCGTGAAGGGCAGAAAAACGCATTACCCGCGGGACGTACGTGCTTTATGCTACAACACTTGGGACAATTACATCCCTGTCCCTTTTCCCCTTTGCCACCACATCCGGTGTATATGTATAAACAAAAAAACGTTTATCCCGCTCCAGCAAGCTTTTCCACACTCTTGAGTAAATAGAAATAATTATATAAAATAACATTCAAATTTTACACTCTTTTCACTGATGGTGGGCGTCAGGACGTCGCCACACTAAAATTCTTTCAAGCACTGGGAGATCGCGAAGGCTTCACGTTAAATTACAATTATCTTCCAGTTTCGACTGACACGTTTACGATTATAATACATGATTTGTTTTCAATGAAGCCTTGTGTGCGTGCGTTAAACAAAATGCCATGTACACAAAAAATTGTTGCAACTCTCAGATTGGAGAATCCAGCACTGAATTAAGCCTACTTTGTCTCATTTTATTGTGAAATTGAACCACGTACTCAACCCTTTCAGTACCGGCACAGCATTGCTGAGAATCCATTATTGCCACGTATAAATTACACGTTTTTGGTTCTCAGTAAACAATTTTAAATTGCAGATGAATGTCATAATTTTAGATTAACATGGGTTCTCGTAAATGTAAAGGAAAAACCCTTTGCAAATATCGAGAAGATTTCGGAAAATCCCGTTTTCATGCCTTTGGTAATCAAAGGGTTAAACGGGACAGCGAGCTCTGGCGAGATAGAAACGAGTCTGTCTAGCTTTATCGGGCGTAGCAACACTGTCTTGAGTCAGCTGGTGGAGAGAGAGAGAGATGGAGAGAAAGAGAGAAAGAGAGAGAGGGAGAAAGACAGAGAGAGCGGAAGAGAGAGAAGGGAGAGAGGGAGAGAGAGGGGGAGAGGGGGAGGGAGAGAGAGGGAGAGAGAGGGAGAGAGAGAGGGAGAGTGAGAGGGGAGAGAGGGAGAGAGACAGGGGAGAGAGAGAGGGAGGGAGAGAGGGGAGAGAAGAAGAGAGAGAGGGGATGGAAGGAGAGAGAGAGGGGAGAGAAGGACGGAGAGAGGGGAGAGAAGAAGAGAGCGAAGGGAGAGAGAGAGAGGGAGAGAGAGAGAGGGAGGGAGGAGAGAGGGAGAGAGAAAGAGAGAGAGAAAAAGAGAGAGAGACAGGGAGAGAGCGAGAAAGAGAGAGAGAGAGAGAGAGAGCGAGAAAGAGAGATAAAGAGAGGGAGAGAGAGGGGAAGAGAAAGAGAGAGAGACCCAGTCCACTGAGACATAACAAAATAAATTAATGCAAAACAGATTTGACTCAGTGTGCCAGCCGCCTTCATGAGCTGTATACTGAGTTTGAGTTTGGGTTTATGGCACATCAGCACAATAACGGTTACTTTGTGGCTCTCACGGTTTTTTTTTTTTCGTTATCTCTCTTTGGACTAGCTTTCAGACCTCAGATGCCTATAGATAAAGATCAGATAAAAGTGTCAAAAATCTCAAGGGAGAAGTCCCGTACTGTAAAGTATGTCTGTATGAATTGTGTAGATATGACCCCAAGGCTGTTAAATCAGCTTGGAGAGTTCGACCTTTTTCAGAAATGACAAGATGCTCAAAATAATTCTTTCATAGACCCCCGCAGGCATAGTGCCTTCTCCGGATGTGCGCGAAATCCAATCAATAAAAAGTAGTGAGGCTCACAGTTAGCTGTATACTGATAGGGAGATGTAAGGTGGGACGTTTGTAGTGTGAAGTGGGGCGAGGTAGATAGTATATTTCAGTGTTTGTCAAACTATTTTGTCCCACATTCCACTCGAGTTAAATACAACAACAACAAATGTGCGCACCACCGTAATCGGACATAGTACATACAAAAAGATTAAAAAAGAAGTTTATATATATTATATTCAGCGTGCATAGTGCCTTTCGTGACTTCGATGCTGGCCTCCACATCAGGTACAGGACGGATGGGAAGCTGTTCAACCCGCGCAGACTGCAGGCCATCACCAAGGTCAAGGATACTGTCCTGAGAGACTTTCTTTTTGCTGATGTCTGCGCTCTCATTGCTGGCTCTGAGCCGGAGATGCAAGACAGCATGGACAGATTCTCACAGGCGTGCGACAACTTTGGCCTTGCCATCAGCACGAAGAACACGGAAGTCCTGTTTCAGCCATCTCCGGGCAAACCATACACTGAACCCTCCATCCAAGTGAAAGGCCAGATACTTCAACCTGTGGAGAAATTCACATACCTCGGCAGTACCCTCTCTAGAACAGGTCAACATTGACGATGAGGTGAGCTGCCGAATCGCCAAAGCCAGCTTTGCCTTCGGCCGACTACGTAACACAGTCTGGGAACGCAGGGGAATCAGCATAGCGACCAAGCTGAAGGTCTATCGTGCTGTTGTGCTGCCAACACTCCTCTACGCCAGTGAAACCTGGACGGTGTACAGACGGCACGCACTAAGTCTGAACCACTTCCACCTCTCCTCACTGCGCAAAATCCTAAGAGTCAAATGACAGGATAAGATCCCCGACACTGAAGTCCTGGCCACGGCCAACATGCCCACCACCCACATAATTCTGATGAAATACCAAGTCAGATAGGCTGGCCACGTCTTCAGGATGCCAGACAACCGCATCCCGAAGCAGCTGTTCTTCGGGGAGCTCGCCACAGGAAAGCGCTGCCATGGTTGTCCACGAAAGCGATTCAAAGACAACCTGAAAGTCTCAATACATAGATCACACGTCCTGGGAGTCAGCGGCGCTAGATCGCCACCTGGAGCGGACTGATCACCAGGGGCGCCAAGTCAGCCGAAAAGAAACGGACAGCAGAGGTTGAAAAAAAGCGACGCCACCGAAAAGAGCCGAAAAGGCTTGCACATCCACTGCAGCCACCCCCCCCCCCACGCCTCCCCAGTGTGTGGGAAACACTTCCGTGCCCGGATTGGACTCACCAGCCATCTCCAGACACGCCCAGTCCCAACCCCATCATAGAGGGATGTCAGTGGTCCTCATCGCCTGCAATGGACGAACAACAACAGTAATTAGTATAGGCCCATTGCGCATATAGGCCATTTTTGTTGTAAGGACCGACGCATAACCATGGCGATGGTAGCATTGATTTTGATTCGTTAGCTGATTTGCACTGCGAGCATTTGAGGCGTCGCGAACCAATCGCCGGCGAGCTTAAATTAGTTCACTACAATAAACAATGACACGTGTGTACACGTACATAAGAGACGTTCGGTCAATTCTTTCATTTCCTTTCTCTTGTTTACACGGATGGTAGGGAATCTGACCAGCTTGGATTCATCCTTTCCATCCCTGTCATAATAGTCAACTGCAATGCAATCATCAGGCATTTTAACCGCTTAGACATATCTCGAAGTTACACTCATCAGCTGATCCACCGGCCACCTTGTTTGGCGGAAGTACAAAACAAAAACTCTGTGACGTCATGCGCAATGGGCCTATACATTCAAAGGAAGTTGTAATTAAAATTACAAGCCGACTAGATAAATCTTGCAAAATTTCCGTGTACCACATTCAGCTGTATAAATATCTAGATCTGGGCCGCATTCAGAACGACACTTAGATTCGATGCAAAAGCCTAATAGATCGTTTTGGTTCACCACAATTCTTTGCAGAATACACTGATGTGATAAGTTGACTTTCCGCCGGCAATGTGTAAATAGTGACGTAGAGCGCAATTTCCTGTCACATTTTTCGGTTCTATCCGATGGAAATGCTCGTCTCTGTTTTTGCGGCTCAAATCTGTTTCAATATAAATCATTCATAGTAAAGACTGATTTTTGTTCAAAATGAATGTGTCCACGTAACTCTTCGTCAAAAGTTGATGCAGTACACCAAATTTCACAATTTTTGATGGTGTAGTCGCGAAGTTTTAGCTGCTTACAGGTTCACCCTCTAGCTCAATTATAGTAAGAAGATAATATTTCAAATTTTATCCACTTCTTACTTATTTCAATGGGAGTTGAATTAATGCACTATGACATTTCTAGGTCTTCTATGAAAAATCCCTGCGCCCCACTAAAATATTGCCACGTCTCTCTGATAGGGCATGCGACTCACCTTGAAAACCACTGATCTAATTGGTACATGAGCTCAAGTATTTTGCAAGGTATTCTTGCAGCTGTTAGCTGGTCCTTTATAAATGCTAATCAAGGATCAGTAAAAGTTTCGCTAACCGTATCACCTTGAAGGATGAGGCTTAGATATCACCATCTATTGCCAACAAAATACAATTATCCATGATCCCTTTGTAAAACCGCAAGACATTAATCGTTACAGTACCCAAAAACCAAACATTAAAGCTATGTTTTCATGTGTAGGGAAGCGGAAACGGCAACGGAAACGCCAAAAACTCTACAAGTAGTGAAACAGAAAGAATGTTTTCATGTGCAGGGAAATCCGGTTTCCGCTCACATGGAAACACTCTTTCTTTTTACTTGACGGATTTTTGTCGTTTCGGTTTCAATACACATGAAAACACAGCTTAAGTGGTCTTGTCCACAGCATCCGATGTGCTCCGCTATTTTTTTTTAAGGAAAATTAATAACGTACGAAAACGTCAAACACTCCGTGCCTCTGTATACATGTCCACAGCATCCGTTCCGCGACGCTACTCGCCGCTATAGAATGAAACAGTTTTCCATACGTCGTTTTCCGTAAAAATAGCTGAGCTGATGTTGTGGACAAGACCAGTGACAAAAAATGACATGCTTCATTCAGTGCGCACTCTGTTTGACTCAGTGTAGTTCAAACGCACGTCAGAGAAGTTGATGTCGGCCTGACTTTCGGGGTATGTAATGTAAAAAATAAAATAGTAATATAGAAAAAAAAATACCATTACGGTATGTTTCCCAAGAGCTATCCTGTCTCCGAAACTGTTTACGAACTTCAAAAGTGGAAAGCTTTTCCTCTCGTCGGAAACTCTACATACTGCCCTTAATTTGACTGATGTGGTTTAGCTTAGAATCTATTTTTTTTCTTTTTTATAACACTGTCTAGGTTGGTGGATTGGACACTCGCCTCCCATGCTCTCTTTCAATAACCGTCGGTCTATTTTATTTTAGTGTGTGTAAGGGGGAACGGGGGGAGGGGGGGGAAGGAAGTTAGAAGGAAGGGGCGTTTTAATCTGAAACGGAAGTAGTCAAAATATCTGAGTGGAGTGTGGTGGAAGCCGTGACTTTAGTTCTAGCTTGTTTGTTCTATCTCCATTTTTCTGAAACACTGGAGATCTTAAGGCCCATTTATACGCGCAGATGAATCGGCACCGATGTACCGCTCACAAGATCTGTCAATTTTTTCCGCCCTGTGTATTGTGCTTACACGTAACGATCTGTCGTTAAATGTAGGAAGCGATATCACGACCTCCTTATAATTAGATTTGATTTCACTCTTGAATCAGAAAGCCACAATGTCTCATTGCGACGACTACGTAGATGATTTGCTTGCTCTGTGTGTGCTTGTAAACAAAAGACAAAGAAAAAGAAAGAAGCTGATTTGGACAGAAGACTGGCTTTTAAAAAGAAACGTTTTCACTCACACAAACCTTCTAGTAGAAATAAGAGCTTTTCCTGGATTTCAACCATTTTTTTAGGATGGATGAAGAGACATATTTTCAGCTGCTAAGCGCCGTGAGTCCTTTGGCTGAAAAACAATCTTTATTGGCGTCTGCATTAAACTCTTTGCAAAATGCAACAAGTTCTTCATAATTACGCTTCTTCCTTAAAATTTTTTTTGCTATAGTCCTTGGACTTAATTTTCCAAAGACATTCTTTGGATCTATATACTTAAGTAGCAGTGTTTCCTGTGACCATGAGAAACCAAGTAACCATGATGGCGGTGTTACAAGTTTGACGCCTTGAAGAAGACTGGCAAATGCAAATTTTTCCTGACGGAGATATCTCCATCCCATCTCATTCAAGATAAAAGTAACAAAAAGAAAACATTGGAGCTTACATTGTACAAGATACATTGTACAAGAATGCACAGGGGCAAATTGTATTTTTCATAAAAACTTAAAACCTTAAATAATGCATCAAATCGAGTTCCTCGCGAACCGTTTTGCTAATTTTGGGGCGCTGATTCCGAAAAATGCAACTAGTTTTGGGCTGTGATAAGTATTTCAATATTTCTAACACTAAAATTTTATCTCCCGGGGTGTCAAATTTCAAAGGAATTCTCATTTCCTGCTCGCCACTCCCAAAATCGCACGAAAAATATCAGGCTGCGCCTGATGTTCTCCGATTTGTCTGTGGACCCATTAAGTTGTACCAGATTTTGCCTTTACACGTAACGGTTCCTCGCAAGACGATAGATCGTTCCATTTTTTAACGATTTATATATGCGTATAAATGGCCCTGCATGTAGAAGAGGTGTAACAAATGCACACTTTGACATTTGATTAAACTACACTGTGGCACTTATCAAGCTGTTTCACAACTCCGATGTATCCTAACTCCCTATCATACTATTAACTAAAGCCGCAAACGCTTAACGTCGTACTTCTTAGTTGTGCAATAACTGGAATTGGAACAAACAAAAGCTAAGCTCGCGAAATGATGCTCTAGGATTAGCTGCTCTAGTTTTGCGATAAGACATCATCTGTAGCGCCCGGCCTCTCCTTGTAATGATTTTAAATTTTCGCCCATGTCAGTCTCCCTCGCGACGCCTACACTCTCCATCGGAAATTCCTTAAGTGACCTACCGGCTATCTGATCTCATTAAAAGATAGTCATTCGGGCTCACATGTGTGATGGGCAGGAAGCGATCTTGATTTCAGTTCATTGGGATGAATCGATACAGTAATTGTAACAGTACCCACAAAACTGTTACAAAATAGCTGTATACTTGTATGGGGCAACATTTTGTCCAATCCACTGTTTGAGAATGTCTATCAGTTAATGATACCTGCAGTGTGTGTGTTTGTGCGCGCCCGCGCCTGTGTGTATGTATATGTGCGTTTTGTCCGTATGTGTGAAGGAGAGAGAGAGAGAGAGAGAGAGAGAGAGAGAGAGAGAGAGAGAGAGAGAGAGAGAGAGAGAGAGAGAGAGAGAGAGAGAGAGAACAAATCCCTTTTTTTTTTCTTCAGTAGTTACTGCTTACTGGCTTCAGGAAGATCCATGAAATGGATTGCAGTAACAAGGCGTATCAGCCTAACGCAGTAACTCTTGACCATCCAGTAAATATATTAAGCTTGGTAATGCCTGGTACATTTTTCATGCTCTTAAAATCAAAGACCAAGCAAACTGCTAACAAGTGAAATCGACATTTAATGTGAAAATAACTTACACATTTGTAGTGAAAAAATGGTTTTGTTAACGTAATCTGTATTTCTTTTTCATCTCGGCACGGGCTTTTAGTCAAATGTATGTTGAAATGACAAGTTATGGGGTAAATTACTCCTCGCTGAGTCCATCTCTCTTTATTTCCTATCCAGGTTTCCGGCTAGCTATGGTTAATCTGTGTCAATCTTGATCTAGGACGTCATTCGATTTTGTAAGCTGTGGGCTCTTTGTTCACCCACAAGCCTAACATCATTATTTTCAAGGGACTTTGTCGCGACCTTAGTTTTTTTTATATTTGTTCTATCTCCATTTTCAGAAAGAAAAAAAACAGAGATCTTTTAGTATGTAGAGGAGATATAACAAATGCACACTTCGACACTTGTTTGAAACAGCTTGTGGCACTTGTCAAGCTGCTCCAAAGTACCGATTTATTCTAATTCTTTCTGATAATAATTAAAGTCGCGAAGGTTTTAACGTCGAATTTTTCAGCCGTGCAAAAGGTGGGGGTGGAATAAACCAGAACCAAAGACACTACAAGATACAACAAGATGAGACATTCCCTTCTTCTCACCTCTAAAAAAAACATCATGCACACAGTTTGCACGCTGATCGGGGGCGGGGCCCATGGTGCATTGCATGAAAAGCATGCTTGATATAATGATACATTAAAAATTTATGATGCGAATCTGTTACATTGCTATTGTGACTTAAGAACAGAAAAAAAAAGAAAAAAATAGCCAGAGTTTTCCAAGAACGATAGAAGTTATAATTACAAAACAAGTGACGTCAATCAAGGCCTTTAGCGACAGCTCTAGAGTGAACCAAATTCAATATTTTCACTATTTGGCTTTGTAAAATATGGTAGTGGTCATGACTTCTGCGCATTCGCCACTATATGGCGCCGCCAAATCTGTGCACGCTAAACGCGCTAGCTGTCTCATCTTATTGTTTCTAGTATCTTTACTAGAACTAAGCTCGCGATGTATACTGAGGTGTCTAGGTTGGTATGTGCATTTCGAATCTGACTGACATTTTAAGGAAATGTCCGTGCCAGTGGTATACTCAATAAACCTGCCATACGAAGATTACACCCTCTGTTACTGGGTGCAGGGCTGAATGAGTGCAGCTAGATTGATGGACATAATCTATCTTATTAGAAAATCTTATTATAAAAAAAAATAGTGGTGGGAGTAATTCATTGTGGTGCAGTTTTGACCCTTTTTTTGCTCAATGCTAGAGCCTAAATGACAGTTTCAACAATTATGAAGTTAATTTTCCTAAGTGTCAACTAATCCAGTCCAATCGCTTTTGTATTGACCGATTATGTTGATTCAAGTTTAAGGTATTTTTAAATTACAAGTCGTAAAAAAGTAAAATACAATAGTCTTTGTTTTGGCTCCCTGTAGTAAGCTCACTGCACCGGAAACGATGTATTAATACGTGTTCAGTTCGGTGCGGGCAATTTCCCTACCAGAAATGAGTGCGCTCTGGTGTGCATGAAATCTGTAGTAAGACTGTAAAATAATTATGGGAAGTTTTCTAGACAAAAAAAAAAAAAAGAGAGAGAGAGAGAGAGGGGGGGGGGGTGGTTCACCGGTTTATCCCGGTAATGCCGGGAACTTCATCTAATTATGAAAAAAAAATAGTGGCGGGAGTAATTCATTGTGATGCAATTTCGGCCCTTTTTTTGCTCGACGCTACAGCCTATATGACAGTTTCAAAAATTATAAAATTAATTTCCTTAAGTGTCAATAAGTTAATCCATCCCAATCGCTTTTGTATCGACCGATTGTGTTGATTCAAGTTTCAGGTATTTTTAAATAAAAAGTTGTAAAAATATACAATACAATGATCTTTGTTTCGGCTCCCCGTAGTAAGACCATCGCACCAGAAACGAACACGCGTTCAATTTCGTGAGCACAGTTTCCCTATCAGTATCAGAAAAGAGTGAGTAGTGCTCTGGAGAGCAGGAAATCTGTAGCAAAACGGTAGATTATGGGAAGCTTTGTAGACCAAAAAGAGAGAGAGAGAGAGAGACGGAACGGTGGGTACACAGGTTTATCCCGGAGAAAGCCGGGAACTTTATCTTGTCTTATATAATGAGAAAAAAAACTCGCGAGATTTTTAACATTACCTTCCACCGCTCACACAGCTCGGAAATTTTACACGTACCTTCCTTTCGACCTGCAGAAAGTTCTTTTCTAAATTTTGAGGCTTGAAATGGTGGTGAAGTATTTTTTTGAGTTTGCTTTGTGTCAGTGATTGATATGCCTCCAATCCTTCATTCTGACGCGCACACAAGCCCATGACATCATGGCTTCCTGAAAAATTCTCGGTGCGCACTACTGCACACTTGACTGTGTACTGTCCTAACTATACATTAATCGCTGAGTTTTGTGGACGACCCGACGCCTCTCGGCATCAATGTTTTTTGTGCTGGTTCCTTTCGATTTGAATAGTATCCCCCCCCCCCACCACCCCTTCCTTTTTTTTTTTTAACCATGCGAAGACTGGGGCCTTTACTGGTTTACTAAAAAATGACTCGCCGATTTCTAGCAAAAACCTACCGACGCTCATACAGCTCGCATTTGCGTGGACTTTTGAAGACGCCTTCCTTTTTGATCAGCGGAAATTTTGGTTTTAGATTTGGAAACTCAAAATGATGGAGATGGATTTTACTGAGTTTGCTTTGTGTCGCTAATTTCGCTCCCCGATCCTTTCTCTTCCCGAACGGCCGCATAACCCCACAACGCCATCACTTCAACAATGATAATGAAACCGGGTCAAGTCTGTTTTGTCTCGAATTTTCGGAATCTATGGAGGTAAAAGAAATGCCGTTCAGAAGTGAGACTGGAGACAATCTCTCTCCCTCGATGAACCAAAGGAAGTTCAAGTCTGAGTCAAACCGGCACAAAACGGACAAGACTCAGTGCGAAACTGACCTAAAAGTCTGCATAAAATAAACGTTTTATCCTTCCCTGAAAATACGCTTATAATGAAACAGTGAGGCAGTGGCCTACTTTATTCCATGAGTTCGAAGCAAAGTTTTATGGACTTGAACTGATGTCGTAAAACTATCACACAGCTGGAGGCATTTGCTTTTAGTATGAATTCTTCACGCATGGAAGCAGTAGAAGAAAAAAATAACCGGTGTCAACTCTGTGTCTACCCTATCTACGTTAATTGTGCCGCCTTCCACTATCAGACTGGCTGATAAGAAATAACTCATTTTAGCCTGAAGGCAAAGTATGGCATTTTAATGATTTTTTTTTATCCCTACACGAAACTCAAAAATTTTGAACTATGAGGATAACAAGACAGCCGTTTTGATTTTTACGCGCGTGTAAACAATTCGAAACTAGAAAAAAAAAAAAGTATTGCACTACACGACACAATAGATTCGCCTTAAGTCTGAGTTTGGGTTTAAGGGCATGCCGGCACGATAATGGCCACTTTGGCGTGTTTTTCACGATCTTTTGGGTACCTATACTGCATGGCAAGGACGGCTGATGAAGAAGTGTTGAGACAAGCAGAGGAAAAGAGGACACTTCTAAACAAGATCATAAAAAGACAGCGAACATTCTTTGGACATGTAATGAGAAGACGAGGACTGGAACATTAAGAAGTTAGTAACAACAGGGAAATTCAACAGTGGAAGAAGAAGCCGGGGACGACAAGGCATAAAGATGCAGGACGACCTAAAGGTCTGGCTGGGAATGCACACCACCAACGACGTCATCAGGGCTACGGAAGATTGCAAGAGATGGGGGGTCATAATCGCCAACACCTGCGGGCATGGCATTTAATGATGATGATACCGTAGCTTGATTTTCGAACTTGATCAACAGATTCGTTTTTCTGATCATGAAACGAAAGTCAGCATCTCGGTGGCTTGTGGGCGCTTCTGGTAGAGTCTCCTTCTGTCTCATCATATAAATTCTGTCCACTGTCTGGCTTCTTCGTAGCACAATAATTATGGCCGTTATTGTGTCGACCTACTTTCTCTGAACTCAAACTCAAGCTTACTGGTTAAGAGGTCACCCTTCATTGTTCATATTTCGACTTATAGAACTCTAAAAGCTAAAAGGCCAGACGGGCCCCATCTGCTTCAATTTTTAATTAAGTACCGAGTGAAGCGTAATTTCCTACATGAACGCAACATGTTTTTGGCAAATGTTTACACAGAATGTTTGATTTAGAGGTGACTAATTTTTTATTTCTTCCACACCAGCGTTTTCAGAACCAAATGAAGAAAAAAAAAAAAGCCAATTATTTTCAAACAGTCCAGGGACAACCAGCTGGCATGTTGGCCGTGTCTGGTTGTCAACGAACAAGCACCCAGTCTAACGAGTTAGTGCTTCGTTTCACTGAAGCCAACACAACAGCGTGACTGTTTTGTATTTTGGGGGGGGGGGGGCTCAGATTGAAGTGCGGTTTGGTCTGTAACCATCGTATGCATGACTCCGTGGACTTTATATTGAATAGAGTGGCTGAATGAAGTAAATAAAAATAATAATAATAATAATAGTTCGTCCATCAGGTGTGATGATGACCTTAACAACACCAGAGGAATAAAGAACAGAAATTGTTGAGAATTTCAACACATGGACAATAAAGAGAACTAAAGGACACAGAGGACAGAATGGAAAGACTGTTCTTTCATGACTTATGGCTTCTCATGTGACTGATAAGTCCTATTTTTGCCCTGCAGACCCTTCCGCATAAATGACAAGAGTGCTCCGTTGGTTC
This sequence comes from Onchidella celtica, assembly GCA_963931925.1. Lineage (NCBI taxonomy): Eukaryota > Metazoa > Mollusca > Gastropoda > Systellommatophora > Onchidiidae > Onchidella > Onchidella celtica. The sequence goes on from OZ007568.1 coordinate 74,648,400, forward strand.
AGTACCACTGGGCCTTTTCTTACGCCGTTCTCTTTTTTTGATAGCCTGCTGGACTCTGTCAGCTTCCCATGCTTTGCTGCCTCTGGTAAGGGCCGCCCTCCAATTTGCACGATCAAGCGAGAGCTTTTCCCACTCACTCACATCAATGGCAAAGGCCTTCAGTGATTGCTTGAGAGTGTCTTTGTAACGTCTCTTTGGGGCCCCAACATTCCTCGTTCCATTGGAGAGCTCAGAGAAGAAGATTTGCTTAGGGAGTCTGGAGTCGGGCATTCTGACAACATGTCCTGCCCAACGTAGCTGAATTTTTTTCAGGTGGCAGAAGATGCTCAGTTCCTTGGCACGATTGAGGACCTCAGTGTCTGGAATTTTATCCTGCCATTTGATCCTTAGGATCTTTCTAAGGCAGGCCAGATGAAAGTGATTTAGCTTTCTGGCATGCGATTGGTACACTGTCCAGGTTTCAGCCCCATAGAGTAGGGTGGGAAGGACCACAGCATTGTACACTTTCAGCTTAGTGGCTGTGCGAATGCCGGCAACATCCCATACTCTCTTTCGAAGCCTGCCAAATGCAGAGCTGGCTTTGCTGATTCTTGAGAGAATTTCAGTATCAACACGAGCCGCGGAAGACAGTGTACTGCCAAGATAGGTGAAGTTCTCCGACACCTTCAGAAGACTGTCATGGACTTTGATATTTGGGGTCACAGGATACTTGTCGTCTGGAGTAGGCTGATGGAGCACTTCCGTCTTCTTTGTGCTTATTGTGAGGCCAAAGTTGTCACAGGCACTAGAGAACTTATCAACACAGTTTTGCATGCTATCCTCATCGCGTGCCAGAAGTGAACAATCATCAGCAAATAGTAGGTCACAGACTTGAGTACTTTTGGTTTTGGTTTTTGCCTGAAGTCTCCTGAGGTTGAATAGACTGCCATCAGTTCGGTACTTGATGCTTACTGTCACGAGTGGAGTGAGTGCAATTAAGGGGATTGCTACAGAGCGGGTGTAGAGTAAGAAGGGCTCACGGTAGGCAGGTAAGATAAGCATGCTGTTGTGAGTAGTGGGGGGGTCTGAATGAGGCGAAAGCGCTGTATTACTATCACTGCAAGTTAGAAGGTCCTACGGAGCGGACCTGTGAATAAGAGCCCATCGGGCGGACATAAGGGGAGCAGTCGAGAAGACTAGTGAGAGAAGTTTTCCAGTGATGACTGGTATGTAGAACGTTGATTGATTATTATGATTGATGTATTATATTATATTCGTCTATTACCATGATGTAAATAAGTATATGTGAGGAATGTGGAAGTCCTTGATATTGGATATAGCAATGTGCGCCATGAGCGATAGATGAAAGTGAGTTCATGGATTTGTAGCGCGAGTGAGTAGTGTGTACTCCGATGGAAGTGTGTTACCGTAAGATGTGTGGTGAGTGAAAGGTGAACTAGTGTGTGTACGCTTCATGGATTGTAAGGAGAGGTGGAGTGAATAGAAATGGTAGGGTATTATACCAATGTAATGTTATTCTTGTAGGTGTCGAGGACGGGCCGCAGAGCCACCTCGATGAGCACAGGGGATAGGCAGCATAGGGCCGGAGGCCACACATAGGCCAGAAGTGAGGCTGTCAGTGCAGGACAGTAGAGGCACATAAAGTCGTGGCAGTCAGGCCACGGACAGGGACGTAGATATGAGCGTGAATGTGATAATGCACTATTGCCATGTTGAGGGGAGAATGTACTATTGAAATGATAATGTCTATTGAAATGATAATGTGTTATTGCCCTGCTGAGGTGCTAGGGGAATGCTGAGGTGTATGACAATAGGAAGGTGATATTGAGAGACTGCGGTGCCAGTGAATTACTAATGTGCTATTAAGACCCTGAGGGGAGAGGCTGAGGCCGAAGTGCCTTTAGGAGTAACTACCGGATTGTGGATCCGAGGGAGAGTGTGTGTGAGAATAAGGCCGTTGTACGGCAGTTGATTTCAATAATATAATGTATGTAATTGCGCTATTATCTGTATAATTATGTTTAATAAATGTGTGAGTCTGATGGATTGTTCTGTTAAGTGTTAACTTGTTTGTTCGTGATTGTTGTCCTGTCATAAACTATTACATCTCCCAGTCTGGGATTTGTGACACTTACCCCTGGAGGAGGAGAGCTAAAGGCTTCTTGTAGCATTGCAGAAAACATGAGGCTGAACAGAGTTGGGGCTAAGACACAACCCTGTTTTACCCCATTTGTGACAGCAAAGGGCTCTGAAACACTGCCGTTGCTTTTGACTGCAGCTTGCATGCCATCATGAAACTGGCGCACTATTGTGATGAATTCGGGTGGACATCCAAACTTCGCCAAGATTTTCCAGAGGCCTTCACGACACACTGTGTCAAAAGCTTTTGTGAGGTCAACAAATGTGATATACAGCGCTTTATTTTGTTCCATGCATTTTTCCTGAATCTGTCTGGCAGCAAAAATCATATCCGCCGTTCCCCTCTCTTTACGAAAGCCACATTGGCTCTCGGGAAGCAAGTCATTTGACGAGAGATGATCAAGAAGGCGATTCAGAAGCATTCTTGCCAATATTTTACCAGCAATTGAAAGTAGAGAGATTCCCCGATGGTTGTCACAGACTTGGCTGTCCCCTTTGTTTTTGTACAGATGGATGATTGAAGCATCTTTGAAGTCCTGTGGCAGCTTCCCTGCTTTCAACATATGATTGAACAACTCGGTCAACCTTTCAATAAGCTTTTCTCCACCGAAGGCATACACCTCAGCAGGAATTGAATCCACGCCTGGTGATTTGTTAAAGGACATCTGATTTGTGGCAGTTCGGGTCTCATTTGCTGTGAATGGCTTGGCAAGAGCTGCATTAATAGGAGTCTGAGGGAGGCGGTCAATGGACTCAGTATTTATATTTGATGGCCGATTTAGCACACCTCCGAAATGTTCTGCCCAACGCTGAATTATGGCATTCAATTCAACAATGCGTGTTGAACCATCTGACGCAAGAAGTGGCGTAGTGCCAGAGCGGGATGGTCCAAACACAGCTCGGAGGCTCTCAAAGAACTTTCTAGTGTTGTTTGTGTCGGCATATTTCTGAGTTTCTCTTACTCGCTCTTCAAGCCAGTCATTTTTCATTTTCCTCAGCTTCTTCTGGAGTACACCCTTACATGCACGCAGTGCATCAGCTTTTGCTGTGGAAGAGGGGTCACTGCAGTGAGCTTGGATGAGACTATTTTTTTCTTTGCTGAGCACTTTGATTTCATTATCATTATCATTGAACCAGTCCTGGTGCTTGCGGACAGGAAAACCAACTGTGCTGCTGGCGCAAGAGTGTACAGTCGTATTTAGGTCAGTCCAGCTCTGTTCAATGTTCTCAGGGTCAAAAGTCACGCAATCCAATTTTGAGGAGAGTTCTGATGAGAGCTCGCTCTGTTTCTCAGCTGAGCAGAGTTTTGAAACATTTAGGCGTTTAGGTGGCGCTTTCCCTTGAGGGCGTCTATTGCGCCTCAATGTTAGTCTGAGCTTGCAAACAATGAGTCTGTGGTCAGTTCCACACTCGGCACCACACATCGCCTTTGTTACAAGGACATCCTTTCTGTCAGTCTTCCTCACAATGACATAGTCTATGAGATGCCAATGCTTTGAGCGGGGATGCATCCATGACGTTCTGTTTCTCACGGGGAGACTAAAATTTGTGTTGGTAATGAACAGGCCAAATTCAGCGCACAAAGTAAGTAAGCGCAACCCATTGTCATTGCATGAACCAACTCCATGAGGGCCCAAAACATTTGGCCACGCTGAGATTTCGGAGCCAACCCTAGCATTGAAGTCCCCCAAGAGAATCAGCTTATCAGCTGCCGGGACAGAGCATATGACAGATTCTAGATCAGAATAGAACTTGTCTTTGGCTTCATCTGGGTTTGTCATGGTGGGCGCATATGAGCTAATGAGGGTGGCTGGCTGGCTTTTCCCAACTGGGATCCTGAGTGTCATTAGCCTGTCATTTATTTCAATTGGCATGGACTGCAAGTTTCTGACAAGGTCATTTTTAATTGCAAACCCAACACCATGCTGTCTCGGTTCGACTGCACCCTTGCCTTTCCAGAAGAAGGTGTATCCACCACTGAGCTCTTTGAGTTGGCCACTGTCAGGGAGTCTGGTCTCACTGAGTGCCACTATGTCCAGGTTGTACCTGCTGAGCTCAATGGCAATAAGTGCAGTGCGTCTTTCCGGGTTGTTTGAGTTGTCCAGTAGTGTGCGTATATTCCAGGCTCCTAGCCTGAGTAAGCTGAATTTCTTTTTGTTTCGACCGCAAAAAGGGATCCCCACTGGTCGCGGTATACCAGTCAGGGTGATGTGGTGGGCTTTCTTTAGGGCACCTTTTCTAGCCCCTTCCTCAGTTGAGGTGAGCAGTGCTATCCTTAAATAAGGCTGCTCAGCTACTGTGGGTGCTGCCTCCCCACGCCTCCACTTCAATCGACGATGAAGCGACCATAGCCCACAGCCACCAACGTGTAGGTCTGTGCTAACAGCTTCCAGTCTATCCAAACCTGCTGCCACCGCACTCGCCCATCGCCGTTGGAATTTTGAGAGGAAAGAAGACGAGACAAAGATGAAAGAAGACGAGGTGAGTGTTAAGACTGGCGCAAAGAATTTGTTTTTAGTGAGAAAGAGCTGCGCAAACATCAGACTCACTCTCTCGCCTGGACACAACTTATCCAAGTGGCAAGACAGGGTCAAGACGACTGGAAATGTATCCAGGTGCAGGAGGATGCCAGAGGGACAGTCATATGGCCTGACCGGCTGCCTGTAGGCTACTCCACAGCCTCGCAGTCCCAACTGACTAGGTTGAAAGACCCAAACCAAAGAACACCGGTAAATAAAAATATATATAGATAAATACATAGATAGGTAAATACATAATAAGTAAATAAACCAATAAATAAATAAATAATAAAACCCACGAATAATTGGGTAAATTAAATAAATGAATAATCCGATAAATAAAGGTACGTAAATGAAGGGATCACTAGATGATTAAGCAGATAAATAAATAGATAAATAGATAAGTCTTTCTATTACTTGACCAGCTTTCTGTAGTGACTGTCCTGAGTTTCGGACCTCCATGAAGTCTTTTGGACAATTTTGTACCTACTCTGGTGCCCTTTTTTTCTTTTTTCTTTTGTTCTTCAAATTAATTTTGAGTGGTCTCGTATTAGAGAACCGCACTGTTTTACATAACTGAACGACACAAGTCCGTATTTTCTCTGTTTATTTTGGCTTTGTAATTAGATGAAGGATCACCCAGCAACAGCATTTTTGAGTGTTTCGGTCTTTATTTTAGGAGGTCTCGCTGCCCTAGATATTTACACTTTCATTTTCTTGTTTTCATTTTTGATGTTTTTGTTTCTGTGTGTTTGTTATGGCAAGGATTAGTTTTCATTAATTTTGCCCGGGCAGCGGCCTTGTTCGGCCTGCTTTTCTCTATTTCCAACCTGCCAAAGTATCTTTAACGTGCACAGAGTGCGCACGGGCCTTCCAAGTGTTTCGTCCTCATCCGATAAGACTAGAAGATGCTTGGTCCTACCTACCATAGGATCAGGAACAGCAATTTTTCCAAAAAAAGAAATTTCAACGTGGCAGCACCGATCGTGGATCGAACCCGGTACCTTCGGCATGAGAGGCGAGCAGCTTGTCTCTAGACCAAAGTGTCCCCCAGCAGCCTTTTGAGTAATTGGACAGGCATCTTTATACTCTCTTCTTTTGTTTTTCATTGTTCTTTTATTTCTTTCCTTTTCTGTCATCAGGCGACCATCATTGACTGAAAGCTCTGCAGCGGATTTCCTGATGTATATGATTGTCAGAGCAAAATCGTATTTCCACTGTATCATTCACATGAAATTTTTTTTTTCTGTCTGGACCAATAAAGATAGCGTGGTCTACAATCCTTGATACTGATGGTTTTTGTGGTAGTAGATATTACGTTTTTCAGAATCATTATTTTGCTGCAAACTTGAACATAAACTATTTCGAACCAAAAAGAGATGCTAAAAGATACTGCCAAAGCAAACTGTTATATTAGAGTCGTGTAGTTCAGATCTTTCGTCTCGGGTGAATTACGTTACATGGTTTGTACTCTAACACGAACATGTGTAACAAACGCACACGGTGCGGTCCTGAAGAATTGACAGAAAACTCTAGGGGAGTCAAAAAATGGAATTCAAGCGATAAGATTCAAGGACGTTCCTATTTTTCTATTATGTTTTCCATGCACAGAATGGAAAACTAACAGAAAATTAGGAGAGCCCATGCGTCTTATTGCTTGAATTCCGCTGCTGTGGGAACTTCCTTTGTATCTGCAATGTGTTTTATGGAGCCCCCCTGGGAATGAACGAATAAGGGATATTAACTGGATGTGGCGTGAAGATCATGAGATACTCAGAAAAGACACAAATTTTAGAAGGCTGAAGATTTTTGCTTCTCTGTGGCTTTAGCCTGTTAGTCGTCAACCAGCTTTGGGTCTTTGTGAACTTTTGAGTAATTAAGACGCCCACCCACTGTCGTTGAAGAAACATGTTTGGGACTATGGTCAATAATTGGGAAAACACATAGTGGAACGCACGTGGTCCAGACGGGGTTTACGCTGTAAACACATTCAAAAGAAAAAAAAAAACGACTAAAATTAATATAAACAGATTCAAACTGATTGATCCCAGAACCGGATTATTTCAAAATATCATCTTCTCTACCCGATGCCAGATCCTCCCTCAATTTAAAAAAAAACTGTTTGAAAATAAATTATTTCGCACGATTAGCCTCAAATGAAAAGATGTCCATAATAGTATATCAGGGACACATCCATTGTCCGGATGATGACGCACTGAATCAAAATACGATTTTGACTCAGTGGGCGAGGTTTGTCTCTCTGCCAGCTGGCTCAAGACAGTTTTGACTTATCCGAACGAGTGAGACAGATTTGATTCAGTCTCGCCAGTGGGCGGGGTCCCTTTAAATACGAGAGTTCACATCTCACACTTAACCCCACCCCCCGAATAAGGGAACGAATAAGGGATATTAACTGGATGTGGCGTGAAGATCATGAGATACCCAGAAAATACACAAATTTTAGAAGGCTGAAGATTTTTGCTTCTCTGAGGCTTAAGCCTGTTTGTCGTCAACCATGTCGTCATGATAATGACAAAGCCGATTTGACTCAATGCGTCATCAACCTTTGTTCGGCCCTGATATCTCCTTGCACTCATTTCATAGCTTTGATCTTTAATTTTTGTTTCTTTGGCTGTTACACCCTTGTTCGCAAGCACCCCAAGTGTGTTGGGTTGAGGGCTTGTACCCATCCCTAACCCTGTTCTTATCCTCAACCCCAAATCTTATCGAATCCCTAATCCTGCCCCTTATCCTTTCAACCAAAGGACAGGAGGAAAAGAAAAAGAAAATCTGACAGAATACTTAATTGAAGCTGTTGTCAGGAATATTTCGAGAGGAGCTCTCTAGCTCTGGAGTCACAAAAGGCTTTAAAATACGTACTCCTAGAGTAAAAATTACTTGGGGGACGTGCGCGCTTGTAACAACATTCTAGTTCTTTCTCTGCAAACAAAACTTTTATAAAACACAGTAAAAATCTAGTGCCGCCTAGTCCAAAGCGCCACGCAATCTTTATCACGCAAATTAGTCATTCCACAAAACACGTTTTTCCCCCCATTGACAGCAGATTGTTCTTTCCGGAAAAAACGGGAACAAAACAACAGACAAAAAACTAACTAAAATCTGTTATTAATCTTTTTTTTCAATCTTAATATCTTATGTTTTCCACTTTGTTGTCCACACGAATGACGGCTCTTCTAAAGTATTACTGATGGGTTTGTTTTCTATGATTACATAGTCAGATGAAAGAAAAACTGTTTTTGCCAAATTCTGGCTCGGGTTTTGACAAGTCGATGATATGAAATGAATTTGTCGAAACCCCGACTTTGACTTTGAGTTTAACAATGCGTCGGTACGATAACAGCCACTTTGCGGCTTTTAACCGTTTTTTCGTTATCTTAATTTGGATTACTTTCAGCTTTCAGATTCTTATAATAAGATCAAATAAAAGTAAGGTTAAAAAGGCCCGGCTGTAGAGTATGTCTGACTAGGAATTTTGTAAATTTAAAAATCTGTTAAATCAACTTGTCGAATCCCTAAAAGCGCTGTCAGTCCATCTGGCATCTTTATAATCTCTTCTCATGGGATATTTCGCGAAATAGGATAATATTTTATCCCGCATTCGTGACGTTCAAAACATGCCCACGCAATGCAACATCGTAAATTACATGGATTCCCCACATTTTTCATAATTTTTTGAAAGCACGGCTTCGGAGACTTTCGTAATCACATGTCGAGCCCTATTCCAGTTACATGGCATGGCACAGTGATCGCTTTTTGTCTTCAAGGTTAGGTGTGAACATGCGAGTTTGTTGCATTGCTGTCCACTGCACAGGCTGCTTGCACTTTAAGATCAGTGGGCGCCAGATTTCTTGGGACAACCCCAGTCAGGCTGTCCCTTAGGGAACAGGCCTTTTCTACTGGTGGGTCTAAATTGTAGAACACCGTCAGCGTCGATACCAGGTAAAAATAAGAACATTATCACATTTAAAAATACACTCAAAACTGAATTACTCTGGACTGTTTTCTTTGAAACTGAATGACGCCCTTTTAGTCTTAGAGCTTTGGGGATGAGAATGGATTATGTGTATGAGTGGGAGCATGATGAATTGATCTTGATTTATTCCTGTTTCTAAATTTAGTTCAGCGTCCTAGCGCACTTGTTCTTTTTTTGTCGGATTTGAACGCTATACAAGCTATTTTTGACATTTACATTACATTAACATTGTAGCCGCGTCCCAATCTGTTAGGAGATACGCACTGTTGCTAGACAAAGGCATATTATCAGAGTCGATAGGAACTTGTCCAAGGCAGCATCGTTCGCCAGGCCCTCAAATGGAACACCCAAGGGAAACGAAACCGCGGGCGTCCCAAGACAACATGGCAAAGATCAACTACAAGTGAGGCCAAAATGCTGGGACTCTCGTGGGGCCAGATTGAAGCCGCAGCCCAGGACAGAGCAAGGTGGAGGACCTTGGTAGATGACCTATGCCCCATTCGGGGTTCAAGGGTTTAAGTCAAGTAAGTCATAGGAACTTGGCACTAGGACACCACTGCAATGACGACAACAAGTCGCACCCCCAAGGCTCGGGCATTCATCATGTTTTCGCTTCAGCTCCAGTACTGAACTTTCACGGCTGGATGATAATAGTGATGCCGATGATAATGATAATGATAAACGATGCCGATAATGATGTGATACTAATACATATGCCACGACATCTCACATGGCAAGAAACAGAAAAATCTCACTCGCAAGTCGTCCCAGAGTGACAGGGTTTTATCTCCACTTCTTGGCTGAACTGAGTTACACACTACACACTACTCCTACAGGCCGTCTCCACTGTGTGTCGAAGTATCAAGCGGATTCAGTGTTCTTGTTCGCCTGATTCTTCTGTACATTTTGAACTGGCCGTCAAGGCCTACAATAAACTAGAATTGACTTGAACTGAATTGAATTGTAAATAAATTTAAGTATAACTGAAAAGAAGAAAAAGTCGCATCTCTAAACGCTATGAGCATAAAATATGAAACTTCAATCATGAATTTCTCAAAAGTCGACGGAAGGGAGTTAGAACCTTGTCATTCTGGTGTGACGGTTAGTGCCTTTCACCCCCATAATGTTGCAGGTGAACTGCTCCAAATCAAACTCTCCTTCCCACCGCGTGCTTTTCCTTGTTGCAGACTGCCATTTCGGCCAAGTTCAAAATCGATCTCTGCAACGATGGAAGGCCATAAAACAGTTTTTTGAGGTGAAAACTCTCTGATGGAAAACAAAACCAAACAAAGGCGGAGCCATTGAGCCATCCCCTGAACTCAAAACGCGGCAAAAACGGTGATAGATCTTCATTTCTAATTCTTTGTGATTTTTTTTGGAGGGAACAACGTTTCTCTGTTATCTGCTTCTAAAGCCGGGTTTTCATGTGTACGGAAATCGAAACGGCAACGGAAACGTCAAAACCCCTTCCAGAAGTAAAATAGAAAGAATGTTTTCATGTGTAGGGAAACGCCATTCGCGTACACATGGAAACAGTCTTGCTTTTTACTCCTGGGTGGAGTTTTGACGTTTCCGTTTCCGTTTCCGTACGCATGAAAACACGGCTTTAGGCGGAGCTTTGCAACATACAACCTGTTATTAAATTGGTTAGCCATTTTCATGGGTGTAAGTGGATTTAATTGCCATGATATGCGTAAACATTCCGTAAAAATGTACTCGCAGCTCCACAATAATTGATAACAAAAACCGGACATTCCTATGTCTGCTTGTTTAATGCTGAAGTTAATGGTGTAGGTGCTCCCAAAGCCGCTGTAGGCAAGTTAGGAAATATCTAATATCTTGTTAAATACCTTCCCTAAACCGCTGTAAACCTTTTTACATTTCGCCACTGGGGAACAAAGATTGCCAAGTCAAATTCAGAAAACAAAATATTATGGCGTCACTAACTATAATGCCTCCCGAAACGAACAAAAGCACGAAAAAAAAACAAGCAAGCAAAACAAACGAAAGAACGAACGAATTAAGGAAGGAGTGAATGATCGAACGAACAAACGAAGTCAACACGAACGAACAAATGAGCGAATGAACGAACGAACGAACGAATGAATGAACAAACACACGCGCACACACACCAGAAGGATAAAGATACACACGCACCACGTAGTGCCAAGCAGGAAAAGAGATATTCTATCATAATTATAAGTCCCAAGTTAGTTATTGTTACATTTTATTACGGCACAGAAGACATTAGACACACAGCATTAGGCAAGGCAGACTTTACAAAAAAACATAACTATTATGACAAACGCCAGTAGCATCTTCTCTCGGGAGTACGTGGCCCTGTTCAATCATTCATGGCGCCGCTGCAGGATTCTAAACGGCTAACTCGCTTTTTGTAAATTTTACAGGAGAATGAAAAAACTGAAAAGCAAGGCGATTATACACATTTTGGAGCTGGGAATCGGTGCTGATACTAAAAATATTTCCGATTACAAATCCACTGCTTATTTTATTTATAGGATGTGTCATGTGATGTCACTCTTAATTCCGGAAAAAAACCCAGCACACTGCATTTTCAGAGTTAGCCGTTTAGAATCCTGCAGCGACGTAGAGTTTATGGGTTTGTACGTAAAACACCAGTGTGTAAGGCATGCACGCAACTTTATCTCCCCCTTCCAAAGTAGTGTCGGATTTACCATTAGGCTAGACAGGCTGGCTGAAGCTTAGGACCCCCAAATCTAGGGGTTGGGGACTGGGGGGGGGGGGAGGAGGGGGTGCTCACCGCCTCAGGCCAATCTCATAAGAGTTTGTGACACACGTAGATGTTTCCTACATAATATGATGTTACAATACACTGTAGTTTCTGAACAAAATAATCTCTTGTAATTTTCCTAGCTTATGCCCTTTCGAGAATGAATTGCGAAGTGCAGAATTTTAAACACCTATCGTCATCATTGGCGTTACTGAAATTATTTAAAACGCTTCCATCTGCCTCTAGGCGTGAAGGTGGGGGATTGGGAAGGGCCTCACAGGTAGAATAGCCTAGGGCCTCTCTTCATCTAAATCCCGGCCCTGTTTCCAAGCGATGTTGGAATGAATTAAGACATTTTGTTTATATCTAACATTTTAAAGTCTAGGACATTAATAATAAATAATAATAATAAGTCATTTCTATGGCGCCTGATTCCACAGAAGAGTGCTCTAAAGCGCTTAACAGTTCTCTCAGTCACACAACACACATTTTCATCAACCTATACAGAATCACTGTCTCAAGAATGTTACATAATTATCCTGCGTATACGCTTTTGTAAACAACGCTGTTTTAAGATTTCTTTTGAATTGGATCAAGCTGTTTGAATGTTTCACATGATCAGTCAAGTCATTCCACATTTTAGGTGCACGCACCGATAAAGCTCTTTCTCCCATGATTGTTCTTGATCTGGGCACTACTAATAAATTTGCTTCTGCTGATCTCAATTTTTTGGGGTGGAATGTATTTTTCAATGAGCTCTGAAAGATATTCTGGTGAGCTTTGATTGAGGCATTTAAACACAATGCATAAAATCTTAAACTGAATACGCTCTCTAACAGGCAACCAATGAAGGTTTTGGAGAACTGGTCGAATGTGTTCTGATGTTTTTGATAAAGTAACAAGTCTAGCAGCCTTGTTCTGGATCGTGAAGTTCAGTGTGTTTAGGTCTTTATTTTAGAAGGTTTGCTGCCCGTGGCATTTACACTTCACTGTTTTTGCTTTTATTTTTCTTATTGTTGTTTCTGTGTGTTTTTTGTGGTAGAGATGAATTTTTTAAAAAGAATTTTCCTCGGGCAGCGGCCTTGTTCGGCCCGCTCTTCTCGATTTTTAACTGCCAAGATATCTTTAACTTGTGCAACTTGCACACGGGCCCTCCGAGGTTTTCGTCCGTATCCGAGAAGACTAGGTGCTAGATCCTACCTTCCTTAGGATCAGGGACAGGAATTTTTCCTCAAAAAAAAAAAATAAAAAAATTTAAAAATCCAACACGCCTGCGCCGAGTGGGGTTGAACTCGGTACCTTCGGCATGAGAGGCGGGCACCTTTGCCTCTAGACCACCGTGTTCCTTTCGTGCCAGCAGAGTTAAAGCAGAGATGTGGTAAATGACGTGTCATCAACTAAATGAAACCTGAACTCTTCCTTTTTCACTGGCGTAAGAAAGAAAAGTGAAGCCATTAGAACCAAGCGAGGTAACACTAACATTAAAAAAACAGGCGACAGAAATATGTTGATTTACCGCCCTTACATGTCACCAACTCTTGTCGGCAAGAGGAGGTGACAGAGAAGGAAATTAATTATTGTTCACAGCAATTCAGTGTGTCGGGCTGTGGGAATGGATAAAATGTGGAATTCAATACAGTGATAGACTTCAGAACCCCTCCCCCCCCCCCCACACACACAAAAAACGTTTGTTTTCTACATGCAAGTTCCGTGAATTTCTATACGTTGTACTAGTTAACACCAGAGTGTATCTGGCAGTCTCTAAGCAACAAATCAATCAGTCTATCAACCGCATGACATTCTGTTCCGGAAGGAGAAACGCTAGAGAGATAGAAAGGGAGAGAGAAAGAGAGAGAGAGGAAAAGAAGGAAAGAGAGAGAGAAAAAGAGAGAGAGAGAGAGAGAAAGAGAAGAAGAAAAAAGAGAGAAAGGGAGAAAAAGAAAGTCAGAGAAAAAGAGAGAAAAAGAAAGAGAGAGAGAGAAAAAAAGAAAGGTACAGAGAGAAAAAGAGAGAGAGAGAGAGAGAGAGAGAGAGAGAGAGAGAGAGAGCAAGAGAGAAAAGAAAGAGAGGGAAAAAAAAGAAAGACACAGAGAGAAAGAGAAAGAGAAAGCGAGAGACATAGAGAGAGGGACAGAGAGAAAAAAGCTTAAATGGTTTAGCCATTACTCCACCACGCCTTCTAATAGAAATAAAAGCCTAAAGGAAATTCTCCACCTTCTACCTTAACCCTAATAAGAGGACACTAGGACTTCCTTGTTCACAAAGTACGCACAGGGTTAGCCATTTTTGAAAATCGTCTATTTATCGTTCAAAATGCCGTTGTTCTTAATAACGTAAATCATGTACATTTCATTTTCTTCGACTAAATTAACAAAAAAAAAAGATTATATGCAAGCTATCTAGATGTTCGTATTTCTGAAAATAATTAAAAAACGACACGAAAGGTCATCTGTCACATACATTATTAATTCAGAGCTTTTCTTTCCAAAGATTATTTAGCTAATTTTGGCTCGGGTCAGAAAAATGTAGTAATATCCTAGACACAGAAGGCCGAGTCGAACCATTCATTCTCCCACTTATGTCCACAAAACTGCGCGCGTAAAAAGTTGGTGAGCACGAATCTTTTTCGTTCACCTATGAAGGGGTGTGATGGGAATTATTGCATTGTTGACATCGATGATACGCGTTCAAGTCGACGGACGAATATGACGCAGTGATTCGTCAAGGGGACCTGTGTCTCGTGGGATAGAATAGTGCAGTGGCTCTCAGCGTGGGCGATATGGCCCCCTTCCCTTCCCCACCCCCGTGGCGATTTTGATTTCTCCGCCGCGGTGTGGGGGGGGGGGGGGGCAACAACTTAAGGGGCGGTATAGCGTAGATAATGATGAAGATGACGATATGGGGGCGGACTTGGGGTGGGGGGCGCAAAACATGAATGAAGGACGATTCGGGGGCAAATACATAGTAATCACTGTTGAACAGCAAGTGTAGATCTGTTTTATGAATAGAAAATGCACTTTTTTTTTAAAGGACATTGACAAAGAATGTTTTCTATCTTCTAATGAATAATCAACACGCCTGTTGTTGTAAATAAAGCTTTGAGAAAATTAACATCTGCATTTTTGTGTAGTCTGCTTTTTTTTATGAAATGTATCCCTTACGTTTGAGTAGGTTTTTTTCAATTTTGTTTTATAGAAAAAAATGGGGCCGGGGGGGGGGGGGTTTCGCCTGAAAAAGGGTGAGAACCACTGCTTTAGTGGGAGATGGCCTTGATGCACAATGGTGACCCTGGCCAGTGTGTAGATTAAAAGCTGTGAATGCATTGGTTTTTCGTTGACCGTTTTTCCCATTTCATTTCACTCTGAAGACAACAGGAGGTGGAGAAATAAAATACAGGAAGGAAATTCTTTCCCAGTCAACAGGGCCCTGATGGCTCAATGAATTTGATTTTTCTGTTGTTTTTTTTTATGGGAAAGGTGGGGGGGGGGGACAAATCCCTTTGTTTCCTGGGCAGAGTGTGTGTGTGTGTGTGTGTGAGAGAGAGAGAGAGAGAGAGAGAAAGAGAGACAGAACCAGAGAGAGAGAGAGGAGAGAGAGAGAGAGAGAGCAAGAGACACACAGAGAGACTACAGAGAGAAAATGGAGAGAGGGAAGACCAGAGAGAGAGAGAGAGGGGAGAGGAAGAGGGGGAGGGAGAGGGAGACCAAGAAAGAGTGACAGAGAGTCACGCAGAGAGAGGAGGGAGAAACAAGAGAGAGGGACAGCCAGAGAGAGAGAGAGAGAGAGAGACAGAGAGAGAGACAGAGAGAGAGACAGAGAGAGAGAGAAGATATTTACAAATTACAAGGCCAGAGGCATCATGCTCGATGAACTTGAAGGCAGCAAAATATTTCTATAATCAGTTTGTCCTAGCAACTCAGCAATATTGCTATTTTCATTAGAAAGTGACGCCTCCGCTTTCATTATTATTATTTTTACTATCATTTTTCATTCAAGATAGCTTGATTCACAAAGGAAATCGTTTCGAGGCTAAAGTTACTATGGTAATTTCTTGTGTCTGAGAAAATGTCCTGTGAAAACAAAAATAGTATTGGCTGCAATTTTTTATCAGCCAAATCATGTTATTCCTACAAGCAAAAGGACACAAGACACTTTTTTTCCAATTATAATTAGATCTTATTCAGTGCGAAGCTGAAGAATTACCAAGACAACGAATGAGCGAAAAATACAGCGTGAAGGGACTTTACCCTGAGTAGTGCAAGTCCTCTAAAAATGTCGGATTATAATAAAATCAACGCAAAACGCCTCGCCCGAAGCAACACAAAAATGCACCCCGCCCTGCTTTCCCCAGTACTGAACACAGAGTTTGGAAATTGCTGCTCTTCCAGCGAAAGGTATAATCTATTATATATTTCAGTAACTGGCAACCTTTGGCATGACTAACTGACCAAACTATACACTCTTCAGGCCTTAACTTTGGCAGGAAGGTGGCAAGTGAGATAAGGAAGATGATGGCTATAATTAAAAGTTGTTTACTTCGATCAAGCATGTATTTTAAAAAAATAACAATGTTCATTGCTATGTAACATCTGTATTTTTGCATGTTTGTTTCGTAATATTATATAGTACCGTGCATGTCATAAAAAGTAACCGTATCAAGCGTTCAGTTTGGTGTGTAGTGTTCTGGTCCGCATGAGTTCTGAAGCAAGACTGTAGCTTATTACTTTTATCATAATTATGAGAGGGGGGGGGGGAGCACATGATTCTTTATTCTAGTAATATAATATTATGGAACTGCACTCTGGCTCAGTGGCGTGTCCAGGTAATGTACGCTATGACAAGCATAAACTTAACAACACAATCATCAAGAAAGTATGCAACATCACAGAGACGACATTTTTCAGTTTTAACCATCTATACTCAAATGTTTGTGTGAAGAAATTCATGTCCATCTTAAATGACAGCCACCATCCACTGTTTCATCAAAATTCTAGATGATCCAAGAGCAACAGAATAATTCACATGGAGACAAACAGGGAAAGATACAGAAGATCGTTCTTGCCTTCAGCAATACGCCTCAGCAAGTCATTTTACTAGATAGGTGTGTGCCATATTTCATTAAGGTTCTTTCCATGTCACGCCATGTATGTCTGTTATTGACTTATTGAGTTTGTTTATTTATAATGATACGTAAGATATAATTATGTACCACGTGCGTGCTGTTAAACACTCTGTGAAAAAGAATTTCCCATACGGGATAATAAAATGATTCTTATCTTATCTTATCTTATCTTTGTGCCTTTACATCCATAGTCACTCCTGTAGAAAGGTCAAGCGTGTGCCTGCCTGCTTTCTGGTATGTGCAGACAAGTACTTATACAGAAAAGCGTGTTATATGTTCATTATGTGTACATGTTTTTAATTAGGTCTAGTTATATGGCGACCTTAGCTCTTTTTTATTTTATCTCCATTTTCTGAAAAACTGGAGATCTTTTAGTATCCAGAAGCGGTATAACAAAATAATGCGCACTCTGACATTTGTTTAAAATGCGCTGTGGCACTTATCAAGCTGCCTGACAGTTAACATTTATTCTAACTCCTTATCATAATACTAAAGCCACAAATGTTCAACGTCGATCTCCCAATTGTGCAAAAAGTGGAGTTTGAACAAACAAGCCTTGAGGTAGCGAAAATTTGCCTCAAATCAATCAATAACCCATCCGGGAAAAATCTTCGTGGCTTTGCTTGTTATGTTTGATTTGGTACAAATCAGAACCTGGGCCAAGTGTAACGAAACACCACGTATGATCCATCAGTGTGGTCGCGTAAAACACTGGAGGCAAGGAAAAAATCATTCATGGGCCGGATCAGCCTAGCATCCCCGTATTTACTCGCGGGCCGGTCAAAATCCCTTCTCGGTCCCGGTCTGGTCGTTGGTTGCTGACCCCTGTCCTAGAGTGTTTGCCGTGTCACATCTAAGATATCGCCCTGAATTACTAACTAATCGGGACAACATTGCTGTACTCAATGCCGCTACGCTTACAAATTGAACAGGCTGGTAGCCCACTGAGTCAGGTCTATTTTGTCGCGCTTTTGGTGTGAGAGAGATTAGTTCTTTGTTTTAGGAGGTTTCCTGCTCGCTGCAGTTACACTTCACTTTTCGTGTTCTTGTTTCAGAGACTCTAATCTGAAAAGATCATTAACTAAAACAATAAGACAAAGGCACCTGAAATTTCTAGGACACGTCTGTCGCCTCAGGAGCCTCGAACATCTAGCAGTCCCAGGGAAGAGCGAAGGCAGGAAAAAGCAGGGGTAGACAGAGAAAAACTTTTACCGAAAGTCTTAATTCATGGACAGCAATTAACGCCACAACATCAACAACTCCTTCTTGAGGTTGGCTGATGTCAGATCCGAGTGGAGAGCCATGATCGCCAGTGGCTGTTCCAGTCAGGGCAACTGGTGATGATGATGTTTCAAATTTTTTTATAGAATTTTGCCCCATGTAGCAGCCTTATTCTGTCTGCTCTTCTCGACTTTCATCTGCCAGGGTATCTTTAACGTGCGCAACGTGCACACGGGCTCTCTGAGTTTTCCGTCTTTATCCAAGAAGACTACCTGCTCGATCCTACCTATCATAGGATCAAAAAGAGGAATTTTTGTCCCAACAAAATTCCAACTTGTCTGCACCGACTGGGGATCGAAATTGGTACCTTCGGCATGAGAGGCGAGCACCTTGCCTCTGCACCTACGTGTCTACCCAATGTGTCCTGGCGTAAGAGGTGATACTGTGGAGTTAACGGGACTTAGCGCACAGGCGAGACGAACACAAACTTGTCTCTCGACTTCGGACATGTGCAAAACTATTTTGAGTCAGTCGGCGGAAAGAGAGACCTTGCGCACCGAGAAGAAATAGACGCAAAACTGACTTGACTCAGTGTGCCACCAGCCTAATTGAGGCAACACTACTCTATATTAAGCTGATACGCTGGCAAATTGACCGATATAGTGGAGAACGAGACTGAGGATACCGGGACGAATCAAATTGTCATATTCCGTCCGTCGACTTGCCCGCATATCATCCATGCCAACAATGCAACAATTCGCACCGTGCCCCTTAATAATTTAAAACTAAAAAGAGTAGTACCCGATACACAGAATACCGAGAGGAACCACTCCTTTTTCCATATATGTCCACAAATTGGGCGCCTATAAATACTGTGAGCATTACTTTCTCTTTAGTTCAATTACGAAGGGATGTGATGCGAACTGTTGAATTGTTGACATCGATGATACTCGCACAGAAGTCAACAGACCAAAAATGATGAATTGTTCGTCTCGGTATCCTCTGTCTCAGGTAGTACTTACCGTCTTTATAGGCGCTTAATTTATGGACACAATAGTGGGAGGAGGAATGGTTCGTCTCAGTATTCTGTGATCAGGGTCGATGTAACCGGTTTTTTCGGTTTGTGCTGTGGGTAAGTTATTTTCCTGCCTTTTCCCGCTCATTTCCCACGTCAGGCCCGAATTACCCGACGTATAAACACCTTCTCTCCCTCTAAAATTAGTCACATTGACGCTCGGGCAACCGATAAATTGCATTTTGGGACGACACAGATTTATACTCGGCAAAATTGAAGGGCGCTGACCTGATTCTCAACAAACTGACATAGCCCCGCCCCAAATGCAGACCTTGAAAGGCATCGGATCAATTTCAAAGTTAATCATCCTATCACGGCTTATCAGGACATTCGTTAAATCAGAGGTTCTCAAGTTCTTCCTTATAATCTCAGGTTTCCTCAATTCCGCCCCATTTTGAATATTCATTTAATAACTTTTTCACCATTATACTTATTAAATGGTAATTATTGAAACTAAATTTCTCTACTTATTGAAAAGAACTTTAAAAAAAGGAAGAAGAAGAAATCCTTATTTGAGTCGATCATTAGGATTTTTATCTGATACTAGATGAGGTTCCCGGCAGTATCCGGGGTAAACCTGTGAACCCACCCTTCCATCTCTCTCTCTCTCTCTCTCTTTGGTCTAGAAAGCTTCCAGATTTTACAGTCTTACTACAGATTTCATGCGCACCAGACCACTACCCACTCATTTCTGGTGGGGAATTTGCGCACCGAATTGAACGCGTATTAATATGTCGTTTCCGGTGCAGTGAGCTTACTACAGGGAGCCAAAACAAAGATCATTGTATTTTACTTTTTTTCGACTTTTAATTTAAAAATACCTGAAACTTGAATGAACATAATCGGTCGATACAAAAGCGATTGGACTGGAGTTGACACTTAGGAAAATCATAATTGTTGAAACTATCATTTCGGCTGTAGCGTCGAGCAAAAAAAAGGGTCAAAA
>OZ007568.1:74673167-74734276 GCA_963931925.1 Onchidella celtica
GGCATAGACAGTAGACAAATAATACTGCCAGATACGTACTTACCCCTCAACACAATCCTAGAAAAAAGTAATACAAGACTTTCCTTTTCAAGACGGATTACAACCGTTTCGTAAGAATATCGCTTATGAGAGAGAATAAATGAAGCGCAGTACAGGAAATGCCAAGCTCCGTTCTGGACATCAACACGAGAACTGACAGATCTTGGCAAATGTACTCGGATAAAGTGGAACAAAAAGAGAGAAACAAATGGCACAGTAGAATAATCAGAGCGCTCACTGATTTGCTCACAACTTCATAGCAAGGGCTCTCAACTTTTTTCTTCCCGTTTATCCCTAGCAACTTTTCGAAAGTAATATATTAAACTCACTCCCTGTTTTCAGTAATGTTGAGATTACTGAGTTTTGGGTTTTGAGTTAAACAGTGCGCCTGCCCAATAATTGCCAATTTGCGCCCTTTAGGTTTTTTTTGGGTACTTTGGGTTACTGAATTATAATTATTTTAATAACCAGTTGAGGTCCCCGGCACTGCCGAGGATAAATCGGTTTGAATATTGGTTTCAGTTCTGGGTGGTTATTATGGACCTGCTTCATCTGGCCTGTTCCTATTTGTTTATTTTATTTTTGTTTGTTTGTTTTTAAATAAGTCTTACTGCTCTGCCTTTGTGAGTTGACACCCTGCGCATCCCGTACAACTGCATGATTTGCGCACGTGTTAGTGTGTTGATAGTGAACACATCGCAGGTAATGATAACGAAACCTTAAAATGGCGAACCATGACTCGAAATAGATCTGAATGATGGCGAAACAATAAATTTCCAATAAAAAAAACTACAGCGATTTGAGACCTGTATGCCTACCGATAGTACGTTTTTTAGGGGGCATGCTGCATCAGTGCATGCTAGATCTAGCTCTCACAGACACTACTGTGATTATGAATCGAATTCCGGGGCCGGAAGTGGAAAAGCGATTAACAAAGAAAGAGGTCATAGGTTAACGAACGTACAATTCGGATCAAACGCTCTCGCAAATTTACTGTTCCATTCTTATCGCATTATTGGAATAACTCACGAATCCCATAAGCTTTTTTATGCCTATGTACATAGGAACACTGGTCAGTATCGTACAATTGTGTGTGCCAAATTTCAGTTCAATACGTCCAGTAGTTTTTGAGTCCATAGGGAACAAAGGGGTTTTCTTACATTTTTTTTGTATAGATGTACAAATTCGGAATTACACCAGGATGGGGACCCTTGCTCTCTAGGACAAAGTATATTTCATTAAAGCAAGTTTAGTGGTAAATATGACCAGGCGACCATTCGACTTATTTCTGCTCCCTTAAATGAATTGGGTTATGTGGTCATGAGCATTGCTGAAGCCGGACCGCTGACTGGGTTGTAAACGAAGGACGTCTGAAGTCAACTTTACAGAGGAAGCCTTAGCAGCGATATTTAATCGTACAAAACTGGGCGAAACTGGCAAAGGTATGGGCTAAAATCGCTTGTTTTAAGTACAAAACAAACAAATCTATGGCCTGTTTAAATGTTTGAACGGGCTAGCCCCAGAATATCTTTCAGAATCATATCAGCTAGTGGAATCATATCAGCTTACTCGATTTAAGATCAGTAGACGACAAACTCATTGAGACAAGCACAGTCAGATTGTCGCTTGGTGAAAAGGCTTATAAAAAAATTTTATTGGTGGGCCTAAATTGCCGGGAACAACATCAGCGTTGACACCAGGAAAAGTGAAAACATCGTCACTTTTAAAAATAGGCTCAAAACTGAATTGTTTGGGACTGTCTTCAATGAAATTGAACGATGGTGTCCCGTTTGGGTCTCAGAGGTTTGAGGGTGAGAGTATATTATGTGTTTGTATGTGTGTGTTTGTGAGTGGCAGCTTGAGGAATTTATCTTATGTTAATCCTGTTTTTAATTTTAGTTCAGCACCCCAGAGCCCATTATTTTTCGTGGATTTGAGAGCTATAGTTACAAGTTAATTATTACCTTTACAGTACATTACATTACATGAAATGTACTGTACCGTACGCAGCAACCACAACAACAACGAGGACGGGGCGATAACAACAACGGCAAAAACAACAACATTTCATCCTACCATTGTGCTGAATGAACTCACTCTCACCCTGAATGTCACAGCAACGATTAATTACACATACGATAAATGCGTATTATAATATATTGTGTTTCCTTTTCATGTCTCTGATCTAACTGATGGAATAGCAAACATCTGATACACAGGCTGGGTCTAATCATTTTGGCATTTTGAGACGTAAACTGTAGCTGTTCCTGGTATTAATTTTATTTATATGTGCATACACAGTACACCTTATTGCAAACTTGAGACGTAAACTATAGCTGTTCCTGGTATTAATTTTATTTATATGTGCATACACAGTACACCTTATTGCAAACTTGAGACGTAAACTATAGCTGTTCCTGGTATTAATTTTATTTATATGTGCATACACAGTACACCTTATTGCAAACTTGAGACGTAAACTATAGCTGTTCCTGGTATTAATTTTATTTATATGTGCATACACAGTACACCTTATTGCAAACTTGAGACGTAAACTATAGCTGTTCCTGGTATTAATTTTATTTATATGTGCATACACAGTACACCTTATTGCAAACTTGAGACGTAAACTGTAGCTGTTCCTGGTATTAATTTTATTTATATGTGCATACACAGTACACCTTATTGCAAACTTCACACTTGAAAAGGCCAGTCTCCCTCCCTCCCTCTGCCCACTCCCTCTCCTTATTTTTTCTCTTTTTTTATCTCCATGATTAAAACTGTCAGCTGCCTGTAACAAAGAAGTCCTCACACTGGAGACACGTCTGTAATCAGACTACGCATTCCCATTACCCCAGTTTTGGGATGAGGCTTCGAAAAATCCCATTTTGTGAGACCGGAGTTTTTTAACCCCTAGACATTTGAGGAATTGATCCTTGGCTCGTTTGCCACAACCTAATAAGCCTAACGATGTATTTCCATGGATTTACTCCGGAGTCGAACAAATTAATACAGGAGAAAAATAAAAGATAGAGAATTAGAGAGAGAAAAAACAGTGAGTTGAGGAAAAGCATTTTTAACCGAGTCGTGTAGATAAAAACCGGAGGTATTGTCGGCCCCGAAAGGAGACAATTAGACGAATTAAAGAACAATGTTCTCTAAGAACGCGGAAGTTGTCACATTAACACTTTGACTCCAGACTCCAGACAGCAAGCTTAAGCATGGCGGGCAACTTTCTCAAGTATTTCCAGAATTATTGCGACCACCGGGGCCCTAATATACAAACATTATCAGACTGTGCAGTGATCCGTTTTATTGGTTGAAACGAATCTTCATTGTCTTAATTTCAATCACTTCTCTTCGATCTCAGTTTTTGGCGTAAATGTTTCTGTTTCCATATACCAGACCAGTGCTGATCACTGGTTGCTTTCTGGTGACCTCAGTTCTTGTTTCTTCCAACTCCACTGTCTCCACAACTGAGAAATTCCACAATTTAACGCCTGCGGCTTTAGTATTATGACCTGTAGTATTTTTACATAGCAGGCTACAGATGAGCAGTGAACACGGCTTTGTACTTTTACTACGGTCCCTACGGTAACGACAGCCACAATGATAGACAGTTAGAATAAATGGAAATGTGAAACAGCTTGATAAGCACCACACCGTATTTTGAACAAGTGTCAAAGTGTGCTTTTGGTATATATCTTCTACATATTTAAAGATCTCCAGTTGTTTCCTTTTTAAAAATGTTTGTTGTTGACAAAATGGAGATAGAACAAACTAGAACTAAGATCGTGTTCTGTCAGGGCCCCTTCCGCCCTCCTCTTTCCTGCTGGAGAATTACAGCCGGTGTAGCGGTCTCTTGAACATTCATTGTTACTTTTGGCACGTGTTGGCCAAGCAAACAGCTCTCATTTCCCAGACGTCAGGCCTCCTCCGAACTGTCATTAAATTGACAGTCTAATTGAGACGCCAAGCACATAGCACTAGCTAGGGTAACACTGGAAATGGCAGGCTGACATGCGGGTCCAGACGTGCACCTCAGGTGACCTAACGTTACGTCATGGGGTCAAAAAACATTCTCCTTTCAGTTTTGAAGAGTGAAAAAAAAAAAAAAAACCAAAAAAAAACCAAATTAGTTTTCATTAGATCAGGGAATTCTGAGTCCACGGGTGGTAAATGTCGCCTGCCCTGGGATTTAATTAGCTAACTCTGGATTTTCTGCATTAGTTGTTCATAAGTAAGTGAAATAACGCTGTCGTGTCCAATTATTGCTGTTATTGTAATTTGAACTTGAAATAATAATGTCAAAAACAGTATTTCAAAATGTCAACTCTGTCGCTGGCTTTATAAATCAATAATAATTATGACGGATTATGCAAACATGAAATTACTGAACAAACAGGGCGGGGGGGGGGGGGTAAACTTACTTTGGAAAAGTTACCAGGTGTAAAACGGGGCGGAAAAAGGTTGCATGTGAACTATCAACCCCCAGATCAGATGTGCTCGAAAGCAGAGGCCTCAAGTAACGAGGGTTTTAGTCTTCTGTCACCTTCTCTGCCCCATCCTCACGTTGTTGTTGTACCAAATGTTCCACACAATACTGCAGTTTCCAAATGAAAAAACGGACAAAAACACTAGAACGAGCGAGCGACCCCTCCCTCCCCCATCCCTCCCCCAAACACATATATCTTCACCATCATCATCATCTTCACCATCATCATCATCTTCACCATCATCATTATCTCATCATCATCACAATTATTCAGGAACCTAAGCTGCCAAATCTCTCTATTATTCTGCTCATATTAACAAATCATTTCTGCACACTGAATATAATTTATACAGTCAGGCTATAGTAGCACAGTCCGCTCCAGTCTTGTTTTCGCGTCGGTTTTTGAGTCAGGCTTGAACTTGCTAATTAGCATCAACTAGCGAGACAGATTGGTTTCCGTGTCACCAGTGCGCCAGGTCCCCGTTAAACTCCATAGTCCACAAAACCGAGGCAAAAACAATCTCAACTCACCGTGTTATGGGCTCAAGTAAACTATAAAAAAAGAAAATGAGAGCGTGGAAGTCAGCGAAAACAGCCTGTAGCTCGGGGCTGCGGAGAGAAAATAGGTACAGAAAACAAAACAAGAAACAGAAAGAAAACACAGACAAAAAACCGTGCGCCGATGATGACATTAGCAATCAGTTACAATACGGGACGTCCTTTTCAACCTTACTACCCATTAATATTATGTGACGATATCTCTGTAACACAGCTATTCTCAAACGGGAGATACATCCTACCCTTAGAATGACAAGGTCCTGTCTAGACTTTTTGGCTGAACTAAATTGCACACGACAAATTACTTCTACAGGCCTTCTCCATTGTTTGTCAAAAGTATCAAGCGGATTCGGTGTGCAATTTGTAAGTATTACTAAAAAGAATAAAAAGCCGTATCTCTAAAAGCTAGGATCGGAGCACACATGAAACTTCAACCATCAGTTTCTCAAAAATTAACGGAAAGGAGTTACGACCTTGTCATTGTATGGGGACGACTTGGCTTCCAGAGGAGGTTTGAGCCTGAGTTTGGATTTAACCGCGATTCGGCACAGTAAACGGCCACTTTGCGCCTCTCACGGTTTTTTTTCGTTTCCTTACTTCCCGCAACCCAGACACTCGCCCACAACCGCCACAAATGGAGCCAGCTGGTGCAGCGTTCATCACTGCAGTGCCCCTACGACCCCGGCGGGTTATGGGATCAGTGACCAGTACTTCGGGCTAGCTTTCAGCCTTCCAATTCCTTACCACAAATAGACGTGAAATTAAAAATGTAAAGGGAGGAATTTGAAATGTAAGCCCAGAATTTGAGTCGGTGGAGGAATTGGGAAGGAATTTCAGTCACTGGGAAGAAATCCAAAGTGGGAAGGCTTGTACCCTGTAATATATTAAAATTGATAACAAATATATATCAAAATGAACTACAATTATGCACAACTGTCAGGGCGGTCACCAGATTAACAGTTCACCCTTTATTCCATTCGTTCAAATCTTTCAATAACTATCACTGTAATAATTATAATAGTAAAACACTTATTACATGACAAAACGAAATGGGGGAGAAATTCATTGAGGAAAGCTAGGACTGAGTTTTGAGTTTGACTTCGGGTTTAACGGCGCGTTGTCACAATAACGGCCACTTTGGCCCTTCAACGGTGTTTTCGTTACGTCACTTTGGGATAGCTTTCAGCCCTCAGATGCCTACAGGTAAGATCAAATAAAAGTGAAGTTAAAAATCTAACGGGAAAAGAGAAAACTTGGGATCGCAAAGGGGACTTTGAGAACCATTTCAGTGCGCCCAAAACGAAACGTATGTACACCAAAACGTGTGCCCTGTTTGCAGGAATTCACTCTTGATCTCGTATCACAGCTCATTAATCACAGCGATGCTGAAGCACATAATCACTCTTTACATCACACAATACTCAAATGACTGCTGAAGTCGTGAACCTGTTTTGCAGGAATCATTCTGGATATCTGAAACTCTCCCGGCAGAATCTAACATAATATTAATAATCTTCGTGTATCTCCAGACCTCATGTCGCCCTGTGTTTGAGTTGCCTTAATCTGGCGAAGCTGACTGATTCATCAAACCGTTTGTTTCGGCTCGTTTGCTGGCATGTCCCATTTCGCTGAGCCCACTGACCTGAATTAGGTAATGAAAAACTGCATGTCGAGGGGTGGCCCGCAAACTCTGTAACTCGAAAATTTTCGATTTTTTTTGTTGTGTTTCCTGCATATTCTGTTTCGCCTTGGTAAGTACTACTTTTTGAGATGATGCTAATTCCATTATCGAATTGATTGACCTAATTATTGATGAGGATTTAAAGGTCATATCAGACATTTGATATTTCATGTCAAACTTCCAAATCGCTCTCTTGTAAAATTTACGCAAATGGCGATACGGTCTTTGCGCAGACAACCCCTCGATGTATTCTGAAATATATTCGAAAAGAACTGAAGATTAATATGACAGTGCTTGAGAGCTCAGTCCCACTTAACAGCGCCAACATGCATGCCACTCAAATACTATTCTGTTTTTCCGTTTGTATCCTAAAACACACGGCCATCTCTGCATCTGTGCTAACCAAACTATTTGCGCAGGTTCCTGTCGGTCTGAAGTGGTGGGCTTTGAACAACAATTTACTACTGGTGCATTACAGTTTCTGCCCCTCCCCCCCTCCCCCCCCCCTTCCCATGCAATCACTTTCTTTGCTGCGGACGTTCAAAGGGAACCAATCGATAAAAAAAAAGTGATTGTTATTCTTCGGTTGACCCCTCTCATCAATGAGCCTTACTCA
The DNA here is from genome assembly GCA_963931925.1 of Onchidella celtica. Classification (NCBI taxonomy): domain Eukaryota; kingdom Metazoa; phylum Mollusca; class Gastropoda; order Systellommatophora; family Onchidiidae; genus Onchidella; species Onchidella celtica. The sequence goes on from OZ007568.1 coordinate 74,680,557, forward strand.
GGAATATTGTGTAACAGACTTATTAGCTTTAAGCCACCGACAAATCATGACGGCCATCATAGCCGCCAGACCTCATACTTTTATTTCGGACTACCCAGTTAAGAACACCGACGTTGTTCTTTTTGCTCTTGGAATGAATGCTCGAGTCCGAGCCAGAAACTTTAGCCTCTGATAAGGTGACCCATCGGGTTTTTGGGCTGTTCAAAGATGCTCATCAATTGAACTCTAGACGATCTCTCTCTTCATTTCCTAATCCCCAGTGTCAGACAAGTATTTTCTTGCGTCAACAGTGTTATGATTGTCAACTTCAGTAATAACACTAAAAATATTGTCACAAATCCCAGACTGGGAGATGTAATAAGTTATGACAGGACAACAATCACGAACAAACAAGTTAACACTTAACAGAACAATCCATCAGACTCACACATTTATTAAACATAATTATACATATAATAGCGCAATTACATATATTATATTATTGAATGACTGCCGTACAACGGCCTTATTCTCACACACACGCTCCCTCGGATCCACAATCCGGTAGTTACTCCTAAAGGCACTTCGGCCTCAGCCTCTCCCCTCAGGGTCTTAATAGTACATTAATAAGTTACTGGCACCGCAGTCTCTCAATATCCCCTTCCTACTGTCATACACCTTAACACTCCCCTAGCACCTACGCAGGGCAATAACACATTATTATTTCCATAGCCATCAACATGGCAACAACATAGTATCAGTTCACTAGCCTATCAACATGGCAACAATATAGTCTCTCATTCACTCTCATATCTACGTCCCTGTCCGTGGCCTGACTGCCACGACTTTATGTGCCTCTACTGTCCTGCACTGACAGCCTCACTTCTGGCCTCTGTGTGGCCTCCGGCCCTATGCTGGCCTATCCCCTGTGCTCATCGAGGTGGCTCTGCGGCCCGTCCCCGACACCTACAAGAATAACATTACATTGGTATAATACCCTACCATTTCTATTCACTCCACCTCTCCTTACAACCCATGAAACGTACACACACTAGTTCACCTTTCACTCACCACACATCTTACGGTAACACACTTCCAGCGGAGTACACACTACTCACTCGCGCTACAAATCCATGAACTCACTTTCATCTATCGCTCATGGCGCACATTGCTATATCCAATATCAAGGACTTCCACATTCCTCACATATACTTATTTACATCATGGTAATAGACGAATATAATATAATACATCAATCATAATAATCAATCAACATTCTACATACCAGTCATAACTGGAAAGACTCTCACTAGTCTTCTCGACTGCTTCCCCTTTATGTCCGCCCGATGGGCTTTTATTCACACGTCCGATCCCTAGGACCTTCTAACTTGCAGTGATAGTTATACAGCGCTTTCGCCTCCTTCAGACCCCGCCCCACTACTACTCACAACAGCACGCTTAACTTGCTGTCTACTGTGAGTCCTTACTCTACACCCGCTCTGTAGCAATCCCCTTAATTGCACTCACTCCACTCGTGACATCATCCCCCACCCCAAAAAAATTAATGCAATTAATTTCAAATCGCATCAAGATGACTGTCAACGAGTGAGCGCGAGCAATACCTACACTAGAAGAATGACCTAGCAGTTCCCCTAGCATGTAAAATACCGAAATCAGGGGAAAATATGGGGATCAATATGGTCTGAAATATGCATATATGTGTCACATCATGAATAGCTAACTAAACACAATATCTAATACAGAATCAAAAACCATTCAACCTATCAACCATTCTTCATATCATATATTTTATAATGTCAATATTTTAAAGTCGACTCATTCCCACAGATCCTGTCAATGTTCCTGTCCTCCGATGTATAAGCTCCTGAAATCTTCCCCTAGGCTCGACTAAGGTAGTCGGCGATATGATTGCTGGTTCCTGGAATTGGTTGAATAACGAAGGTGTACGGCTGTAAAGCCAATGCCCATCTAGACAAGCGTGGGCTGGACGAACGATTCTTCGACAAAAATGTCAGTGGCTTGTGGTCCGTCTGGATACAAAATTCTCGTCCCATGAGATAACGTCCTAGTTTCTGGACGGACCAGACAATGGCAAGACACTCACGCTCTATCACAGAATACTTTCTTTCTCTCTGCAATAACTTCCTACTGACATAACATACAGGATGGAGACATTCGTTCTTCTCCTGTAGAAGACAAGCGCCGACACCAGAGTCCGACGCATCCGTTCTGAGGATAAAATTAGATCGAAAATCGGGTAATATCAGAATGGGTGACGATGATAACGCTGTCACCAAATTATCAAATGCTGTCTGACATTCAGACGTCCACTGGACCTTATCGGGTTGTCCCTTCTTAGTAAGGTCAGTAAGAGAAGATGACAAGGAGGAAAAATTTGGAATGAACTTTCTGTAATAATTTAAAATTCCCACTAAGCTTCTGACTTGTTTCTTTGTTTTAGGGATTTGCAACCCTACTAACTTGTCAATTTTTGTTTCTTCAGGTCTCTGAACACCTCTACCCACAATATGTCCTAAGAATATTATCTCTGGACATGCCAAATCCATCTTTGCGGGTTTAGCAGTTAACCAAAAATGGCGTAATCGTTGAAAAATTACTGTTAGTGTCTGAATATGATCAGACCATGTCGACGTATGGCATGCTATATCATCAAAGAATGACACGACATTAGGTATGTCCTTCAACACCAATCTCATTAATCGTGCAAACGTCGCTGGTGCGTTTACCAACCCAAATGGCATGACCTTAAATTGGAATAATCCAATGGGCGTTTGGAACGCCGTGTATTGTTTAGACTCCTCAGTAAGCGGGATTTCCCAATACCCTTTCGTCAAATCTATCTTGGAAAACCACGTGGACCCGGCCAATGAAGCTATTAATTCCTCCTGAAACGGAATAGGCTCCCTATCGCCTACCGTAATAGTGTTCAATCTTCGAAAATCAATACAGAACCGCACCGATCCATCAAGTTTCTTCACGAGGACGATGGGTGATGAATACGGCGATGTTGATGGTTCTATCACATCTAACTTCAACATCGACTCAACTTCCTTTATGACTCTATCTCTCGAAGAAAAAGGCAACGGATACGGTCTAAGAAATACTGGCTTATCCGAAGTCAACTTTATTTGGTGCTGGATCGCCGTAGTGCGACCCGGCAAATCCGTAACAACATCCGGAAATGACGCTAACAGGGTCTCAAGTTCCCTACTCCTTGAACTCGTAAGGTCAGGGTTAATTTTTACGTCCCTGTAACCTTGTGTCGGAGTTAACTCCGGCAATTGAATTTGTAACTCCTCCTGCGCCTCGGTGTCGCTTACGTCACAGTCCAACTGGTCTACGACCCCCGTACAAGCAATAGAGAAGACAGTCTCCTCTGGTCTTGTCTGTGCACACAGATACTGTGGTCTCTCATAAAATCTCTGTAGCATGTTAACATGGAAAACCTTACTCGCTCCATCAATGTGGATAGCGTAATCTACCTTTGAAACAACTCGCTCAATAACATAAGGGCCTTTCCATGTCATCAATAACTTATTATGGTCCGTAGGTAACAACAACAGAACCTTGTCTCCTGGCTTAAAAATTCTCAGTTTGGACCCTCTATCTTTATAGTCTTTTGCTCTTTTCGAAGCGATACTAGACGCTTCTTCTGCTATAGTGCGCGCTGCAGATAGTCTTTCTCTTAAATCAACAAGGTACTGAAACACCGAAATCTGCTCATCGTCTCCCGATGATGGCGACGTCATCATGTCCCGAAGAACATCAGTTGGGCCCCTAGGACTACGACCGTACATCATTTCGAACGGCGAGAATCCCGTTGACTCCTGCCGTACCTCTCTGTACGCGAATAACACTGCAGGGATATATCTATCCCAATCTTTAGGGCGATCAGCAGCTACCTTACGCAGCATCGACTTTAACGTCGAGTTCAATCTCTCGCACATGCCATTAGCCTGCGGATGATAAGGGGTGGTAGTGATGGGTTGTATACTGAATAAGCGGAACAATTCCTTCATCATCTGCGACGTAAATTGCGCGCCCCTATCAGACAGAATTTGCTCTGGTATTCCTACCCTAGCGAAAATTGCAAACAACGCTTCCGCGACTGCCTCAGACGTTATGGTCCGCAGAGGAACCGCCTCTGGCCATCTCGTAGCATTACATATGACCGCTAAGAAAAATCGATTCCCCCTATCGGTCGCTGGGTGAATGGGGCCAACAAGGTCTATCGAGACCTTTTTAAACGGTTCCGAGACCGTGGGGATCTTCTGAAGAGGGGCCTGGGGTGTACGACCCTTATGCGTCGTCTTTTGGCACGCACTGCACGTCTTACAATAGACCTGCACATCTCTGTGGATCGATGGCCAGTAAAAATTTTTAAGAACCCTTTCTTTGGTTCTAGCTATCCCCATATGACCCGCTAATGGGACATCATGTGCCAAATGCAATACTGTTGCGATCAGCAACGCTGGCACAACGACCTGCTTTAAAATTGAGGACACCGTTACATACTTACGGAACAGAATGCCCCCCTGGACAAAAAAAGAAGATGACCCGTTCTTATATCTCCTCGTTTTCTCGGTTCGCGCTTCCCCAAAACATGGGTTTAATGATGGGTCCTCCCCTTGTAATCTCGCCAAGCGCTCTGGCGTAATATCTAGGTTGACCGCTGGCGTAGCCAAAGGTCTAATCTTATCTTTATCGGCTACCCGTCGGCGTGTTTCGATCGCGGCGCAAAAGTCAATACCTTTTGATTGCGACCATGCTTGCACGTTCTCATCGGAAGGGGAACCTACCCGCGATACATTCCCAATGATGAGCTGGGCGCCTGGAAAACAACCAACGACTGCTTCGACTTCCCCGCTAAGGAAAGGTGTATCTATCATTATTTTTGCCATGGGTAATTTCTCAATGGCCCCCGAAAATTGGATGCACGGGACAGTCTCACCTGTAAGCTGTGAATCCCGAATGCAGTCTCTATGCACTCCCACAACGGTAGATCCTGTATCTCGTAAAACCGAGACCGGTTCGTCCCCAACAAACCCCGGATAAACCCTAAGACCACCTCCTGTATGACATGAATTTATAACGGGGATCTTTCTCCCACAAGGTAAAACACCGGAAGATAATAACTTCTCACAACTGGGACACTTAGAATACTGTCCGCCTCCGTTGTCCGATGTAACACACGCAGCCGCATGATGAAATTTATTTGGGGAGCATGGACTGGAGCTACTGTCCACGTTCGCCGCTATCCTACCTGCAGGGCAGTTCACGCTGATGTGATCCGCTCTACCGCAGTTCCAACACTTCGCGGCCCTACACTCGCGTGAAAAGTGACCCACGCGTCCGCAAGTCCAACACTCCGCTCCCTGTGCTGCTCTAGGCCTGGGTCCCCGTGACCCATCGCGACCGGAACTAGAGTCCCTATGCCGTCGGTCATCGGCAAAGGTCACAATTCGCCCCCGGCCATTACCGCGACCTAGCCCTCCTGCTCGGTCAAACTTACCGGATCCATATGCCGGTGATTGGTGATAGCCCCTACGCTGCCCCTGGGCTTGCCCGCTATAGGCACCACGCTGACGCGACCTGTCCCCAAGTCCTGCCGGCGACCCCTCGACAACGGCGACGTACCCAGCATCTTGGACGTACGCCCTGGCGACTGGTTTGGACGGATGCGCCGTACGGTATGCCTCCGCCAACTTAGACGCCTCCTGCACCGTCGCGGGTTCGTTCTCTTTCAGGAGAGCCACCAGATCTTTGTGGCACGACGCGTACAGCTGGTCACGGATCATTAAGTCTTTCAGTTTAGCGAAATCCGTGCCCACATGCGCCAGGTCTACCCAGTTCGCGAAATACTCCGTTAGTCTCGCGACGAAGGCAGCAAAGTCCTCCCTGGTGTCTGCACGTGCTCGCCTAAACTGCTCCCGGAAATATTCCTCGGTACGCGCAAATCGGCGAAGCAGCAAAGCCTTCAGCTTATCGTAGTCTTGCACGTCTTCGCGCTGTAGCTCTTTAAAGTAGGTTAACGCTCGCCCCTGCAATAGCGATGCCAGGTACGTGGCCCATAATTCCTTATTTTCCCCCCATTGCAATTGTGCGTTCAGCTCGAACCTGTAAAGGAAGGCGTCTATGTCGTCCTTCCGGTCGTCGAACGTAGGGAGCTTAATCCTAACGCCACCTTTATTGTGTACCTGCCGCTCAACTGTTTCTGTTGGTGCATTCTTTTTGATTTCCAACTCGGCGATCTTCACTTGCGCCTCTATCTCCTTTAACCTTATCTCCCTTTCCTGCTCCCTATCCTGTCTCTCCTGTCGCTGAGCTTCTAACTCCTTTAACTTAAACTCCCTTTCCTGTTGCTGAGCCTCTAACTCCTTCAACTTAAACTCTCTTTCCTCTTCCTTATCCTTAGCCTCTCTCTCCTGTTGCTGAGCCTTAGCCTCTCTTTCCTCTTCTCTCTGTCGCTCTTGAGCCTCTTTTTCTCGCTCTCTATCCTTAGCACGCTCATCGCGCAAATCCGCCTGCTGTTCTTTAATCCAGCCGCGTAGCTCCTCTCCCTCCAGGCCAAGTTCCTTACCCAACTTCATTAGTTGTTGGAGTTCCGCCATTTCACAGATTTATGGTTATGGTATGTATTTAAAAAAACGGCTAACCTGTCGGTATGATAACTAACGACACGACCAGAGACCTGAGATCACACCAGATATAACAATACCCAATTCAGAATACAATTCAGAAATTTACCTTTACAGCAAAACTAATTCTACATCTACAAAATGCATGCACTATTAATTATAAAAGAAAATAGAAACGACAAGAATGAAGAAATACAGTAGAAGGACCACAAGTACGTCAAGGACAACGAACCAGACTAGGACAAAGCTTCTACAAAAAAAAACTATAATGGAAAAAAAAATGCAACCTACTACGCCGATTACACAACAAGGTACGAACAAGAACAGAGTCTGAAAAAAAAGAACGTATCTACAGAAAGGTAGAAGAGGGACAAGAGAAACGTCTTCCTAAAACAACGAGGAAGATAGAACGCTACAATCTAAACAAAAATACAGGTCCCTACAGAACTGGTCACTGTGATGAACGAAGTTCCAAAGTTTACCACACCTTTTTAAAAGGATAAACTAAGTTCAACACAGCAAACCCGCGCCACCGCCCGTATAACCTATAACGACAACAAAAACAGCAAAAACAGGGAAAAAGACAGATTAAAGGAACAGCCCACAATCCAGGGCACAAAAACTTTGACTTTCACTTAACTTTCAAAATTTTGAGTAAAACTCCTCCCTTTAATCGGAGCTCTGGCTGCTCGTCTCCTCAGGCTGCACGCACACACTCTGGAAAGTTTAAATACAAATTAATACCTACTCATAGCAATACATGCATCAATATACATTCATTATTATACATAAATCCTATCATGAAATGTCCATTCATCCAACGGACAAGACAGCACAATTACCTACTAACTAACTACAACTAAATATTACGAAAATGGACGAGTCACAATGGACGAGCCCCCAATGTCACAAATCCCAGACTGGGAGATGTAATAAGTTATGACAGGACAACAATCACGAACAAACAAGTTAACACTTAACAGAACAATCCATCAGACTCACACATTTATTAAACATAATTATACATATAATAGCGCAATTACATATATTATATTATTGAATGACTGCCGTACAACGGCCTTATTCTCACACACACGCTCCCTCGGATCCACAATTCGGTAGTTACTCCTAAAGGCACTTCGGCCTCAGCCTCTCCCCTCAGGGTCTTAATAGTACATTAATAAGTTACTGGCACCGCAGTCTCTCAATATCCCCTTCCTACTGTCATACACCTTAACACTCCCCTAGCACCTCCGCAGGGCAATAACACATTATTATTTCCATAGCCATCAACATGGCAACAACATAGTATCAGTTCACTAGCCTATCAACATGGCAACAATATAGTCTCTCATTCACTCTCATATCTACGTCCCTGTCCGTGGCCTGACTGCCACGACTTTATGTGCCTCTACTGTCCTGCACTGACAGCCTCACTTCTGGCCTCTGTGTGGCCTCCGGCCCTATGCTGGCCTATCCCCTGTGCTCATCGAGGTGGCTCTGCGGCCCGTCCCCGACACCTACAAGAATAACATTACATTGGTATAATACCCTACCATTTCTATTCACTCCACCTCTCCTTACAACCCATGAAACGTACACACACTAGTTCACCTTTCACTCACCACACATCTTACGGTAACACACTTCCAGCGGAGTACACACTACTCACTCGCGCTACAAATCCATGAACTCACTTTCATCTATCGCTCATGGCGCACATTGCTATATCCAATATCAAGGACTTCCACATTCCTCACATATACTTATTTACATCATGGTAATAGACGAATATAATATAATACATCAATCATAATAATCAATCAACATTCTACATACCAGTCATAACTGGAAAGACTCTCACTAGTCTTCTCGACTGCTTCCCCTTTATGTCCGCCCGATGGGCTTTTATTCACACGTCCGATCCCTAGGACCTTCTAACTTGCAGTGATAGTTATACAGCGCTTTCGCCTCCTTCAGACCCCGCCCCACTACTACTCACAACAGCACGCTTAACTTGCTGTCTACTGTGAGTCCTTACTCTACACCCGCTCTGTAGCAATCCCCTTAATTGCACTCACTCCACTCGTGACAAATATAATTGGCCATATGACAGGGAATACAGTGTCAGCCAACTTGGTCCTGGAATTACAACGACCCTAACATGAAATTATGTCTAATTAACTCTGTGGGCGATATCTTAAAGCAGACCCACGTACACAGCACGGACGTCAATGCAGTACAGTGGGTCTTAATTAACAGGGTGGACAGTTTTGAGATAGAGAGGGAAGAAATATCTGGGTTGTTAAATAATTCACACATTATGTATACGTAAAACACAAAATGCACAGTGAAAGTGCAAGTGAGTATTTTATGCGTACCAAACAGAAACGACAAAGGAAACTTAAAAAATCCATCAAGTAGATCTAGTACAAAGAAAGAGTGATTCCAAGTGTGTGGAGAAGGCGTTTCCGTATTTCACTACCCCAGGGGGTTTTGGTCATTCCTTTGCCGTTACTGTTTCCGTCAGAAAAACCTGCTACTGGTAACATGTAATCCAGTACAACCTGCTTCATGAACTGGTACGCTAGCATGGTATCAGTGGGCGTGCACCTGTCGGTGCAAACGGCCAGGGCGGAGGAGGTTTCATCTAACCCAACGGCCACATGCTAGGGCACAATGTGACCCTCAGTACTTGAGTCCTTCATATTGGCCCCCGGTAGCGGTGTGGTCATAGGCTTGTTTGCCTAAATCACAGACGAAGAATTGAGCAAACTTCCCGGACGCAGCTTCGAAGCTGGCGGCAGCAGGCCAGTGGTTGATTGATAGGGCAGATGGCAATATACCGTCACTCTGGCCTGGATATCGTGACACAGAGCATCCACCAGTATTGGTGTTCTTTGGTTTGGGTCTTTCACCCTAGTCAGTTGGGACTGCGAGGCTGTGGAGTAGCCTACAGGCAGCCGGTCAGGCAATATGACTGTCCCTCTGGCATCCTCCTGCACCTGGATACATTTCCAGTCGTCTTGACCCTGTCTTGCCACTTGGATAAGTTGTGTCCAGGCGAGAGAGTGAGTCTGATGTTTGCGCAGCTCTTTCTCACTAAAAACAAATTCTTTGCGCCAGTCTTAACACTCACCTCGTCTTCTTTCATCTTTGTCTCGTCTTCTTTCCTCTCAAAATTCCAACGGCGATGGGCGAGTGCGGTGGCAGCAGGTTTGGATAGACTGGAAGCTGTTAGCACAGACCTACACGTTGGTGGCTGTGGGCTATGGTCGCTTCATCGTCGATTGAAGTGGAGGCGTGGGGAGGCAGCACCCACAGTAGCTGAGCAGCCTTATTTAAGGATAGCACTGCTCACCTCAACTGAGGAAGGGGCTAGAAAAGGTGCCCTAAAGAAAGCCCACTTCACATCACCCTGAATGGTATACCGCGACCAGTGGGGATCCCTTTTTGCGGTCGAAACAAAAAGAAATTCAGCTTACTCAGGCTAGGAGCCTGGAATATACGCACACTACTGGACAACTCAAACAACCCGGAAAGACGCACTGCACTTATTGCCATTGAGCTCAGCAGGTACAACCTGGACATAGTGGCACTCAGTGAGACCAGACTCCCTGATAGTGGCCAACTCAAAGAGCTCAGTGGTGGATACACCTTCTTCTGGAAAGGCAACGGTGCAGTCGAACCGAGACAGCATGGTGTTGGGTTTGCAATTAAAAATGACCTTGTCAGAAACTTGCAGTCCATGCCAATTGAAATAAATGACAGGCTAATGACACTCAGGATCCCAGTTGGGAAAAGCCAGTCAGCCACCCTCATTAGCTCATATGCGCCCACCATGACAAACCCAGATGAAGCCAAAGACAAGTTCTATTCTGATCTAGAATCTGTCATATGCTCTGTCCCGGCAGCTGATAAGCTGATTCTCTTGGGGGACTTCAATGCTAGGGTTGGCTCCGAAATCTCAGCGTGGCCAAATGTTTTGGGCCCTCATGGAGTTGGTTCATGCAATAACAATGGGTTGCGCTTACTTACTTTGTGCGCTGAATTTGGCCTGTTCATTACCAACACAAATTTTAGTCTCCCCGTGAGAAACAGAACGTCATGGATGCATCCCCGCTCAAAGCATTGGCATCTCATAGACTATGTCATTGTGAGGAAGACTGACAGAAAGGATGTCCTTGTAACAAAGGCGATGTGTGGTGCCGAGTGTGGAACTGACCACAGACTCATTGTTTGCAAGCTCAGACTAACATTGAGGCGCAATAGACGCCCTCAAGGGAAAGCGCCACCTAAACGCCTAAATGTTTCAAAACTCTGCTCAGCTGAGAAACAGAGCGAGCTCTCATCAGAACTCTCCTCAAAATTGGATTGCGTGACTTTTGACCCTGAGAACATTGAACAGAGCTGGACTGACCTAAATACGACTGTACACTCTTGTGCCAGCAGCACAGTTGGTTTTCCTGTCCGCAAGCACCAGGACTGGTTCAATGATAATGATAATGAAATCAAAGTGCTCATCAAAGAAAAAAATAGTCTCATCCAAGCTCACTGCAGTGACCCCTCTTCCACAGCAAAAGCTGATGCACTGCGTGCATGTAAGGTGTACTCCAGAAGAAGCTGAGGAAAATGAAAAATGACTGGCTTGAAGAGCGAGTAAGAGAAACTCAGAAATATGCCGACACAAACAACACTAGAAAGTTCTTTGAGAGCCTCCGAGCTGTGTTTGGACCATCCCGCTCTGGCACTACGCCACTTCTTGCGTCAGATGGTTCAACACTCATTGTTGAATTGAATGCCATAATTCAGCGTTGGGCAGAACATTTCGGAGGTGTGCTAAATCGGCCATCAAATATAAATACTGAGTCCATTGACCGCCTCCCTCAGACTCCTATTAATGCAGCTTTTGCCAAGCCATTCACAGCAAATGAGACCCGAACTGCCACAAATCAGATGTGCTTTAACAAATCACCAGGCGTGGATTCAATTCCTGCTGAGGTGTGTGCCTTCGGTGGAGAAAAGCTTATTGAAAGGTTGACCGAGTTGTTCAATCATATGTTGAAAGCAGGGAAGCTGTCACAGGACTTCAAAGATGCTTCAATCATCCATCTGTACAAAAACAAAGGGGACAGCCAAGTCTGTGACAACCATCGGGGAATCTCTCTACTTTCAATTGCTGGCAAAATATTGGCAAGAATGCTTCTGAATCGCCTTCTTGATCACCTCTCCTCAAATGACTTGCTTCCCGAGAGCCAATGTGGCTTTCGTAAAGAGAGGGGAACGGCGGATATGATTTTTGGTGCCAGACAGATTCAGGAAAAATGCATGGAACAAAATAAAGCGCTGTATTTCACATTTGTTGACCTCACAAAAGCATTTGACACAGTGTGTCGTGAAGGCCTCTGGAAAATCTTGGCGAAGTTTGGGTGTCCACCCGAATTCATCACAATAGTGCGCCAGTTTCATGATGGCATGCAAGCTGCAGTCAAAAGCAACGGTAGTGTTTCAGAGCCCTTTGCTGTCACAAATGGGGTAAAACAGGGTTGTGTCTTAGCCCCAACTCTGTTCAGCATCATGTTCTCTGCAATGCTACAAGAAGCCTTTAGCTCTCCTCCTCAAGGGGTAAGCATCAAGTACCGAACTGATGGCAGTCTATTCAACCTCAGGAGACTTCAGGCAAAAACCAAAACCAAAAGTACTCAAGTCTGTGACCTACTATTTGCTGATGATTGTGCACTTCTGGCACACGATGAGGATAGCATGCAAAACTGTGTTGATAAATTCTCTAGTGCCTGTGACAACTTTGGCCTCACAATAAGCACAAAGAAGACGGAAGTGCTCCATCAGCCTACTCCAGACGACAAGTATCCTGTGACCCCAATATCAAAGTCCATGACAGTCTTCTGAAGGTGTCGGAGAACTACACCTATCTTGGCAGTACACTGTCTTCCGCGGCTCGTGTTGATACTGAGATTCTCTCAAGAATCAGCAAAGCCAGCTCTGCATTTGGCAGGCTCCGAAAGAGAGTATGGGATGTTGCCGGCATTCGCACAGACACCAAGCTGAAAGTGTACAATGCTGTGGTCCTTCCCACCCTACTCTATGGGGCTGAAACCTGGACAGTGTACCAATCGCATGCCAGAAAGCTAAATCACTTTCATCTGGCCTTCCTTAGAAAGATCCTAAGGATCAAATGGCAGGATAAAATTCCAGACACTGAGGTCCTCAATCGTGCCAAGGAATTGAGCATCTTCTGCCACCTGAAAAAAATTCAGCTACGTTGGGCAGGACATGTTGTCAGAATGCCCGACTCCAGACTCCCTAAGCAAATCTTCTTCTCTGAGCTCTCCAATGGAACGAGGAATGTTGGGGCCCCAAAGAGACGTTACAAAGACACTCTCAAGCAATCACTGAAGGCCTTTACCATTGATGTGAGTGAGTGGGAAAAGCTCTCGCTTGATCGTGCAAATTGGAGGGCGGCCTTACCAGAGGCAGCAAAGCATGGGAAGCTGATAGAGTCCAGCAGGCTATCAAAAAAAGAGAACGGCGTAAGAAAAGGCCCAGTGGTACTGAACCAACGGAGCACTCTTGTCATTTATGCGGAAGGGTCTGCAGGGCAAAAATAGGACTTATCAGTCACATGAGAAGCCATAAGTCATGAAAGAACAGTCTTTCCATTCTGTCCTCTGTGTCCTTTAGTTCTCTGTATTGTCCATGTGTTGAAATTCTCAACAATTTCTGTTCTTTATTCCTCTGGTGTTGTTAAGGTCATCATCATACCTGACGGACGAACTATTATTATTATTATACTGTTTCCGTCCACACAAAAATCCAGCTTAACTTTAATAATAATTTGTTTTTCCTCATTTCAGATTGTGTAAAATAATTGTTAGTGACGATCAAACTCAATCTCCGTTGCAGTAATTCCACTGACCTGGCGTGGCTCATCAGTGTTGTTAGGTCTAATCCATACTAAAGCTCGGTTTTCATGTGCACGGAAACGGTAAAGGAAATGCTAAAAACCTTTCGAGGAGTGAAACAAAGAATATTTTCATTTGTATGGGAACGGCGTTTCCTTACCCAGAAAACATTCTTTGTTTTTTACTGGCTGGCGGATTTTTGTCACGTCCGTAGTCATTTCCATTTCCACACATATGAAAACACAGCCTTATTATTCATTTAATCGTTTTAGAAAAATAAACTGGTTAAATTTTGTGGGAGAAATAAAATCATGATAATTATGTGAAGGCCTGGGAAGGTGAGAGTGGCAGGTTTTAAAAGGATGACCACCACTGACAGTAATTTGACTAAACATTTTAGAAACACTACAGAAAATTTTGACTTCCTTACTACAGTGACAAGAGCTATACATTGACAATCTCTTCCTTGTGGAAACGAACCGTGAGTGGCCCTACTTTTTTTTTTTTTGTGCAAGTACTGTTCAATTAGTTTCAATACGACATGCAGTACTCTGGATACAAGACCAGTGGAAGGCCAATGAAGACCTGGGCTAGTGGGGTCAAAGAAGCTGTGCCGACCCACGGCATTAAGACAGACTACCCAGCTGGCTGCAGACCGAAAGCTTTTGCTTCCTGCGATGCCCTCGCTGGTACAAACAGAATGAAAATTACACCCACAACAACAACAACAACTACTGTATCAATTGTACATTTTAGTTCTTACCCCTTGAGGGTCTTTGAAGACCTGCAGCTTGTACTCCCCTTTCATTTCTATTTCCCTTGTGATTTATAGCAGAGTTTGTTTGTTTGTTATTGTTCTTCCTCTCCAACGTGGGGCTTTGCAACATACAATCCCTTTGGCTCCCATTATCCGCCAACATTATCGGTCGATCCTACTCGCCTTTATCCGCCAACTATATCGGCCCGGGTTTATCCGCCAGTATTGGTCTTAACTAAATGCAAAAAAACAACAAAACAACCCAGCTAGAAAGATTAAAAAGAAATAATAAAAAGATTGAATCGTAATATAAAAGATACATTCATAAGAAAGAAAAAAAAGGCAACAAAACATCCGGCTGAGAAACAAATTACGCACAGGTCACCCGATTGACATGCAAAGATGCTAACCACTACGCCACTGCGGACCCTTTGTTAACTGTGATGGAATTTTTCCTAAATAATCATCACTAAACCAGTTATCGGCTGATGAACACTTCGTTGCTCGTTTTGTGCCATATTTTGACTTTGATGCAGCACAGTGCATTGTTAAGTACCCCGTCGTGGGATTCCCCTAATTCCGGCACTTGTGGATATTAATGCTGCCGACCAAAGGAAAAAAACAAAAAACGACGTAACTCACAGCATTGACTTTTTCTACTTTATTGTCTCTATGAACTTGTCTCGCACATAGTTCTTTTACATCAAAGACAGATAGATGTATTTACTACCAAAATGGTAGTTTCTAGTGTGGCAAAGCCGACGTAAGTGGCTGTTCGTAATTAGAGGGGGGAGGGTCGGATCGAGTACATAGTCTTCTCGGATAAGGACGAAAAAATTCTGAGGGCCCGTGTGCACGTTAAAGATACCTTGGCAGTTGAAAATCGAAAAGAGCAGGCCGAATAGGCTGCTGCCCGGGAAAAAATCACATAAAATTCATTACTACTAACCCCCTCCCCCCTCCCCTTCCCACCCTCATCTCCCACCCCCTCCCCCGACCGGCGCTGCACTATGGCGACGACATGCCTGCTCCAGTTGTAATTGGGTGCAATGACATAAGAGCAAATTTCCCAAATGGGATTAAAGTAGTATACTAATACATAAATTATTTATAACAAATACAAATATAGGGGCGGCTAAAAAGTTCTGCCTCCTACGTGATTATTTCAATTGTAGGCAAGACACTCTTATGAATCGCATAATTTTATTGTCTGGTGAAAGCTTAGAATGTCTTATAATTATGAAGTACTGTCATTACTTTTCCACGTCATCACCATCCCTTTCCATGCACACACGCCAACTTCGGACAAGCTGTTGCGTGGCTTCGGCGAAAAAATCAGCAGGTCTCCTATCTCGGCACCAGCGAAGCACATCGCTTGCACCCGAGCATCATCATCGTATCAGAGTCCCTCAAGGCGTAGGCAAACAATGAACATTCTCTTCGGCTTTGTGTAAGGTATCTTAACAATAGCATTTCTTTTATGCTAATGAATTAGATAGATAAGAGGCGGGGGAAAGAAGAAGAAGAAGGGTGCATCAGAAATACCGTGAACTGTGGAAGAAAAGACAAATAAAATTTATATAATATGTTTCTGATGAAATAGTCAAATAGTTCACTCAAAATGCTAATTTCAGTTTTAGTTTTAGAAAACCAAAGTTTTTGAGATTGAGTTTCGCGCTGGCATGATAAATGGCTACTTGGCGCCTTTCATGGTTTTTTTTTTTCTTTTTCTTTTTGTTTTTCCTACTTTGAGCTAGGTTTTAGATTCTAGAAAAATCAAGGGCCTGCCACGGACACTTACCATTCTCTTGGCTGTTCGCTCGGACAAGGGAGGAGAGATGTTGAATCAAGCGTACGGAAGAAAAGGGTGGGGGGGGGGGCGATCTCGGGCGTACGTATGGATTATCCCAAAGGAAAAGACATAGAAGGATTTTGAGTTTGAGACTGATTTTGGAGAAAACACGTCCACCCGTTAACGGTCACTTTCTGCGAGGAAAAAAAGCAAGGAGGCGGACAGAATACAGCAGAACGATAGACCAGAAGGAGGCCCGACCCATCAATCACCTGCGAGAAGAAGAGGAAGAGAAAGAGAGAAGACATGAGGCGGAATTTGCAAAATGGCAAAATGCAAAGGGCCTCGTACCACTCATCACTGACAAGGATAGATAAGAGTGGAGAGGGGCGGTTGACCACGCCCGACCAGCAAAATACAGAATGATATAATTAGGACTCGAACAATCAGACATGCGTTATAATTAAGGCAGAGCAGGTGGGGCATCTGATTCGCTAAATAGGACGACTTGAATACAACAGACATCTGACATATCTCTTGACTCACACAAACTAGCATCCTCTCGTTCAAAGTCGATACAATTAGATAACTCTTTTCTTAGCTACTTGGCTTGGTTTGCACAATCAATGATAACGATTGAACTATTAATAATATTCCTTTCACGACCGTTCAAGACCATAAGGCTTCGAAAATAATAAGGTTGGCATGCAAAATCCTCTATTGACCTTTCCTTTTCAGCAGCCTAGAATAGGAAATTGCGGGATGAATAGAACGGTGAGGACAAAGAGAAATGAAAGTAAAGAAAGAGCGAAGGAACGACGACCAAAAGTACACTATTCTAGGATAGGAGTGGAGAGGAGAAAGGACAACACGTTGAATGATTGAGTAGTATGACTGTTGGAGTTTCACTTTGAGTTTGGCTTGAACAGCGCGTCATGATAACAGCCTCATCACTGCATCCGTAACACTTTTTTTAATGTGTATTTTATCGTAATTTATCTACAGAATGGTAATTGAAAATTAAAAATTCACCAACAGAGATCTAATGGGAAAGCGTCCGTATCAGATAGTTTTATGTTAATAGATTAAAAGCCTTGAAACTAAAAATACAGCCCTCTTATAGGGGTCGGGATTGAATGACACAGTTACTATATTTAAATTTACCGATGACATCATGGGACATTCGAACTGTTCAACGCGGTGGTTAAGCACAGTTGTTATGGACTTTGCAAGGGCGATTCGATGCACAAAGATCAACCTGCACATGAAAAACGTGTACAGTCCATAACTGTGATTAACCGGCGCGTTGAACAGTTTGAATGTCCCATGATGTAAATCTAAACATAATAACTGTGTCATTCAATCCCGTTCCCTATAGACAAGATGCCCCAAAAAACACAATATCTGAAGTTGTAATCCTGAAACTAACAACAATAACAAGAGGAAAAACAACAACAAGAAACGAAACAAAAACCGAGCCATGGTTTCTTTTTAGACCATAGCGTCCATCTCGGTGTCTTCGTCTCCGTTCCACAAGTTTGTCTAAACCCAATGAGACATCACTGGTCAGGAAAACCCAGAAATGCGTTCGAAAGTCTGTCTGCGTGGGACCAATTTCCCCTGGCCAACTGTGGCGTGGCTGAATGGTAATTTTCCATTTACGTTACCCGCATTTGTGTCCAGAATGTTAATTAGCTGTTCAAAGACAGTTTTAGACCAAGGCGACTTGGCAGCAGCTCGGCTCTCACAAATTCGCGACACCAATCATCGTCCCCAACATACAACTAGACATTATGTTTTTGTTTGTTGTTGCTGAACAAGCCTCGTTTGCCATACATTTCAAGGAAATTATTACCATCTGGGTCAGTCAGACAATGGAATGGTCAATGTCTTTTTGGTTTTTTTTTGGTTTTTTGTTTCCTTTTGTTTGTTTCTTTCTCTTATTTTTATTTTACGTTAAAAGTTATTTTTATGTTCTATTCAGTGTCCTTTTTTTTTTTTTTTTTTAAAAAAAGCTTCCCTCTCTCCTCCCATCTCCATCTCTCAATTTTCTTCCCTTTTAACAGCTCCTCGTTCATCTTGTTCGTCTACTACGCACCAAACCCTCTGTCACTCTCTATATCTTCACGCCAGTTTGATTCCAGCTCCAAAAATAGTCGCTTTGGCCAGCTGTATCAGAATATTCCCAAGTACGTATGATTGGCAATTCACGTGGTGACCACAGATGGTCCACGGATGCGAATGTCAGGCTTTTCTCCACTCTTAATCTTCTTCCACATATGTACAGCACTTTTTCCTTTCCCTTGAGCGAAATAACCATTTTCCTGCTGTGTCAAGGTGCCCTCTTAATGAGCTTAACCATCCACAAATTCCTCTTGTAAAGTTTGAATTTTCTCTGAACAAAAATCACCCTCGACATTTACAAGAAAAATTAACCTTTTAAAACGTTATTTTGAAAAGGTGACGGTGTACTCCAAACTTGTCGAGTATGGCAAATCCCCAGGCGTCTACATGAGATTTTGTAGTTTGATAGACAACTAGGAGATGTCAGGGAAAAATAATCGCTGACATACATGACAGAACTTCACACTTTCAAATCCAATTCTCCTTTCATTTTGAATGCCACTTTTCACGCATTTCTGAACATTCTTTTATACCATTGGAAATCCCGGGTAAAATAACATTAGCCTACGTATCCTTATGCGCGACGCGACGTTGAGTCGCTCGCGATTGTTGTCGCTCCAAAATCAATCGAGTAAGATTTGTGAGAAGCCATCTCCTTATACGCGACGCGACGTTCAGTCTCGAGCGACCATCGCGTGAGATCAAGTCATGTCGCGATCGGCAAGGTGGTCGCGTCAGACTGTCTGGAGGTGTGCCTGATTTAAAGTATAGCCATTGGTCGACATATCTTGCGTGTGCTGATTCATTGTGCGCACCATGTGTAGCACTTTTCCCTTGCACTACATATATCTTGAATGTCTATCCAAAGACCCACTACGCCACTGTACAATAGATAATCTATTCAAATAATTGATTTAATGATTAAAGCTAATAAATGGGTATAAAATGTTATGGAAAAGTATAGAGATAACCAGGGTAGCAGAAAAAGGGCAATGAAGTAGGAAAAGTGGCCAGATAGGCGATTAATAAAATAACAACAAGAACTCACCAAATTCCATCCGTAATATTCTGATGATAATGAAATTTGAAAGTGTTACTGCCCTTCAAGCTGGCAAGCTTAACGACTTGAGGAAATGTTTTACACACCTTGGAAATCGAAACAGGATAGTCATACAGTGGATACCATCACATTGTGTATCATCACATTGTGGAGTGCCAGGCATTGAGAAAGCAGACCAACTGGCCAAGGAGGGTTCCGGCTTGGAGCAGCCAAAGTGCCTCTTAAACTATTATAAGAAGAAAAACCTCATCAAAAACAACAGATGGCAGCAAAATAAACCAACAGCATAAATGTCCTCTCCTGAACAGAGAGGATCAAGTGATATTGTTCAGACTAAGAACTGGCTACAATAGGCTCCACCACAATATGTTCACAAAGTTTGAAATTGGAACATCTGCCATAAAAATGTGAGTGCAGCCAGTCTTCTCAAAACACAGAGCATAATATTGCAGAACTGCACACTCCTCAGCTCTACGGGAAACATATTGGCCCAAACCCACCGACCTGAATGTCAAAATCTATGGTGCTCTGTCACAACTACAGAAAGAACAAATCTGCAGATTTAGACTTGATGAACGAAAGAAGAAGAAGAAGAAAGTGTTACTCAAGTTTCTTTCCTGAAATTTTCTGTTTTGGTGTATTATTTCTTAGGCTGATCTGGTGATGCAGTCGAATTGTCAGGAACAAATTAACAACATCATCCGGTGTGCAACAGTTGCATCTGGAATACTTGTGCTTGAGTGTGCAAGGCAGATGTTTTAACTTGCTTTGAAAGTGGTGGCGTATGTTGTCTTGTCTTTAGCATTTTGCAATGTCTGTTTGGAAAACAACTTCAAAAACAAATTTACAGTCTCTATCAAGGTTGTGCTTGGTCTTGCCAGTCCTCCACTTGTGCAACCATCATAATTCTTCTACAGCCACTACTGTCAAATGTCTTGATTGATAATTGTCTATATCTGCAGTAATTACAAATAAGGCGCAGGATTTTCTCCAAGATCAACACGAACGACGAATCGCATGTAATGACAGCATGCCTGTGTTTCTGATTGTGCGCGCCGAACTATTTTTAGAAACTCCTGACTCGGCGGACGGAAGTGCTTGAATTGCACCGTCCTGACGTAGTGGGTCTTGGGTCTATCCTCGCAAAGAAAAAAGTGAAACATGGCGACTTGACACGCGACGAGACGTCACTCGCGCATAAGGGGACATTTTTTACTCCAGCGATCGAGCGACATCGATTGACCCCGGATTTGCGCTAGCGAATCTTAGCGCATAAGGAGACAATTCGCGCGACTGGTCTCGAGCGACGATCGCGAGCCACTCAATGTCGCGTCGCGCATAAGGATATGTAGGCTTAGACTTAAATAATGCATAGTTTTTGCCTTTTTCGTAACATAGGACAGATGAAGAATTCCAACTTAAACATTCAGTGGAAAAATCCGAATGACATGGTAGAAGACACAACAATTATCCTGCCGGTGTTTTATAGCTTTCACAAAATGACAGTCCCGTGAAGCAAGATGAGAAGACTGGAAATAAAACAGCAACCAGAACAACAACAAGAAACAAAAAAACGTTGCATTCAATAATGCACGCTCGATTTGCACAATCAATGACAAGGCTTGAACCAATCGATTTCACGACTAATATAGATCATAACGTTTAATAATGTCTTTGGCACTTGAAATCCTTTACTGATCTTTCTTTCCAGCAGTCAAGATTAGGAAATACGCGGTATGAACAGAACGATGAGGACAAAGTGAATTAAAAGTAAAGGAACAGGAAGGGGAAACTGAACAATAAGTCTCTAGTTCAGAATAGAAGGATGAATAGGCCGAAAACAAAATTGTCCGAATTGTTATGTTAAAAATCATTAAAGACGCTGGGTGTAAGAGTTTAAAAAAAAAAGTGTTTTTGTGGAGCCCTTCGAGTGTGAAAGGATATAAGAAAACTACACGTTACAAGACCATGACGAACTCAGAAATGATTGTTCCTTTATTTCTAAAAAAAATGTTTTGCCCTACAGTAATGTTGCGCAGTCATGACATCCAGGCAAAATCCGTTTCTTTGGTATTATCTTGCTGTTCATTGCTTAATTTGAGGATATAATTATTGCTACTGTTGATGCCGAGGCCTGAAAATAAAAATCAACATCAATCAATCATTCAATTATTCATTCAATCAATCAGTCAATATCAAAAGATTACCAATATCAAATCGGATCAGGAACTGGGAAGAAACTCGGCTTTGTGGATTATCCAGCACTAAAACCATCACCGCGCATGAATACATTTCTATCTAATAACGCCTTTTGCATCTTTCCGCTAGGAAACACCGTCCTCTAGCTTTGTTTTCACACTGAATGTAATATTCTACCAAGATAAACCCCTCACAATGCATCAAGCTTTTTCCAGGCCAAATCATCTTTTCCAAATCTGAACAAGAAAAGGCATTGAGCAAAGCGGATGAATGCCCGGAAACGCACAGCTCCTGGCCAAGCGCACTCATCAATCAATTTCGATTCCACCCAGTCAGGTGTCGGCGCTTAACTGCGATTACAATCCAAATATTAACGAAAGTGTAACTTTTATTCAATTACACATCTTTTTGGTTATTATTATAATTATTGTTCTGCAAAAAAAAAAAAAAAAAAAAAAAAGTCCACCAAATTTACATAATTTCAATTCGAAACATTCCGGTTGGAACTGAGCGACAGAAGATCAGTGTTAACCCCTGGCAAGCCTCACAGATTTCCACTCATATGCCGGGTGCAAAAGGGGACAAAAGAAGCAAATGTTTAAAAAAATTACGCACTACAAATCCCACGCTTTCAAAATACACGCAAATATGTATGGGGAACTAACTAGGAAATACAAATGAATCAAAATTCGGGAATCGTCTCCATGCTAAAGATCACTCAAGAAATGCACATTAATTATGAAGCAGGCCTGGAACAGTTCAGGGAACATGGCCCCGTACAGTGAGATTAGACAGCACGAAACAGTTCCGGGCAAAGCACGGAAGGGGTTAAAGCCTGTTCGCTCGAGACGTCGTTTTCAGGGCTTTTTCTGCGCGTCCTTTTTTTACTCAGTGAACACAATCATGTGTTCTAAAAATACCGCTTTCGGGTTTTCATAGTAGTTGTGCCCATGTAAGAGTATGTGATTAATACCTTCGGAAAAATAAAGTACGTTATATCAGAGAGTGTGTATTTACAGAGCGATCTCACCTCCGTGAAATTGCGAAACTAGGTCGTTGCGGTAACAAGAACTGACAGAGACCTCCTTCACCAAAGATGGTGTGCATATCTGTTTAGTGTGGTTTGTTCATATTTTTGGGCTGATTGAAACTATTTAGAGCCGTTAGTAAGCTCTTACGCCCCGTGGAAATGCACAAGCGGGTATTGTTTACCGCAGCGACCTACTTTCCGTTCAATTGTAACAGTGGTTTCGCTGTGCCTATCGGGTCTCGCAGTGCAAATCGACCAATTGTGGAATCTCTCTATACATAATAATTATGCTCCCTGGTTATACGTTAGACAAAAACGCTGCATATGAACAGAAAAGGCTTATACCAGTCAGCGACTCTCCCTCCGGAAAAACCGACGTGTAGGATTGATGTCAAGTTTGCTCACAGGAATCCCCTGGTTATGACATCGCGCCGACATCGATAGTATGTAAGGAATTCGCCCCCACAGTAATCCTACCAACTTTGTGGAAATCTACATCGAATTGACATAGAGATGCTGGGTGGGCAGGTCTCACTTTATAGTAAATAACTAGGCAAATTAGCTCATTGATTACAGACTGTAGCGTTTTTATTATTTCACCCCCCACCCCCAAACCCACCTTTTCTAGATACCTGGTCGTCATATCACATCGGTATCAATTCCCAAAAAGCTGCAGTGAAGAATTCCGTACCACGAAAGCCACATTGCTATGGGCTATTCCTTACTAATATTATTGTACGGTTAGAAATATGGGCGTTTGAGCTATTTTGAGAGTTTAAATTCGTTACAAAATGTCACATTTTACGTAAATTATGTAATACACACCCTAACCCTAATTAAATACAGAATTCCTCAATACAGACAATTTTGACATGATACATTTCAGTAAATTTCATATTCTTATCAATTTATTGAAGAAGGTAGTTTTTCTTCAGTGTTCATAGGCCCCAAACACTGTACAATATTTCAGTCAGAGGTATTGGGGGATTAAACAAATCAAGTAGAGTAATAATGTTCGTTCAGTGAAACTTTATGGGAGACTGAGACTGCAGAAGATTTTCACGAGATTTTCAGGTAAGGGCTCTGGCCATTGACACACTGACACTCTAGAGTCGCTGGGCATTACGTAAGTCATGAATTTATTCAAATAATTATCTAAAACAGGGGTGCTCAACCAGTCGATCGCGATCTACCGGTCGATCTCCAAGTGCTTGGCAGTCGATCGCGGGATGAATGTAGGACACACCCGCGAGGTATATAATAATATTCTTTATTTGTCTTTGTATTTTGGCGGGTCGTTTTTCTTGGATTATATATATAGATGTGGCGGGTTTGTGTTAGTTGAATGTTAAAGTGAATAATGCCGATAGGCACACCAGCACAGGTTCGGTTTCTTTTATTTGTTTGTTTCAGGGCTTCGCCAGACTGGTAGATCTCCCAAAGGCTGGGAAATGTAAAAGTGGATTCTATGTCAATAAAGGTTGAGCACCCCTGATCTAAAATATTACTTATCTAGTGTGTTCAGGGCCGTTCTTTGGGCTGTCACTACAGACTGATTTCACAAAAAACACATAAGGTTTGATTATTAAAATGGTTAAGGCTTGATTGATGAATCATGACTTGTCAGAGAAACCTCACATTTCCTACGTTAGAGAGAAGCCATACACTGATCAATTGTGGCAGTCACTGATCGAATTTGCCTCTCTTCATCAGTCTGAAAAAAAATAAAATTGGCGTCCCTCCTTTAGCTGAGAATACTCCCCTTGGGAGGAAGATAATAACCGTTGGAACGCCAAACATCTCGTAGTTTAACTACATCAAATCTTATCACAGATCTTTACACACGACTTTCCTCTGTGTCTTCTTAAGGCTTTCTGAAGGCGCTTATTATCTCCTCTGCCACGGGGCAGAAACAAAATAAATCTGATCGCATATCAAACCCACCTCTACCCCCCCTCCCAATAGTAGGGAAGACTGTCACATCCCCCCCCCCCACCTTCGTCTTTGCAATAGCGGCATCCTACAGGACACAAAACAAAAGAAAGTCTAGGAAAAAACAAGAAGGAAGAACAGGGCCAAGACCAGGACAGGGGCAGCCCGCTAAGGAGCCCTTTTGAGGGCCAAGAAAGCTAAGAAAAGGAGAAAAAACTGTTACTAACAACAATAATAACGAAACAAGCAAAATGGAAACAAGAAAAAAATGAGGTGTAAATGCTGAGTGCAGCGATCCTCCTTAAATAAAGATCTACAACCGAAGGTCCTTCGATCGCAAAGCATCAAATATTTTATGAACGTAAACGTTTAAGGCTTGGAGCACACTGATTCAAATGCTTTTGTGTCTGTTTTGACTCATTGTGAGAAGTCTATCTCTCCACCAGTTCAATCAAGATAGTTTTGACACGCTCGAACCAGTGAGACAGGCTTCTTTCGGTGTCGCCAATGGGCAAGGTTCCATTTGACTTCATTGTCCACAGCTCGCACTAAAACCGTGACAAAACAACTTGCCTCGGTGCCCCACCACCAGTGTTACTGCAGCTCTTTTGTGTTTATTTCCTAGACTACGCCATGTCGACTACATTAGTACAAAATCTGAGTTAGTCTTGTGGACGATGTCGCACAATACTTGAAAAGAATGATGAAAACCAAGCAACAATGCAACCAAACAAGCAAGCAAGCCACCAACCAAACAGCCAACCAACCAACCAACCAACCAAACAGCCAACCGACCAACCAACCAGCCAACCAACCAACCAACCAACCAAGCAAGCAACCAATCAACCAAGCAACCAATCAACCAACCAACCAACTAAACACATACAGACAAACAAACAAACAAACAAAAACACTGCAAAATGTCCATCAGGAATTAGAACGCTGGTATTCTTTTTCTCACTGTATTCCTTTCCTGAAAAATATTTCCTCACAATAAAGGGCTATGCCTCGCCACGTAATAAGTTCCTACTGCATGCCGTCAGTTAAATTGTAATGAAAAAGCAACATGTAATGGAACATGTGCATCCAACAGTGTCCCCAATGATCCCTGGTTTTCCATCTTGTGGGATCAAGCAGAGAAAGCTATTTCCGCGAGGCAACAAGTTGATTTTCATCACGTCAGGAGTGGATGATTCAATAATGTGCTGATGATGAATTACGATCAATTCCCCGAGACAGAACATTAATGCCGTGTGTCATGGAAGCTTAAAACGTGGAACTCCGATCGGTGAGTTGACAGGAAATTTCATTCCAATTTCAAAGTCCATGACATTTACTGTTGAGAAATCACTGTGGAAATCGCACTTAAATGCGCTTAGGCACAACCCAGCCAATTTAAAGGGGACACGTTGGTCTAGAGGCAAGGTGCTCGCCTCTCAAGCCGAGGGTGCCGAGTTCCATTCCAGGTCGGCGCAGGGAAAAAGATGAAGCTACCTAGGCAGCTGAAAGTCGAGAAGAGCAGGCCTAACAAGGCCGCCCCCCCCCCCCCGGGCATAATTAAAGAAAAACAACAACGCCACAACAAAACTAATCCCTAGCATAAAAATAAGAAAAATAAAAACAAGAAACATGAGGCATAGATGCCAAGAGCAGCAAATCTCCTAACATAAAAAACAAAAAAATCAGCCGATTCGGATTGGCCGACTAGTTTGAGTCTGAGTTTGGAGAAAGGACTTCGACAGGTTAAGGGTCACATTGTGCTAGGAAAAAAAGCAAGACGCCTGACAATGTGACACAATGATAGGACAGAAATAGATTCCAGCAGAAGCGCCCACCTACTACTTGCCGGCCGACTCGTTGGATGGTGACCTCACGACATGTTTCAATGAGACCTCAAGCACCAGCCAACTGGTCAGATCTTATTGGAACTCAAAGTGGTCACGTCCCCATCCAACAGGCCAGCCAGTCAAAACTGGCCAGTGTGCGTCGGGCCTGAAGGTTCAAAACGCATCAGTCACAGTTACGTGTTAAACATAAAGTCACCTGCGTCTTCCAATAAACACAAAACTGAAAATAAAAATTCTTAATTTTCCGTTATAATCTTAAATATCTCAGAATCTCCACATTTCTTAACTGCGACACTCCATTGTGGTCAATCTTTGCCAGAGTTGATATTTTCTTCATGCAAGAATGTCTTTCCTGCCTCATCGATCTGTTATCGGCTTACGTGCATACCCGTCTACACTTGTCTCTTATTTCATTTCAGAACGACACGCAGAGCTATAAATATTACAATATTTAAAGGCCAGGCGCTTCGAAGGAATGTCTATGAGTTTAATAAGCTGGGTAAATTACATCATGTTACACCACGCGTGACCGTATTCATAATCAATACGTTAACTTTGGTAAATACGTTAACCGCAGTTGGCGCAAGAAATTGAAAAAAAATGGTATTCATAAACAATGCGTTAGTTTTACGCAATTGCATTATCGGTCGTTAAATTAACGACAGCCTGACCCATTGAGGTAATTTAACGTATTTGCGTTATCGCCTCCGTTTTCTCCATCACCCGCCCTGGCAGCTTGTTGTCATGACAATAACATTGGATGTATTTTACAGGGTATTCAGTGCATAAGCAGTGAGTAACAATGATAAAACTCCGTTTTGCGCACGCCCCCATACTTATATTGTCCTGAGCATGTCAGCAATTTCTGACGTCTTGCAGGCAGTTGGGTGCAGAAAGGGACGGGGGGGGGGGCAGTTGGGGGCGACGGCACGGGGCATCCATTTCAGGGTTCATCCAATCATAGAGTGAAATTAAAATTTAAGTTTTTTTGAAATTTGGAATTGTGGCTGTTAACTTTGTTGTACAAGCTGTCCTAAAGTCCCACAGGCTAGTGTGAAGGCGGATCCGTGTTTCAGAAAGTGAGACCATTGTCAAGAACAGATTTAATTCATAAATGTTTCCACTGACTAAATTTTTGTGAGAGAGCAGTGAGTAATTTTTTACAAACGTAATTATTGTGCGAGCCAGCATAACGTGGTCTCGTAAACAATTTGTTTTGAACAGTTTTTTTCCTAAAAGATAGACAGAAGGTGTGGGGAAGGATAGACGGACAGCGTAGGTGTGCATGACTGAGCACTTTTTATATCTCGTGTTTTGAACTAGGTTTAGTAGAGAGGGAAGGGGTGAGTAGGAATTAAATGTTATTGAGATGTCTGTTGACGTACAGAAAATCCGTGATCCAGAGTAAAAGCTCGGGGTTTTGAACATGTTAAGAATTTATTGCTATAAAATTACATTTTATTGTCTTGAGTGATTCGACCTTTGATGTCGACCCAAGGTCGTTGCGTAGGGCTGTTACTTAAAATAACTCGGTTCGGCAGCTGAGCTAGAGGTGGTTGCACCAATCAAATGTATGAATCTGGACGGAAGGTCGAGACATAGCTTTAGTATTTAAACCCGTGCAGAGCTTAGATAGAGGCCACATGTAGACAATCCATTTACGAGGTGGACGGCGAGCTCTCAGCCAGATGAGAAGTCATAGAGACGCAGCGATTGAGCTGATATGTACAGTGATGGAGCATTGTCAGAAATCTACGCTCCTGAGCCCAAGCCTACTTGTTTGAGCATTAAACCCACAGCAATGGTGAGCTAAAGATTTTAATTCCATGCTGAATTTACAGCCACCTACACATGTAGACTGTTGACCAGTACTGCCAGACCACATGCATTTCCCGCGACCACGTGTGAACTACACCAGAGCGCGCCTGGCAGAGACGCTATATAAATATGTTTTAGTATGAAGAGAGATAGAACTTTAAACCTTACAGGATCCGTCGCCCTCGGGCGCGGATTCTTTTGAATGTAAATTTATTGTGACTTAGATAACTTCATATTACATTGCCTTAAGTACTTCATAGTTGCTCCTCAGCTTAGCTGAGCATTTTCAGTTGCTATTGTATTCGTTATCTATTGTATATTTTATCTTTGAATTTGTTAGATATATAAACTTTGCAGTCTGTTACTCAAATTGATTTATTTAGTTTTTAGAGTGAAAGTTGTTTAATTGTTGTTTTTTTTTTTTGTGCTCGTGTGATTGGGAAGCGGACCTCTTGATCTATATCCCCCAAAATCCCGATCCGCGACAACCAGAGTGGAGAACCTGTTACATTTATGACATTTTTCAGCACTAAGTCCTATACATGAGTCTTGGCGCATACAGCCGAGCAGTAAAAGTCTCCGGCTAGGTAATAAACCACTCTATGGGATAATGCCTTTCAAGACTATGGCAGCTTTCAGTTTGGTTAATGTCCTAATGATTGTCATTATGGTTTTTTAGCCGCTGGCCATCGCTTGATGTAAATATATTATTGGTCTTGACAGTGCATTCTTCTGTCTTCCGTCTTGCCCGGTCCGGCAGGTAGGACGTTTTATAACTTTGGTAATCTCTGTACTCTGTAGAGATTCTGCCACATTGAAATTACAGCAGTCATCTAAACATGGTATGAGAGACCATGAATGAAAAAGCCAGTCTTTAAGGAGCTGTGTGATGTTGATATACACTATAACAAAAGACCGGAAAGAGATTTGTAAGGTATTGGAAAACCGTTTTGTGATAGAACGAAGGCCCGTTTTAAGGTGTTGTAGAGAGATTTGTGTGATAGTGGAAACAGTTTTTAAAAAATATGTATTTGGGGGATTTGGTTGAAGCGTATTTTGTACATCCATTCATGAGAACAACAACAACAAGAACTACGACAACAACAACAACAATCACAACAACAGCAGCACCATCAGCAGCATCAGCAACAGCAACAACAACTACGACGACAACAA
This sequence comes from Onchidella celtica, assembly GCA_963931925.1. NCBI lineage: Eukaryota > Metazoa > Mollusca > Gastropoda > Systellommatophora > Onchidiidae > Onchidella > Onchidella celtica. The sequence continues at coordinate 74,709,874 of OZ007568.1, forward strand.
CAAAAAAACAACAACAACAACAGCACCATCAGCAGCACCAACAACATCAACAACAACAACAACGACAACCACCACAACAGCAGAAGCAGCAGCAAAAACAACAACAACAACAGCAGTAGCAAGGACAGTGCTCCTGAAATGACTACTCCTTGTCTGGGTATAGATTGCTCTGATCTGGGGATCGACATCAACATGACCGACTTCAAAAAGCCTACCATAGCCTGTAAATAGCCAGCTACTAGCCTAATACCTTTAAAAGCAAACCTCATTTATTTCCACATCCTCCTATGTTACTTGAGGAGAGGTTTTATAGACCAGTCAGTAATTACCGGCTTAAATTACTCACTAAATAAAATGTTGGAAACACGAAACGGATTATAAGAACTTGAATTTCCCCGCTGAATTGTGCCATCTAATTTGAAATTAACCCTTTCCATGACGGCTCTGTAAAATGGGAACAGCTCTGTGTCTAGGTGACGGTAAACAGCATTTTTCCCTCGATCAGTTATCCTGCAAGACAAACAAGTACGTCATGTATTACGAATTCTACTCATTTCTTCTGCACGAAAAGTAGCCAGTCATGAGATCTATGAAAGATACAGGAGATCGTTTTTGTCCCTCGCAATTCGAATCAACAAGACAGCAGAGCTAGATGTGTGTCATATTTCACTAAGATTCCTTACTATGTCACTTTATGTGTGCATGTTAATGAATTCTTGAGTTTAGATATAATTATGTGACTATGTGTAAGGTATCTCTCCCATGTATAAGCTTAGTCTTAAAAACGCTAAGTGAAAGAGAATTTCCCTCTGATGAGATAATAAAGTGATTCTTTCTGATCTTATCTAACTTAAACCTTACCAAAAACCATGTTTTAAGAGGTCGCTTGAACAGCATTGGCACAGAAGTGGTTAAACCAGAGACACAATTAACATAGTCAGCGCCCGAAGTGTCAGTAATGTGAAGACAAAAAAACAACACGGGTCTAATTCCTCTGTGGTTTGGATTTTGATACATTTTCGTTTTTTCGTGTGATAATAAACCAGGAAAGCCCAGCCACAGGAAAGAAAACAAAACTGGAATTCGAGCTCCATCAGTTATCTTTGCAACATGAAGAAAGCAGGGGCTTTGTTTTTACCCGAGACACAAGACACCGAGTCGAATCAATTCGTCATATTCCGTCCGTCGACTTGGGCGAGTGTCATCGATGTCAACAATGCAACAATTTCCACCACACCCCTTCCTAATTGAATGGCAAAGATTAGTACTCACCGTATTTATACGCAAGCATTTAGTGGACTTATAGCGGAAGAAGGAATAATTTGTCTCGGTGTTCTGTGTCTTGGGTATAACTCCCTCATAATTTGTGATTATAATTTTGATGCCTCCATCTTCCAGGCTGCCATGAGCTGTAGATAACACGCTCGCTGAAATTCACGTGAGTGAAGATAACAAACTAAAAACACAACGGTATCATGTTGCAAAGCCCCGTATTAAAATCAAAATTATAATTAACGTAATAAATCACAAAAGAATTAGAAATGAAACGGAAAAAGAAGAGTAAAAACGTATTTCGGTTCAACTATAAATCTTTAATTTTCCCGGAACTAAACATGGTAAGCAAACATTTGTGTACAATATAAAATACTGCTGGACTTTAAAAAGACAACGCACGTAATATTCAGCATTAGCACTGGGATGTTATATGTAAATTGATATTAGATCTATATGCAGAGGAAACTAAAGAACAAAGTATGTATACACAAAATAATGAACTGCTTAAATTTGTTTGCAACAATTTGTTTGAAAACATGCCAACAGTCAAATGATTACACATTATTCTGGCCTCTTTCGTTTGAATCATAGATTGTTTGTACATCTTAACCCCTTTACTACGCTGTGGGCGTATGCTGTACGTCCTAAAATCGACGATGGCAGTGCACTAGGAACCTACACCGTACGTCCTAACTACAATAGTGGAGGGGGTTGTTCAGCAGTAAAGGGCAAACTAAAATTGATTTGACAAATCATCCCGTTAGAATGACAATGTTATTATCTCCACTTCTTTGGCTGAACGGAGTTACACACTATTCTACAGGCCTTCTCCATTGTGTGTAAGAGTATCGAGCGGATTCGGTGTGTAACTTGTAAATTTTACTAAAAAGAAAAGAAAAAATCGTATCACTAAAAGCTAATAGCACAAGGAACTTCAATCACGAATTTCTCAAAAGTTGACGGAAGGGAGTTAAAACCTTGTCATTCTAAGCTGACGAGATATTCAAAGTGCCTATACAATATGTTTGTGATACCCTGTGGTGTAAATATTATAAGGGTTAGATTCAGTGGTAAAAGACAAAGCGAACGTAACTTACGCATGGACTCAGCGTCAGGATGCTGGTTAATCGCTGAAGACAAAGTTTATTTACTCGTCGTGCAATAAAGTGGGTTATGGGTTATATTCCCAGCAACTCGACGATTAAAGAAACAACATGTGCACCGCATGATAACAATGCAAATGCTTTTGAATGGCGCAGCATCTAAGGAATTGTCACGTCCTGGAAGTGAGGTTTTGCCGTTATGCCCGCGGAATGGGTGCGCACAATAATGCTCTTGTTTATCAGTCTCCAACGAGAAGGCAACTTGACTTCCTAGCCTGAAGGGACCACCCATAAAGTACACTACGCTCAAATTTAGCGATTTATGACAGCGCTCTCAATATTCCGTGTAGGTTTTACATACTGATGCACCCCACCGTCTTCTGTATGAGCACACGGCGATTAAAATGGTAAACAAAAAAAAATTATTATTATAATGAAATGATGGAGCTCTCCAGTTTTCATGGTTTAAATGGTATTTTTTTGGATGGACTATTTCATTATTTCATTAGAAACTTAGCCTAAGATCGATATTATATTGGCAATTATCAGTTACATTTTATTGAATATTTTTGTAAGTAAATGTGTAAATTGTAGAAGCCAGTAAGGAGCGGAGAGAGTGAATGACCGTGCGTTGGTTTTTTTTTTTCTAAATGTTTGTCAAAGCTTGCTTGCATTATTCTTCTGTGTGTTTTGAATTGGCCGTTAGGTATACAATAAACTTGAACTTGAACGTGAATTATATAATCCTGCAACTTTTTATCTTGAAAACAATAAGTAAACCAATGTTTTTAATTCATCATCATACCTGAAAAACTTGTTATAAACTAGAGGTTGGTTGGCGGGCGTTTATAGCACAGTTTCCATCTGTCCTATCAGTCTGCTCAATTCTGTCTATTTTCTCGCTTCTTCCTAGCGCAATATTATGACCGTTGTCGTATCGACGTGCTTTCTCCAAACTCCAAACTCTGTCTCTAATTTTCATACCCTGGGGTGACTCCCCCCGCCCCCTCCCCCTTTCCTCGCCCTCTCTCCTTCCCCCTTCCGAGGGCACGTACTTTGTGGGTGAGCTCTAAGCTCCCGTGTGTATGTATGGTGAGCTGGCTTTCTTAATCAAATTTCCTAACTGAACCAATGCATAATTCAAGTGAGGTTAAATTGACATTATTATCGTAAGAATAGGTACTGGCACACATGTTTGGTCTCCACAAAGTCTGATCTGCATAGGGGACGCGTTGGCCTTGACGCAAGGTGCTCGCCTCTCATGCTGAAGGTGCCAGGTTCGGTCCCCGGTCGGTGCGGGCATATTGGAATTTTTTTGGGGAAACAATTCTTGTCCCTGATCCTTTAGCAGGTCGGATGAAGCATCCAGTTTTCTTGGATAAGAACGAAAAAACCCGAGGGCCCATGTGCACGTTGCGCACGTTAAAGATCTCTTGGCAGTTGAAAGTCGAGGAAAGCAGGCCTAACAAGGCCGTCGCCCGTGAAAAATTCTGAAAAACTAATCCCTACCACAAAAACACACAGAAACAAGAACAAGAGAAATAAAAACCAGAACAGTGAGGTATAAATGCCAAGGGCAGCGAACCTCCTCAAATACGACCTAAACACAGCGCTGGTTCTCTAAGCGGTTTCTCAGAGTCCCTTTCATCACTACGGGAACACGATCTAATTTGAGTTTTGTAACGATGAAAGTCTGATTTATCTAAGTAAGAGTAGAACCGCACTTATGCACTGTCCTCAATACTATTAGAAATACTTTGTTATGTTAAATGTAGGCTCTGTCAATTAGTACTGGTAATAAATATTATGTGTCTTGTGTGTGTGAGAGAGAAAGAGAGAGGGAGGGAGAGGGAGAGAGAGAGAGAGAGAGAGAGAGAGAGAGAGAGAGAGAGAGAGAGAGAGAGAGAGAGAGAGCGAGAGAGAAAGAGTCTAAGAAAAAGACAGAGACAGGCATAATCAGAGAGAGAGAGACAGAGAAAAGGGAGATATAGAAAAGGAGCCAGAGAAAGACAGAGACACAGAGAGAGGGGAGAGAGAGAGAGAGTAGGAGAGAGAAAGAAAAAGAAAAAGAGCGAAAGACATATTCAGAGACAGAGAGAAACGGACAGAAAGGGATAGATGGATAGATAGATAGATAGATAGATAGATAGATAGATAGATAGATAGATAGATAGATAGATAGATAGATAGATAGATAGATAGATAGATAGATAGATAGATAGATAGATAGAAGAAAGAGAGGTGGCGGAATCGAAAGTCTGACAAAGGGTGGCTAAGAAGGCAGCATGAGAAATACGGAAAGAGGACTGTGATTACAACAATGCCCGTGCATCAGTAACAGAACAAAACTTACCTCCCCTCCTTTTCCCCTTAATCACCGCCTCCCCAAGGCCCTGGAACACCCCCCGCCCCCCAACAGAAATATCCCCCCTCCCCCCAAAGAAAATACCCCAACGATCTCATGATAATACCCATAATAATTATTATCTCCTCTAGCTTCACCACAACCACCTCAAGACTCATCTGTGTCTTTTCTGCCCCTTCTCATCCTCCGTCCTCACCACAACTCTCATCTCACTGTTTAAACTTTCACCCGTTGGTAGTTGGTAGTCCATCAGCTCACAATGTATTCATTATCTCTGTCGGGGCGAAAAATTGGAATAAAAATTGCGTTACATTTCCGCCTCTTTGGAGAGCATGGGCCGAAAATTCAGCACGACGCTCAAAAGAAGTTCATTTCCTCTTTCCCAGAATATTTTTGGCGGCTCGAAAAAAAATCATTATTATGCCACGAGATTGTTCTTACAGTTCTAGGGCAAACCTGTCTGGTTTTGCCATTTGTTTAAGATTCTTCTAAATGAATTTGTGGCCTGAACTGCGGACTTGTGGGATACATTCAGTGCAAGGAATCAATCATACGACAGCTCATCAGTGGATAATTATCGTCTCAATTGCCAATCAAAAACCCTCGTCTCCCAAAGAATGGTTTTTGTGGTTTTCACTAAGATTTCTATAGTTATTTGTGAGACATACATGTACACTTGCAATTTTCTGGATATAATCAAAACTAATTATCTGGAAAATTATAATTATGTCTTCATCCCCCCCCCCCCCCCTTTTCTCACGCAGCACAATTCCACCTCTTCTGACCGTCTTAATTTGTCTCTTTCTAGTAGCCGGAGAACAAAGAGGGAAAACTGCCATTTTCTTTGTTTCTTCGTTCACGACAGGCTAGGCAAAAGTTTCATTTCATGAGGTTTCATTTTTCAGGTCAAATGAGGCCAGACCGTTGTATATCCTTGAAATAATGTTTTTATATATTTGGGCTGAAAAGGACTGGTCATGTCCGGTTCAGACCCTTTAATATCACTGGGTCCTGAGGGTACCCCGTCGGTACTCTTTTGCTACGTGAGCGAAAATAGAGGTCAGCAGAATATGACATGGGTGACTTAGAGAGTAGATTAGCCCTTCGCTTACACAACAAAACAAACGTCCCTCAGTGGATTAATTTCAATAAGGGGCGAGATGTAAATCTCTGATCCGATATCTTGAAATTACAGTGGCAGCGTGCAGATTTTTTTAAGGACCTCATTCAGCTCAAACCCTCTCCGAAGAGATGCACTGTGATCAATGAAAGAGTTATATCACCTGCAGAGTGAATTGTGATTGTATGCAGATGGAAGTGCTGGAAGCCGGACAGAATTTATCCTCGACCTCTACACAGTGCACAAAGAACAGGAAATACAATATGGATCTTCAGATTCTGGACTCACAATTTGGAAAGATTGCCAGGAAAATGGGGCACCAGCGGTATTAAGGTCGAATGGTGTAAACAGTCTCAAGATGGCCGAAGGGATTTGATTTCATTCGCCAATCATGGCACGTCAAGCTGTTATCTGCGTGTATTTCACAACCAGTGTTAGTTCAAAACCATGTAACTCGGGTTTCCTAGGATTAAGATAGATATCGGTATTAGACAAGACAGGATCACAGAAAACGAATGTTGAGCTCAAAACAATCTCAAATGGCTGTCGCTTGACGATGAGTTGGTCAATTTGACCACAAGCAAGGTGCCAATAATTGAGATACAGCCCACAACATCCTCATTTACGGTGTAGTTGGCTACAATCCAAAGAACACCCGCTGTCGACTAACAACAGTACTTGCAACTAATCTTGTGCTTCGGTGAGAATATGAGGGACATCAATTTCACAAGAAAGTGTATCCCTATACTTCTTCAGATAGAAAAAGAAAAAAAAACACCAAACGATATCGAATAAGTGATCAGATAAACTTCATCAAAACAGACGCTAACTTTAAAGAGAGAATACTGGGATCGAATTTCACAATTTCATCCAATTTTCACCCAATATACATCAAGTTCCGTTTATCAAGGCCTAAGACCTGAATTTCGTTGTGCAAGGATGTTGAAAGGAAATACGAACTCAAATTGCGGCTGTATTATTTATAAATAATTATTTCAGAGAACATAAAAAGCAAGTATGTGAAACATTCCTAGCAAAGAGGGTATGGAGTATGAGTGATATTTCACAATAAAATAAGTGGGCTTGTCCACAGCATCCGCTCCGCTCTCTTTACGGAAAATAATGCATGAAAAAGTCTCCCTGCCTCTATAGCAGTGAGGAGCGGAGCGGAACGGGTGCTGTGTTTTACTTTATCATACGTCAGCTTCCATAGTTATAGCGGATGCTGTAGAGTAGACCACAAAAAAACAAACAAACAAACCGGGACAAAAAACAACAACATAAAATAATCAAATTCTGTAAAATGGAAAAAAGCTCTTACAGCGTCTGGGAAACGCCAGAATTGCAAATCACGGGATTGAAAAAAAAAAAGAAGGGGAACAAAAATGCAATGGATTCGCTCAAGATCCGTGATCCAAAATTTAAGAGGCCACCGGTTACATATTGCCTGATATGGAATCTTTTTGCGATGTGTGTGTGTTTGTGTGTGTGTAAGATAGAGACTGTTTTTAGGTAATTGAACCAAAAATACACGCAATAGTATCAAGACGTACGGCATGAGCTGTCGATGTCCGCAGCTCAACAGGCAGATGGAGAACGCATTCAGTGTGTCAACAACACCAAAAACAACAACAGCAACAGCAACAGCAACAACAACCAAAACAACAACAACAACAACGACAATAACAACCAAAACAACAACAGCAACAACAACTACAGTGTACTGCTATAACAAGAAAAGACTTACCAGTGTAGATGGTGTCCAGCAGGTTGACCGGGAGACAGAAGATCGCCACCAGGACATCCGCTACCGCCATGTTCACCAGAAACAAGTTGGTGGCCGTGTGCAGGCTTTTGTCCTTAGCAACCACGACGATGACGCTGATGTTGCCTAGCAACGCCAACACAAACACGATGCTGTAGACCAGAGCGAAGACGATCAACATGAACAGCGGCTGTTTGAGGACGGCGTAGTATTCGCCCGCTGAACCGTTGATACTGCTGTTCCCGGTCATGTTGGAGGTGATGATGTCGAAGATGGTGCTGTCGTTGGAGAAGCTAATGTTGGTCACATCAAAGTCGGTCAGATTTTCATACAAAGCTGCCAGGCTTGATTCAGTCATGGCTGGCTGGACTGTGTAGGTGACGTTGTTGCCGGTCAGAGGTTTTTTGACGAGGGTATCCATAGTGAAACGCTTCGCATACAAATAGCCTGTATTTCTCCCTCTCTCTCCCTTCGGTTGTTTTTTTTTGGGGTATCACAGAAAACACAATGTTGCTGAATCTTTAGGGCAAGCCACTTTCTGCTGCGTTCTTTTCCAGTTGAAGTGCCAGAAGATTGTCACAACCAGCTTTGTTCTTTAAGTTTCCAATGAAACTGTCACACGTATTTCACAATTACCTATGTTCTTCAGGTTTTCCAATGGAATTGTCACGCGTAGGTCACAATAAGCCACGTTCTTGAAGATTTCCAATGGAACTGTCTCGCGTATTTCACAATAAGCTACGTTTTTTAAGTTTTCCAATGAAAGAACTGTCACAAAGTATTTCACAGTAACATTAAATTGTAAAGTTTTTCATAACTGGCACCCTGTTACACGAAGCGAATACGAAATTATATAAAGATTCTACTGAAATTATTCCTACAGGCGCCCAACACAAAAACAAGGTATACTCTAAAATACAATGGAAAATAATCATATATTCAAGATTTCACGTTCAATAAACCTTACTGGTAGGAAATTCTAGCTGACATTTTCAAATTGTTTGATATAACATTATAGCTATAACACTGATTTCAAAGTGCTTGGTATAACATTATAGCTGTAACGCTGATTTCAAACTGCTTGATACAACACAATAGCTATAACATTGGTTTCAAACTGCTTGATATAACATTATAGCTACAACGCTGATACCACACACCGCAGAATATCAAACATTTTGCATCCTTTCAATATTTTTCCTTTGTAACTCCTAGCGTAGAGGTGATCACGTATTTATTCCACGCATACTCTTCTATTTAGATGGCTATAAATATAAAATGTGGCTGCTACTCCGAAATTGATACAGTGCGCGATCATGCTCTAAATGAAGCTGATGTATTGCAGATACAACTTAAGAACGAAAGACGGCGAACATCATTATGTTTTTTTATGAACGAAAGACAGCGAACATCCTTATATAATACATGTAATAATATTTTCTACTTATCTTAAAGTACTGAGTTACAATAATATTAACAAATTAAAAGATTAGGTTAAAAGAAAGTGAGGCGCTTGATCTACGTAGGTAACATGATTGGCTTAGCAAAGCATACTTGTTGGGCATAATAATATAATTATGGTCTCAGCTTTCAACTGACTCTTAAGCCAAGTCTACACACAGAGTTTATCCACAGTTATATAGCTTATATCATTGAAATTAATATGATTCATGCACGGCGTGGTACCCTACACAATAACTGTCAATTATCCCTCCACTTTAATTAAAACCGCAGAACTGTCAGTTTCATTATCCCCCCTCCCCCCTCCCCCCTTGCAGATCTGCAGCACTTCGCCTCTTTTTTTATGAAAAGGCTCTATCTTTACGTCTTTTTTGGGGGGGGGGGGCCGAACTGAGTCACACACTACACACACTGCTTCTAAAGACCTTCTCCATTGTGTGCCAAAGTATCAAGCGGATTGGATGTGTAACTTTAAGTATTACTAAACAAAAAAGTCGTATCTCTGAAAGCTATTAGTACATGGAACTTCAATCATCAAATTCCCAAAAAAGTTGATGAAAGAGAGTTAGGACCTCGTCATTCTAAAATTGTGTTTTCGTGAATACAGAAACGGAAACGGCAAACGGAAACGTCAAAACTCCATCAAATAGAAAAAAGAAAGAGTTTTTTCGATGTGGACGGAATGGTTTCTGGTGGTTAAAACCATGTCTCATGAATTTGTGACATCGTGAGCGAACATCAAAATTGGCAAAATAATTGCTGTCATTTATAACCAAGATTGAACCTAATGCCCTCAAGTAGACTCAAGCAGAAACATGGTTTTGTCACCAGTGTGGAAACTGTGGTGTCTTTGGTTTCTGGTGACTGAATTCAGCTGTCGCCCAGCTTCTGAGAAAGAATCTTCAGCAGCTTTTTGCCACTTCAAAAAGGCTTCCTTAGAGTTCTTTGTCCGTGTACTCGTTATTTTCATAACACTCGTTGGGTACTTATCTTTGTCGAGATAACAACAAATAACAACTGATAACAACAAATAACAACTGATAACAACAAATAACAACTGATAACACAAAAATAATTTGATTCCAGCATCAAAAATCAATACTCATGTGGTCAACCAGGCCTCAACTTTACGTGCACAACTCTAAGCAACTACCGGAAGTAGAATATTCTTTAGCGATGACCGGAGTTGCGTCCCTTTTTTGTGTACCTTCAAATCGAAAGTAAAATTGGTTGACCTCATGAATATTGATTTTTGATGCTGGAATCAATGTATTTTTGTGTTATCAATTGTTCTTTGTTGTTATCAGTTGTTATTTGTTGTTATCAATTGTTATTTGTTGTTATCTCGACTAAGTACTCATTTATCTTTGTCGAGATAACAACAAATAACAACTGACAACAACAAATAACAACTGATTACAACAAATAACAGCTGATAACAACTGATAACAACAAAATAACGACAAATGTCAACACAGACGTGCTCACACAAGGTGATCAATCCAATACAACTTTTTAATAGTGATATTTTCATTGTCACACAAAACTGTATGACAGGACAACAAATGGTGATGACATGATTACACACAACGGGACGTACTGGTACTGAAACTACAGGATTTGTCAGATGTAGGCTGTACAATCATACATGGAATTTATATTTTTAATCAATTAATCAATTTAAAAGACGATATACGATAGACGAATGAATAGATGGACATGCTGAAGCAATCCATGACAAGATGTCTGCGTCCAGAGATGTGTGGTATTTAGGCAAAATCATTGTCTGTTGAGTGATGCTCCGTCTTTGCTTTTTTTGTCACACTTGATGTTCTTTCGCAAACATTTCTCTTTTTTTGGCCGGGCTTTCTACCCTTGTGTTTTGGCTCAATAGCCACCTTTTTCAAATTAGTACTTCTGACGAGCATTTCTTTTGATGTGCCTGAAAATTTCTTTAAATGGCGTGTTCTTTGTTTTTCAGAGTACGAATACCACACATCTCTGGGCACAGCAAATCTCTGGTATTCGTCCACCAGTACAAACTCGCCAACTCCACAAACTGCGCGTTGCAATTCCCTGTAATGCATTGTAATGACACTGTGAAGCTTTTGGACGAGTTCAACCAGTTTCACAGAGTGCCAGGACAAAGCTTGTTTGAGACAGTGATTCAAGCTTTCACAATTATTATTTGTCCACAAAGGACTGGCTACTTGCAGTCCTGTCCTCCCAAGCGCTGTAGCATTCTCTACCAGAAGTGGAGTCATTCGGTCAAGCAGTTTTTTGACGGACTCATTTTGGACACTGTCCACCAAGTGTTGCATCCTGTCAACTAAATCTTGGTGGTCAGAAGCTCTTTTAATGATGCCATTTTCTCCAAACGCCTTGCCTACTATGAGCTGTCTTTCTTTTTTTGTCTGTCCGACTTTGTCTGCAAGTGCATGCGTAAAGTTCTTCTTTAGATGTCTTGTACATACCAGTCTTGGCGTGTGAGGAAATGCCAAGGCCATTGCTTGCCTTAAGGCCTTCTCCTCATCACTGCCAAGAACTGGGAGCTGAGCACAATTCAGCAATCTACCAGAAAGATGGTGCAAAAACATGAAAAATGTATCCCTGTCGCTGTTGCCATGCAATAGTAACGGCCCGCAGAAGATCGGATGCGCATCAGTGTCCCGCCTTTTGACTGCTAGGCATTTGTACACAGTCACTGTTACATGGACATCTGAGAGGTTGAACGTCTTATCGATACCTAGCACAGTGGACTGTGCTGCGTGAGGAGGGCAACAAAATCTCTTTAAGTCCTTTATCTGGTTTTCTATATAAAGGATAATGCTTGGTACTTTCTGTCTCTGACGGACAATTAACTGCAAAAAAGGAAGTGTGTGTTGTAGTTCCTCAAGTGCTGCTACTTGGTCCCCAAAGTTGGCCTTGGGAAGGGCCTGGCCATCAGTTTTGTTTCTGGATTTGATGTTATAAATCTGCCTTCTATTGCAAGGCCCTTCAAGTATAGAATCTTTTGTGTTGGTGTAAATATCACCGGGTTTTTTTGCTTTGACCTCGTCTTTTATTTTTTCAATTACTGCTGGCTTTGTCCTTATATAGGTGTGGGGAGCCAGCACTGGGCAACAACCCTTAAACTCATAAACTGCCACAGGAGCAACATCCTGACCAACCAGATACGACACTCTTTTTTCATATTCTGCTCTGGTGCCATGTTTTGCATAATAACGATTGAGTTGAATGACATCTACAGCCTCTGGTTGGGGATTCAAAGGAACTTGAATAAACCTTTTATCTTGTCTTTGTTGCTTGCAATATTTCCCTTGCCGGTATGTTATAGTCTTGAGTTTTCCTTTCTCTCTTATATAGAATGTTCTGCTAATGCTCCCCCCTACCCACGCACCTCTGTCATCCCAGAATTGGGACTGTTTTCCCTGCTTCCTTCTATCGACATTCTTCTCATTATTTACAACAAAGTAAACATTATCTTTTTGGCCTCTTGGAACTTCAGGGATACAATCTGAATTTGAACTAAATGAGGCAGTTTTAAGGATATTGATGACATTTTCTGCTTCTAGGAATCTGCCATGAGGTAGGGGGTTTGCATGAACACCAATAGTACCACCATCATCATCGCCACCACCAATATCGACACCATCACCACCACCATCATCATCATCATCATCATCACCATCAGTAAGGACAGCAGCAGACGAAATGTTGTCATCACCACCAGCATCACCATCACCACTGCCATCATCATCTGTGGATGGAGAAGTAACAGACGAAACATTATCACTTTCTTCATCATTATCATGCTTAGCAACCATAGCAGTAAAAACAACTAGATCATCCTCATCTTCAATGGCCGTCAAATCAATAACATCAGACTGTCTCTTATCATACATTAACACAAAATGATTTGGTCTGAAGTCAGTTACACTCTTTGGAAAAAAAGAGGTTGTCCACATGAGTGTGATTTTTGGTAACTTGCGTTCCGATACATCACGTCCGCGTACAGTGCGGGACAATGGTTCTGTCAAAAAATAGGCACCTTGTGTTGGGGGACAGTAGGAAGTTATTGCGTCATTAAGAGCAGCACTAATGGCACTTATGGCCATCATGCCACAGTAGCTGCTGTCCTTTCATACGTCTTCCGGGATCTTGTCATATTTATCAAAAATCAGCCTTGGCTCATGAAAGTGATCAACAAACGCTCCATGTTCATAGTTATAGTGGTTTTCATTCGCAATCATCTCAATGGTTGTGAGCAATCGTATCAACAAGTAATACTTTTCTGTCCCAAAGAGACCCATTGACACGGCCCGAAACAGACAGTTTCCATCACCAGTGACGTTGACAGGGGTGTGTGTCTCAAGAATTATTGGGTGGTACCTCTTGAGTATCTGAGTTGCGGTTTTGTCCACACCTGCTGCTGTTGCTGTTGCTGCACCTTCCTGAGCTTCTGGTAGGCAGATGTCATATGTTCGTAGCAGCAGCAACTCAGCCTGAGCCTGCGTTGACGAGAAGGATGCATTACCAAGTCTGCAAAAAACGTTGAAAACATTAACTCCCACTGACATTCAAACTTAAGTTCAAGGATATAAACATCTGTGTCCATCGGTCTGTCATTTGATTTATTATGATGAAGGCAATGATTAGAAACAGTATTGAAAGAAAGAATAAATTAATGTTATCAGTTGTTATCACAAAATGTAAATCAGTGGCTGGGTGTCCGCCTACAGCATCCCAGAATTTTATTCAACCTCGCAATGACCAGACCCTGACCTATCTGCATGTCAAATTTGGTGTAGATCAGACTAAAACTGTGGATTTGTATCAACATTAAACAGACAGACAGACAGGCACATTTTTGAAATTATGTAGAGATTGCGCTGTTGTGTTACAATGAATGTGAAACTAAGGCCGTGAAGATGGCAAAAGCGTATTTTCGCCACGGCGCCGTGCCGTCGAAAGCATGAATTGTATTATTTGTCACTCGATACACAGGTAGAAACAATTGATACACACGTAGAACACATTCCAAAACATACAAAATCATACGTAGGCCACGCTTTTATCGTAGGAATGAAGTTGTAATTCCTTCCGAAGCGTACTCACGCATATTGTACCGTCTCTCATGACCTCTCCAAAGTGTCAATGATTGTCAACACACCTCGTGATCTGATGTCAATGGCCATAACTGGACCTATCATTTCATGGCCATTATCTTCAAGGGGATTGACCGCACTCAAAATCTGATGGCATTTTTGAATTCAGGGACCAAAAATTAAGACAAGAACCGAGCAGAATTCGATATATTCTTCAATAATTAAAGATATTTTACAATTTATTCTTTAGACTGCGCCGCGCAGCGCCTTTACGAAAATACGCTTGTGTTGTGTTCGCGGCGTAAGAATTTCAAAATGAACATACCGCTGAAGTGCTCTTGAACATGAGTAGACATCACCGTCAAAACAGCATGCCCGACAGGTGAACGGCAGGTCAGGGTTGCTCCATTTTGTCAGCAGCTCATAATCCATGGGAACACGGCGCCTATCAAAAGAATTTTACCTTAATATGTCGTACACATCATGCATCGGCATCAGCATGAACATCATCATAACAAACATTTTATTATTATTATCATCAGCATCAGTATTTTTTTTTTGTGAGTGTGGATTGCAACCCCCCCCCCCCCACCCCTTCATAATCACTCACCATCACCATCACTGCCCCCACCATTGTGGTCACAGATAAGTGTTATTTGTTAGCTTGCATTATTTCTTTCTGTTTATATTATGTACTGATTATGCGCTACATTTTCCTGATTATAATAATAATGTTTATATCTGATTGAAATTGGCGGAATTAACACCACCTGCCATCAACATCATCATCATCATCAAGATAATAACATATCAAAATCTTTTTCTTACCTGTGTATCCATCCATTGCACACAGAGCATTCAATGCTGCTCTGAGTTGCAGGACAATCTCCTGCACAAAATGTGCAGGGAAACTTAATGGCCTTCCTCTGCATCTTGTCAAAGATAAAGAAATCAGCCGGACCGCTGGGAGAATTACGCGCGGGGAAACTTAATGTCTTTCCGTTTCCGTTTTTTTCCAAGAAATTGTTACTTTCGATTTGAAGGTACACAAAAAAGGGACGCAACTCCGGTCATCGCTAAAGAATACATTCTACTTCCGGTAGTTGCTTGGAGTTGTGCACGTAAAGTACGGGCCTGGTTGACCACATGAGTATTGATTTTTGAGGCTGGAATCAAAGTATTTTTGTGTTATCAGTTGTTATTTGTTGTTATCAGTTGTTATTTGTTGTTATCAGTTGTTATTTGTTGTTATCAGTTGTTATTTGTTGTTATCAGTTGTTATTTGTTGTTATCTCGACAAAGATAAGTACCGCACTCGTTGACCGAAACTTTGGTCCTGATTTTTGAGGTTTATGAAAATAAGAAAAAATAAAGGGAGAAAATCGAGACAATGATGGTAAATCTGTTCTATCAGGTTAAACTAAAATGCCCCCCCCTCCCCCCCTCCCCCCCCCCCCCCCGCCCCGCTTTTTTTTTTTTCGTTTTGGTCCGTTTTCCTTGAAGCATACAAAGAAGAATCGGCTGGCGGGCCAGACATTTGAGGGGTACTGGAGTAAAGATTTGCGGTGATGGTCGGAGATTTGCGGAGAAACTCAGACTTTTGAAGAGTTTGCAGCTCAAACTTCATTTCATCTTGGAGAAAACGGCAATTGTTCCTTCTCTTTCCACGACTATCTTGTCTGGCCAAAGTTCTCCCGTTCATAATCATTTCCTGGAGCTTTCGGCCAGGGTTGGAAAATCTCCAGTTTTGGGCGCGTGATCTGTGCAAATGACAATAACCGCTGGTGAATGAATATTTACATTCATTTTAATATATTATTGTTAATCTAACCGCCTATTCCTCGAGTGTTTTCGGCCCGAGATTAAAACATGCTTCTAAATTTTTAGATCAGAAACTCAATTTAAAACTTAAGAAAAAAAAATATGAAAATTATGCCCAAGGGAGATGAAATGTTTTAAATTTAAGGGTGGGTCCAACCCGGTCTTTGGCAGCAAAACCTGTTGGAAACATAGGTTTGATGTGTCCGTGTTCACTGTACAGATTTTTCGCACTTTCCCTACCGTCAGGGTATTGTCTAAAGAAGTCTGTGCAGCCAGCTATATCTTCAATGCATAATGTTGTTCAGTTTTATGAGTCGTTCGGCATTGAAAAGTGGAGTGCAGGGAGAGATTGAAGCCGGGTTTCCCTCAAAATCTATTAATAATTGAGTGAAATGACTCTACAAAAACAGTTTTAGTTAAAATACCTTTAAATTGTTCAAGCACCGCATTGTGCACCCCGACTTTTAATGTTTTCAAAAGCAGTTAGAGAGCTAAAACGATGTTTGGACAAAATCCAATTTAATTTAGAAAATGGTTTTGCTGCGACAGTAAATCTGAAATGACAGATGGGCGGTGAAGTTGAAGGACGGGCGGCCCTTTATGTTCAGTGTGAACATTTGTATGCCATGTATAGAATATTTTGTGCTTTTGAAATACAACGTAATTTCCCTCCTTAGACAGACCGGACAAGGATCTCTGGTGTGAAAACACCGGCAGTTAGGGGTAAAACAGATGAAGTCTGGTGTAGGCGCGACACCGGTGGCTTGTGCCCATACATTTTGCTTCATTCTAGCAAAAAAAGGCACTGCCCACACCGCGACCCAGCGGGATGCACCGGGCAGTGCATATTGTGCTAGTGTGAAGCAAAATTTGGGCGAGCTTACGCTAAGCTTTGGTCTGTTTCATCCTTTACAATGTTCTTGTTCAAATGATTCTTCTGTAAAGTATAATTTTATTCTCTTCCTTCACCCTAGCAAAGCGTTAGAAGTGCAGACTATTGCCCTGGGGATTCCAATATCCAGACACCCATTCTGTATTAATTTATTTCGGGATAACCAGACCCTGAGTGTGAGAGCCACAGTTCACTAGGGAAACCTGTGACAAAACTGGCTTAAACTGTGTTTTCATGTGTACGGAAACGGAAACAGCAAAAATCCACCAAGAAGTAAAAAGAAAGAGTGTTTCCATGCCTGCGGAAATGCCATTTCCTTACATATGAAAACATTCCTTCTATTTCCCTTTCTGTACATATGGAAACCCAGCTTGAGACAACAACTTTCGGTGTCTAATATGATAGATAAGCAAGTGGCCATGAAAAAGTACGTATGCCAGATCCTTGCGTGAACAGTTGTCCTGTGTGAACAGCAACGGCAGATTGTAACATAATTATAATGATTATTCTCTTGTGTAATTCATTGTGATAATGGGAGTCAGCAAAATGATTTTAAAAAAAAAAATGCTGCTTTTTATATTTAATAATGATCATGAACTATTGCAGCAAGAATACGAGAGGCGTGCTGTGAAGCTGCAATGAATATGAACATTAGAGAAACTGTTGAAGAACCCAACATTCTTGGCGCTTTTACAGCTGGTCATATAACGACAGCTATTAACTTAAAGACATCACGTACATAGATTCAACGCTAGCCATTTTGACCCCACCCCTTGACCGTAAGCTTTCCAGATGTTTAGTTTCAACCCCCTACCCATTCCTCGCTCAATAATTAATATAATAAAAAATGTTAAGGTACGTACACTTCCCGTACTACACGTATTTCACATGCTGGAGTGCCTCTGAGCGTGCGGTTTGAGTTTGAATTTGGTTTTAAAGGCGCGTCCATATGAGAACGGACACTTTGTACCGTTCACGTTTTTTCCCCCGTTATCTTACTCTGGGCTGGCATTCGGCCATCTAATTCCTATAAATACGATCAAATAAAGGTAAAGCTAAAAATCTCACTGGAAACGGCCTGCATTGTACTGTAAAGTAAGTCTATATCTGAGGGTATGTACTTTACAGTCCGCCCCTAAGAAGATAACATACAAAAAGAATTATCATACGTGGGCTTTACATCCCAAGAGATCCGTATTATTCCCTAAGTGTTTATTTGTCCCATGGACTAGACTATCTCTGCATTCGTAAACAATTCGGTACACATATTATCAATATTATGCATACTTCATCACATTTTGCTACAAAATCTTAAATTATGGAGACCTGGCACCAGTGAAGCTATTAACCTCGCTCTTGTCGACTTTTGAATGTCAAGGGATTTCTTGTGTCCACGAGCTGGCCAAAGAAATACTAACGCCACAATCTGCTGTCCTGCTTATTGTCTCTAATGTGTGAGGACGACCTTGGTCCGAAACTCTAAATTGCTGGATAAGGGAGTATTTAGCTCTTTATTTTAGGAGGTTCCTTGCCCTTGGCATTTTCACCTCACTGTTCTTGTTTTTATTATTCTTGGTCTTGTATCTGTGTGTTCTTATGGTGGGGATTGTTTTATTTTTTAGAATTTTGCCTGGGCAGCGGCCTTGTACGTTCGGCCTGCTTTACTCTATTTTCTTTCAACTGCCAAGGTGTCTTTAACGTGCTCAAGGTGCACTCGGGCCCTCAGAGTTTTTCGTACTTTTCCGAGAAGTCTAGGTGCTCGATCCTATCTACCACAGGATGGGTGACAGGAATCCCCCCCCCCCCCCAAAATTTTTTTTAAAAATTCCAACGTTTGAACTGACTGCGGTTCGGACCCGGTACTTTCGGCATGAGAGCCGAGCATAATAATATTGCCTTTAGATCAACGAGTTCGAGAGCTGGACAAGGGAAATATGGGGTGGGGGGGGGGGGGCTCTTCCTTTGAAGAACTCCCAAGAGTTTTAGTTCTTCTTCCATATCTCCAACCATCCTCCCCTTTAAGTTTTTCCGTATGATAACTTGATTCATAATAGGAAACCAGACAACCCTGCGATCTGTTGAATCACCCTTTGACAGACACAGGTTTCCTTAAGTGGACTATCGAGCATTCATTTCAACAGCGGCTATGAAGACATTAGTTAGTTGTTTGTCAATGGCTTCAGATACAAATCAGAATTTTACATAACTATTATCTTCTTCTGGGCACGACTCACGAATTGCAGGGGATTAGGGGGATGGGTGGCCGGGGGGGGGGGGGCGAAGAATAACAAACCACTTTTTTATCGATTGGCACCCTTTGATTGTCTGCTGCAACGAGACTGATTGTTTCGGAAGACAGGCAAGGGGGGGGGGCGATTGGTGGCGGAGGCCAGATTGCACCAATTATTGTTCCAAAGACATCGCTGCACACCGAACGGAGCCGGCACAAAAAAAGTTTATAGGTGTGGCGATGGCTACGTATTTGAGGGTATAAACATATCACCAGAACGAATATTTTTAGTTAGTAATCTGATAGATCACGGGACGAGATGGACCATACATGAGTGTCAGGGTTAGGACTAGAATTGCCGTGCTGGGTCACGGTTTGTTTATGTCATGGCATCATTGATTTTAGCCAGTGCAAATGTCCTTGAACTATTCCCGTGGACAGTTTGTTTTTGTAACCCTTTTTCTTAGAGATGGAAAGAAGGTGGGGCAAGATAGAACGAATGGATAAATTAACAGTGACGGTGCAGTTTTCGACCCCGTGGTTTGGGTGTACTTTAGCAAGGAAAGACGGGGCGAGTAAGGAGTGAATAAATTCGTACATAAAACGTAGAGGGTGTAGTGACTTTAGGAAAGCTTTTGACATCCTAGATTAACTTTGTCTGTTACTATTAATAGACTGCGAGCTGAGCTCGAAATGGATGCACCAATCAAATTTGAGCAGTTCGCTGGGGATTGCAGGAGCCATCTTTAGGTTTCTTCACTCCATGCAGACGTTTCCATCTGCGAGGGCGTCGGCTTAAGATTCGGCCTGAGAGAATCATGAGATTGTTAAAGACATGTCTATGTCCTTGATAGACAATGGAAATTATCCACAGCTATTTTCTCCAGTTCCCTGATATCGTATCAGGGAACCAATCGTAAGTGTCTACACAATGATTCGACGATGAACGTGAATCTGACCCTAATTTTCCAGTAGAAGTGCTACAAAAGAATGCAAGACTACAATGTTTTTTACTTGCAACTAGATCTAGAATGAGTGTCTGGTATACGCATTTGTAACTTGTAATTGATGTGTCTGGATGAGGCTGGGGATTGCCAGCCCATCCTAGAGCAGATCTAGATCTATCTTAACTACGTCAGTGTGTCTTGACGGTTTGATCCTTTATAAGCAATTAACTGAGTTAACATTGTCGTCTGAGACATAAGAACATTATTTGTGAGATAGTAGGCAGACTATGTTTCTGAAGATAAATAAGTAATAAGTAAACTGTGAATGAGTCAGAATGATATCTTTTAAGAATCTAGAGGAGACTTCTAGTTATGTATTATAGTATTTTCATTTGATGCTGCTGATGTTGTCTTTTTGATATGTAAAAGATAGACGAAATTGTTAGGAACTTAAAGTAATAAATTTGTGGCCCTGCAAGGTCCTTGATAAAACTTACTCAAATTGTTATTAGTGTATGTGGCATGGTATGGCAGAGTAATTGTTAAAAACCTCTCGATAGTTTAAAATGCAGTCGAACACGTAATTCATAATAACCATCCCCGTAACACTTCTTGTTTCGGACTGATTGTTTCGGAAGACAGGCAAGGGGGGGGGGGGCGATTGGTGGCGGAGGCCAGATTGCACCAATTATTGTTCCAAAGACATCGCTGCACACCGAACGGAGCCGGCACAAAAAAAGTTTATAGGTGTGGCGATGGCTACGTATTTGAGGGTATAAACATATCACCAGAACGAATATTTTTAGTTAGTAATCTGATAGATCACGGGACGAGATGGACCATACATGAGGCTGTTTCTAGTGGAAGTTTACAAACCTTCCTATCATTTATTAGAAAGGAGGTGAATGGATGACATTTGCTTAATACCTGAGCATTTCATGGCTGCACCCATCTAACTTGATCTATCAAAGTATTTTCCGTAGAAGCCGTGCTCCACATCGAGTTCGGATTTAATAAGTCTTTCAGGCAAAACATAACAGTTTATAGTCTCAAGCATAAGCAAAGAAACTGCAACAAAAGAACATTCGATGAGAACTCCATAATATAATGGCGCTGTTTCTTAGGAAGAAAGGTAAGAGAAGCGCGTTGACGCTCAAAAAATATATAAGATAAGATAAGATAAGATATGACTTTATTATCCTGTTTCCAGGATATTTGTTGTCACTGCATCAGTAACAGTACAACAGCAAATACAATATCTAAGACCTACAAGTCTTTAACGCACACCACACACACGCACATTGCTCACACAACATTACCAACAAGTAAGAACATTGCTCATACACACACACACACACACACACACAAACACACACACACTGTAAGAACAATCCATTAGGAAAAACTAACAACAGCATATTACATCAGGAAACACTGCTATAGTCCGTTCACCGAGGCATGGTCACAGAAAACTGCTCGTAGCGTAGCAACCGTCGATGATATTTGAATGTAATTTGGCGTGAAGTCTTAGATTTGTGATGACCCTAACCCAGATTTTTTGCCCCCGAATTGTTCAAGTATTTTTCGAGTTTGTTTATTGGCGGTATATAAATAAAGAGAGCACCGACAAGGGTAAACATTTAGGTGCTTTACTGTAATAATTTAACACATGGTTTTGAGCCCCACTAAAATTATTATGGTACAAGCACGTGATTAAAGTGAGTTTAAAAACAAACTCTCGTGATAGTTCACTGGTGGGCCAAAACAGAGTCAGAGGCGTTGTCAGAGATCTTTCAGTTTCATAATTCCTTTCATCCTGGATTTAAAGGAACATTGGAGAACAAGACCTTCAAACTGTCAGACATCCAAAATCTAACTCATGCAGCATTGAAAATAGTCGCGGCAGAATTTTTCTCCAAGTGAGAGAACCATGTATTGCGGTTGGAGGAAGAATACTAACAAAACGAGGGCCTTCATTATATTCAACCGAATATCGTCATCAATTCAATGGAGATATCCGACCCCGAAAGCGACTGAGATGATAAAACATTAAAAAACATAGATAGACAGACGGACCAACAGATCGGCGGACGGACGGGCGGACAGACATAAAGACAGATGACAGCCAGACAGGTAGATGATAGATAGACAGATAGATAGATAGATAGATAGATAGATAGATAGATAGATAGATAGATAGATGATAGATAGATAGATAGATAATAGATAGATAGATAGATAGATAGATAGATAGATAGACAGATAGATTGATAGATAGATAGATTAATAGATACATAGATTTAGATAAGATAAATAAAGAGATGGAGACAGAGAGATAGATAAATAGATAGATAGAAAGATAGATAGATAAATAGATAGATAGATAGATAGATAGATAGATAGATAGATAGATAGATAGATAGATAGATAGATAGATAGATAGATAGATAGATAGATAGATAGATAGATAGATAGATACATAGATAGAAAGATAGATAGATAGATAGATAGATAGATAGATAGATAGATAGATAGATAGATAGATAGATAGATAGATAGATAGATAGATAGATAGATAGATAGATAGATAGATAGATAGATAGATACATAGATAGAAAGATAGATAGATAGATAGATAGATAGATAGATAGATAGATAAACAGAAGAAGAAGAAACAGGAAAAGAACAAGAACAAGAACTACAACAACAAGGATAACAGATACAATGTCTGTCAGTCAATAACAACAACAACAAAAAACTATGACAATGATAATGGAGATTATGAAATATAAATGTGAACAATGTTCCAACGGATTTCCATAGAAGGTTATCATTTCACCAAGGTGCGTCCGTCCTTGGAAAGCCAATCCATTTGGGCTTTATGTTTGCCTCTACGCTAATATCTGTTATCATTTCTAACACATGCAACATAAAACAAAATAAAAAATGATGCAGCCGCCGGAAACGTGTGAGACAAACATGCATCGGGTGAGCACTGGATTAAATACCCCCAGTGGTGTATACGACATGATCTTGAATTGACGAGTTCCTTGCCTTGCTAAAGACGGCCTTGTTGCCTGAACTCCGCCGCTGCTCTATGCTAATGGCACACGTCATTTTTGACACTTTTGATGTATTAAGAAATAAATAGCTAGTTCTTTTTGCTGTCATTTATTGACTTGTGCCATCATGATACTGTTTAATTATTACATTTTTCCATTGGCGCAATTTCTTTTTCTATAAATAAATCATCTGATAAGCCTCAGGAATGCGATGACCCGTCAACTGCCTTTTGACGTAAGTCTTATATTATGCCATTATCGTGGAGCAGTGACGACTAAAGCTGGGTTCTCATGTATGCGGAAACGGAAATGGCAACGGAAACGTTAAAAAGCCTTCAAGTAGTGAAATAGAAAGAATGTTTCCGCATGCCGTTTCCGTACGCATGGAAACACTCTTTCTTTTTACTGCATGATGGATTTTTTGCCGTTTCCGTACACAATGTCATGAGAACCCAGCATTATTCTCCTCTGAGGGCTCGTTGTAAATTATCCCGGCATGTACCGTTTATCTTTCACGTCCTTATTGACAAGTAACACGGAAGTATCAGTTTCTGACATGTTTGTGATACGAGTTCTTAAAAGAAATACGCAGAACTGTACTCATTTAACGCATTTTTTTTTTTAGCACAGAAAAAAATAATTCACCCCAGCCCTGAGGATCAAATTTCCTTTGCACTGTGTGAACATTGAGTTCGACCTCTTTTTCACGTCCGAAATGACACAACTATCATATCACTTTTCATCGTACATGTACATAATTTTAATATGAGAACGGATATTATGTCCCTTAACAGTTACAACTTGTCCCTTTCCCTGAGTTTAGATCTTTATTTTAGCAGGTTCGTTGCCCTTGGCATTTACACCTCACTTTTCTTGTTTTCTATTTTTCCTGTTCTTAGTTCTGTGTGTTTTTTGTGGTAGGTATTGGTTTATTTTTAGAATTTTGTGTGGGCAGTGGCCTTTTTCGGCCTGCCCTTCTCGACTTTCAAGGGCCGAGGTATCTTTAACGTGCGCAACGCACGCACGGGCACGTTTTTAGTCCTTATCCGAGAAGTCTAGGTACTCGATCCAACCTGCCTCAGGATTAAAGACAGGAATCCCCCCCCCCCCACTCCCCAAAGTTCGAACATGCCTGCACGGACCGGGGATCGAACCCAGTACCTTCGGCAAGAGAGGCGAGTGCACTCAAGTGCAACGTGACATTTGTCCCCCAGAGACAATCCTTTTCCCTATCTCTGCTCCGCTCTTTAAAAA
>OZ007568.1:74734476-74839476 GCA_963931925.1 Onchidella celtica
AGCTGTCCAGGATTTGCCTTAAAAATTCGAATTTACACGAACTTTTGGAAACAAACTTTCTGGTAAGTGTCATGGGCGTGTCTAGATTCAAGATCCGAGGTGGGCGCTCGGTGTGTTTGTGTATTACACAATAAGAAATTGAAACGCCTTTTATGTCAACATTAATGCAACAAAGAAAAGCCTGAAACAAATGCACGAATTTATTTCTGTAAAATAAAGTAACACTATTAAAAAGACAAATGCTTTGGCGGTTTGAAAGGAATCTTTCTATTCCGTCGTGAGAGAAATCGACATCGTGGATGAAAGAGGAAAGATAACAACACTGACTTTTGTTATGCCAGACTGAAGCCAGATGGCGCACTGAGCCAGTTCTGTTTTGCCTCGGTTTTAGTGTGAATGGGACTCCGTAGACCAGTGAAACCGTAGCAAGTCTCGCTGGGTGACTGGGACCCCATGGACCAGTGAAACCGTAGCAAGTCTCAGTGGGTGACCGGGACCCCATGGACCAGTGAAACCGTAGATAGTCTCGCTGGGTGACTGGGACCCCATGGACCAGTGAAACCGTAGCAAGTCTCGATGGGTGACTGGGACCCCATGGACCAGTGAAACCGTAGCAAATCTCGCTGGGTGACTGGGACCCCATGGACCAGTGAAACCGTAGATAGTCTTGCTGGGTGACTGGGACCCCATGGACCAGTGAAACCGTAGATAGTCTCGCTAGGTGACTGCGACCCCATGGACCAATGAAACCGTAGCAAGTCTCGCTAGGTGACTAGGGTCCCATGGACCATTGAAACCGTAGCAAGTCTCGCTAGATGGCTGGAATCCCATGGAACAGTGATACCGTAGCAAATCTCGCTAGGTGACTGGGACCCCATGGACCAGTGAAACTGTAGCAAGTCTCGCTAGATGACTGGGACCCCATGGACCAGTGAAACCGTAGCAAGTCTCGCTAGATGACTGGGACCCCGTGGACCAGTGAAATTGTAGCAAATCTCACTAGGTGACTGGGACCCCATGGACCAGTGAAATTGTAGCAAATCTCACTAAGTGACTGGGGCCCCATGGACCAGTGAAATTGTAGCAAATCTCACTAGATGACTGGGACCCCATGGACCAGTGAAACCGTAGCAAATCTCGGTGGGTGACTGCGACGCCATGGATCAGTGAAATTGTAGCAAATCTCGCTAGGTGACTGGGACCCCATGGACCAGTGAAACTGTAGCAAGTCTCGCTAGATGACTGGGACCCCATGGACCAGTGAAACCGCAGCAAGTCTTGCTAGATGACTGGGACCCCGTGGACCAGTGAAATTGTAGCAAATCTTACTAGGTGACTGGGACCCCATGGACCAGTGAAACCGTAGCAAATCTCACTAGGTGAGTGGGACCCCATGGACCAGTGAAACCGTAGCAAATCTCACTAGGTAACTGGGACCCCATGGACCAGTGAAATTGTAGCATATCTCACTAGGTGACTGGGACCCCAAGGACCAGTGAAACCGTAGCAAGTCTCCCTGGGTGACTCATAGGAAATTCAAGTCTGCTGGGACATCTTCACTCCCGTCCCATGCTGTCTCTGCCACAATACCGTCACCCATGTTCCCCCCCTTGTTAGTGCCTTGGATCTTTACCCCTGTCCCTTATTTGTCTCTGTTAACCCTTACTTTATTGACGGGTTTTAAAAGTCCCTTCGTCATTTTCACCCTCCCAGATACCGTGAACTCTTCCAATCTACTTATATAGTTATAATAATAATAATAATAATAATAATGTATAGCATTTATATAGCGCATATCCATTTAAAATGCTCTATGCGCTTTACAGAAACAACATGTCAACCACAGAGCAGAATGGAGCTGCCTGCGAAGCGCTCAACACACTGCACTGCTTCTTTCTCTCTCCCTGTCTCGCTCACTCTCTCTCTCTATCTCAGAGCAAATTGTAACGCAGCCTGTTAGGCGCAGTTCACAACTCACAACAGTTCACAACTCACAGCAGTTCACAACTCACATCAGTTCACACAACACACAACTCAAATAATATTTGAATATTTATTAATAACAATATATATTTAATAATGAATAATAAATTCTGGCGGGGGCGGGGGGGGGGGGGATGATATGGATAAATTTTAATCTATTAATTTCAATTTTCAATTTTGCCCGGGCAGCGGCCTTTCGGCCTGCTCTTGACGATTTCCAACTGCCAAGGTATCTTTAACGTGCGCAAAGTGCACACGGGCCCTCCGAAGTTTTTCTTCCTTATCCGAGAAGACTAGGTACTCGATCCTACCCCCCAATAGGACCAGGGACTTGAAAATATGAGAAAAATCCAATTTCCAACATGTCTGCACTGCCCGGGTTTAGAACCCGGGACCCTTGGCATGAGAGGCGAGCACCTTGGCTTATCAACCCTTTCACAAGCTTCATGCTGAGATGCCCATTTCCAGTCATGATGGCATACTACATGACGTAGAAAACTCAAGTCTAGTCATGAATTAGACGAAGTAAAGCATATCTAGTAAATAAAGGGTTAAGATATCTCCACTGTTATCTCCTGTTGTCTTTACCACGATATTATGTTCACCCCTGTCTCCCTGTGTTATGGTCCCCGGTTTCGAAATGTTTTTTGTTGTTTTTTTTCAGCCAAGTCGTCAGTATTTAGACAAAACTTGTCCAACAGAGTTTTCCATTCCGTGCTTTTCATCTTGTCTCTGAGAGCGTGCGAGATTTACCTACGGCAAGGGGAAATGTTGCCAAGGGAGTGGAAGAAAAAAAAAGACAGAAAGAATGAAAATGAATGAGAGGGCATACACGTGGATGCAATTCCTGCTGTTTATTGCATTAGCAACATGATCAATGAGATCTGAGCCAGGAGCCAGAGATGCATTCTTTTAATTATTTCGTTTCCTTTCAACTGCAGGTAAGAATGAATGCTGGTCAGTTTGATGCACGTGATACAAATATGATACCTAGCTCCAGAGAGACTATAAATATGTATTGAGATGTTTCACTGTTGGTCGATTTGCTCTGCGAGAAACAGGAGGCTCCGCGAAACCACTATTAGTAGGGGGCGGACAGTAGGTCGCTGCGGTAAACAATAAAGTTTGTAAGAGCTCACAAACGGCTCAAAATAGTTTCAATCAGCCCAAAAAATATGAACAAACCACAGTAAACTGGTACGCACGCTGTCTTTGGTGAAGACGGTCTCTTTCAATTCTTGTTACCACCGTGACCTAGTTTCGCGATTTGGCGGAAGTGAGATCTCTCTCTAAATATATACCCTATGATGTTACATTAAACATGTTGCGCTTGTGCCTACTTACGAACAATCGGTCTCGTCCAAAAAAGCGCAGGGTAGTCAAAATTGATGACGCACTCTCTCTTTGTGTCGCTTCTCGTGGTATCTCTAGTCTGTGGTGCGCGCCGAAGGTAACTCTTTTGACAAGAGGCTCAAACGTTT
The DNA here is from genome assembly GCA_963931925.1 of Onchidella celtica. Classification (NCBI taxonomy): domain Eukaryota; kingdom Metazoa; phylum Mollusca; class Gastropoda; order Systellommatophora; family Onchidiidae; genus Onchidella; species Onchidella celtica. Next base: position 74,737,941 of record OZ007568.1, read on the forward strand.
AAAACACGACTGGCACAAGGGGTCCTCTGTAACTGTACAACCACGATTTCAGCGACCTGAATCATTGTGAGGAGGTAAAAAAAAATATATATGTTACTTGGGTGGTCTAGAGGCAAGGTGCTCCCCTCTCATGCTGAAGATACAGGGTTCGATCCCCGGTTGGTGAAGCCATGTTGGATTTTTTTTCGAGGGAAAAAAAATTCATGTCTCCAATCCTACGCTACGTACGATCTAGGATAAGGACAAAGATACCTTGGCAGTTAAAAGTTGAGAAGAGCAGGCCGAACAGGACCGCTGCCGGGGCAAACATTCTAAGAAACTAATCCCTATCACAAAAAACGCATAGAAACGAGAACAAGAAAAATAAAAACAAGAAACGTGAGACGTAAACGCCAATGGCATGAGAAATGCCTAAAATGAAGACCTAAACACAATTATGTGTGATGGGGCCGATGGGTGGGTGCGTTTCAGGATGGCGGGGGGGGGGGGGAGGGAGGGAGATTATGGTAAACAGTCTAGCCTGCCCAGCCCTCAAATTTCAATGAATCACTAGAATATTGTGACAGATCCCTTCTTTTAAGCTGTTTTCTAATTTATTTATTTTTTTGCGTTAAACTTTGGCGCGACTGGAAAAAGACAATGCACGAACGAATCGACATTGACAAAGTAGATCACACACATCAAAGCTCGGCCTGGGAAAGCTTGGACAGGACCCGGGAAGTAACCGGAACTCGTGGTGACTAGGACCAGAACCCAGCAGTGGTTACTGAGTTTCGGATCCCTGGATCGGGAACCGACGTGCTGGGCTAATACTAAGGCAGACACATTCTGTTGTTGAGTGAGGTGTGTGTGTGTGTGACGTTTTCCCCGTGAAATTTGTTGTCTGTATGATATCATGACTGTTGTTATAAGTACGTATCCACTGGAAGCGGTTTGCGCTAAGGGCGCCTACGTATACATACCCATCCCTAACCCCGTCCTTATCCCTAACCCTAAATCTTATCGAATCCCTAACCCTGCCCCCTACCCTTTCAACCGAAACATAGGAGGAAAATAATAAGAAAACCTGAAAGAATAATTAATAAAGGATGTTCTTAGGACGATTTCGGGAGGAGCTCTTTAGCTCTGGAGTCACAAAAGGCTTTAAAATACTTACCTGTTGCGCAAAACACTTTCGAGACATGCGTACTTGTAACAGCATTCTTTTAAGGATTTTGTTATCAATTAAAACTGAGAAAAAAAATATTGCAGTTGGCCGCCCGCTCCTCATCTCCCCATCACAATATCAGTTTCCTTCCTACTTGCTTGTTCCCTTGTCTGCGTGTCTCACGACAGCACTAACTCGGGTGAGACCCCAATTTTTCTGTTACAAGGAAGACAGTGAAAAGACCTGGCACGAGTCAAGATACCCATTCTATTTATTCAGTATTTGATTTAGTATAGGTATTCAGTCTAACCACTAATAGTAACCACGGATTCCGCGTTCTAGTGAGGTGGGTACTCAGTATCCGTGGTTACCGAAAGGTGCGGTTCTTTCCCAGTTGGAGTGGCCTGGAGACACCAAGGTTGTCTATTGAGGCCCATTACACATATACTGAAAACAACAACAACAACAACAAAACTTATCATGTCATAGTCTTAAAAAATACGCGAGCAGGCCTCTGTCACAATCAGTGGCATAGTTTGTGTTTCAGAACTTTAGCAATGTGGCGCGATCAAAACTGCTTGAAACGTCTATGCAAAGCAGCTTCAGTGGAACAGCGGAGAAGCAGACCAGCAAGATTAGCACTTGCTTAGCAAAAGGTCACGATGTATTTATGGCTGTAGCAAACTGCTATCAAGATCAAAATATCATGTTTTAATTAGATATTAATCATCATAGGGTTGTTTTTTTTTTTTTTTTACCTGGTCGATGTTATATCAAAAAAAAATATATATATATAAATATGCACTTTATATCTGACTATCTTTAAAATTCAAATCTTTCTAAAATAGTTGCCTCTAAAAACTTTGACGTTAAAATTTTATTTGGTCATTCGTATCTGCTGTCAAAGATTTCCACGATAAAATCATTATTCAAAACTATGAAAAGGCGTTTCAACGACAGTTTCACCATATGAACGAAGAGCCAAATTCAGAATCACATTCAGATATTTGATGAGATAGCGTTCATGTGCAGTGTTTATTGCTTACATAGAATGTGAATACATGTACACCGGTGAATGAGGATTCTTTTTGAGATTCACCTTGAGGCCTTTCTAAAATAAATGCAAATTATGACGGTAACTCATTTAATATTGCAGATAGCAGATCCCCAAAAAGCCGTCTACGATAGGCAAATGAAAAGCTCCAAAAAATGGGGGGGGGGGGGATCGTGTCTTTGTGACCGCCGAGAAGAAATATTATATTGAATTAAATATTATTTGCCTTCATTAGAATTTTCTTATAGAGGAGAGCCACACAGGAACTGCGCTCAATTTTGGGCCACAGAAATTTTTCATTGCCTGTGCAAAACTGTAAATGGTGCAGCTGAACCAGGGCCCACAAATAGGAGCCCCCACAAGAAATGAAAAAATGCGCCTATTCGCTGGCGTATAAGACTCGGTTTGTTTTTGTTTTTTTTTGTTTAGATTTTTTAAAAATTGTACCTCGTCTTGTTGAAAAAAAAAAAAAAAAAGAGTTGTGAGGTCTGGCTTCAAGAAACTGAATTTTGAATCTAATATTCCACCGGAGAATATCTTTCCCAAGGAAGGGCCAAGGGCCCCCACCATTATACGGTGCTTAGGGCGTTGGGTGGCATTAATCCGGCCCCGCTGTTGCATTTATGAGTCTGTAATTTATTTTCACAGTCCGAGCGTGTCATTGATATGATGGGCGCGACTGAATAGGGTGTCCTCTTCGCCTATCGTTCTGTTATCTCCTGCTTATCGCGTCTTGCTTTATTCCTAGCACAGTGTGAGCGTCATGGTGCCGACACTACTCTTTAAATATTTGTTTAAAACAGACATTAGAAGTAATTACAACTAATTTTGTTTTTCTTTATTATAACCGAAAAACGTATGTAACCCCACCCCCCCTCCCGCCCCCGTTTCTCCCATGTACACTTTTCATATACTAGGGTCAATCCTCTGACCCCCTCTTTTTCCGAGTGTATGTAGGCCTGTTGCTGTTTACAGGAATTATTTCATCTTATTTAAAGTTAAACGGGTAGGTTTCCATCACTAAATTGATTACCTGGCCAATTTCTTGGGTTTATAAATATCTTTTAATCTCCAGGATACACAAAACTGTGAGTTTGAGGTCTGAACATCTAATATCAAAAGGATTGTGTAAATTGAATAAGTGTCCTATAATTCACAAATGTACAGAGAAACTAAAAATGGAGGTTTTTCATGTTGATAATTTTCCATGGCAGTAATGATAATTTGAGCCAACGAAGGACTGAGATTAATCATTGTGTTATCCTTCTTTTTTGAAATGAGACGTTTTCTTTTTTCATATATCGCAGAAATTCATTTCACGAGCGATGAAACTATCATAAACTTAATTTCCCTAAATTTTACAATTTCATTTCTTTGTTGTTGTGCTATTTTCGTTCTGGGTAAAGCCGAAGGGTGGCAATGACTTTGAGGAAGTGCACATAAATACAAGAGATAGAAAACAAGATTTCACATGCTTAGAAACAAAACAAAGACGAGGAAGCAGGATAATGGCAACAATGACAATGAGTTACATAAAACTTAGGAAGAAAACAAGATTTCTAAATATAATATAATAGCTAGGAAGAAAACAAGATTTCTAAATATAATATAATAGCTAGGAAGAAAACAAGATTTCTAAATATAATATAATAGCTAGGAAGAAAACAAGATTTCTAAATATAATATAATAGCTAGGAAGAAAACAAGATTTCTAAATATAATATAATAGCTAGGAAGAAAACAAGATTTCTAAATATAATATAATAGCTAGGAAGAAAACAAGATTTCTAAATATAATATAATAGCTAGGAAGAAAACAAGATTTCTAAATATAATATAATAGCTAGGAAGAAAACCAGAAAATTTCGCACGGGTAGAAAGAGAACAAAGACTAAGAAGCACGGTGATGACAGTGACGACGCGAGGGTACGTAAAGGCTAGGAAGAAAACAAGATTTCATACAGTTAGAAAGAAAACAAAGACGGAGGAGGAAGGTGATGGCAGTGAAGACGGCGGGGCTCATAAAGTTTAGGAAGAAAACTAGATTTCGTACTGGTAGAAAGAAAACAAAGACGAAGAAGCACGGTGATAACAGTTATGACACTGGGCTACATAAAGACTAGAAAGAAAACAAGAAAATTCTGCACGGTTGGAAAGAATACAAAGACAAGGAAACAAGAATGGACTACGACTACGATGGGTTACATAAAATTCCGGAAGAAAACATTTCTAAATCGACAAAGTAGAGAAAGAAAGACTACGACAAGAAATAGAATTTTAAAAAAAATAAAAAAAATCACAATAGATAGAAAAGGCGACAGGAAACAGACCACAGAGATAATTTGAAATTCCATGTACATGTAGATCAATGCTAAGCGTATGGACAATGTAAGACAGAAATCAGATAATGGCCGGACATAAAAGGAACAGATTTATACAATGCCGGCTTCCAGATTGGCTAGTCTAACAGTATTGTAAGGCAGGCATTAAAAGCAGAATAATTCCCTGGACGCAGGGAAATCGTTTTCTCAAAAAAGCTGAACACGGATTTATACTGGACATTCGGTCTACAGGGAGAACTAGGAAAACATGGATGTCAGAATGCAGGTGACAGAAGGCTTATTTAGAGCTTTCTTTATGGAAGATTGCTCGTTTTTCAGTCTTTATTTATTCTGTTTCTTGTTATCTTCTGGCCTTTTCTTGCTATTTTCTGCTTCTTGAGCCCTAAAAAGGGACTGTTTTAGCAGGTGGCTGGGAATGTGAAAATTCTTAACAATAACATCAATTTTGATATCGATTCAGAGCCTTTATAGAGCATGTCATTATAAGCGCACCCAAAATGATATAGAGACGTTTTGAAATGTCTGCTGCCATGGCAACAGAAGCTATCATGAAAATAAATAAGGCCTGCTCGATTTCTGAAATATATAGGAATTTCACAAGATATCAGTCTTCTATGAATTATTTCAGATGCAACCGAGACATATCTGGGCTATTGATAATAAAATTTCACTTGGGTCATTAGATGCAGTTTTAATATGGGACAGATTTAACGTACAGCCTATACTGTTTTGAAAAACATGAGACTTTCCTCTTCATCAAAGAAAACAAAACACGCGCCAAAAAAATAAAAACAAGAACAAAAAACGACTCTTTGCCACTGAGTCAAGTGTGTTTTCTTTGGATTTTGACTCAAACTAGGACCTCTTTGGAATCAACTAGAGATACAAACTTGTTCAGTCTCACTAGTGCAAGTTAGGTGAAAGAATTATAACTAGCCGTGGTTCAGACAAAATTCTCCTATTTAAAAAAAAAAAACATTTACAAAACAACAACAACAACCACCACCACCACCACTACAACAACAACAATAACAACATAAAACCCGGAGACTTGTACCAGTGAAAGAACATCAAAATATCCTGAGATAACTGATCAACCATTTCGTAACCAGAACAATTATAGTGTTTCCCCGTTTATTAACACTACAGACACCAGAACTCCAGGAAAATAATCCGCTAGGGTGACTCAGTAAAGTCGTGAATTGGTCGAGGCGATAAGTAGCCTGTAAGGACAAAATGTGGCAAAAAAAGAAAATAACTGTATGTTGGAAAGCTTCGCCTAAGAAATAATACCAGAAACAATACATTAAGACGCAGAGGAAAAAAACAGACAAATCAGTTTTTCGGGCAACTGATCTTCCTCGGAAAAAAATGTAACAGGACAGAAAATGAAACAAAGAACTTTTAAGGTAAAATGTTTCACAAATGGGGATACTGGGGACCATTCGCTCACCTTTTGAAAAAAGAATGTTGTTACAAGTACGAATGTCCCCCAATCGTTTTTTGCTCTATGGGTACGTATTTTAAAGCCTTTTGTGACCCCAGAGCTTGAGACCTCCTCCGGAAATACTCCTAACAACATCCTTAATTAATTATTCTTTCAGATTTTCTTTTGTTTTCCTCCTGCCGACCGGCGCTGCACTGTAGCGACGACGTGCCTGCTTCAGTTGTAACTGGGTGCAATGTCACAAAGGCAAATTTCCCAAATGGGATTAAAGTAGTATACAAATACAAATACAATACAAATAATGCAAATACAAATTAGGGATAAGTAGGTACGTTTACGTACGAACCCCTCGAGCAAAACGCTGGGGATGCGTACGTTAAAAAAAAAAAAATGACTGAACATACACTACAGTCATAAAACACTCGGATGTGAAAACCATGGAATACGCTGGGTTTACTTTTTCGGAGCCGCTTTGTAGATAAATCGTCTGAAAGGGGGTTAAACAGAAAACAAGATGTTGTGATGCTGTAGATTTCCTTTGCCACTTTATAAGAATTCCATTTTCCATCAAGCACCACAGATCTATAAATAGGTCAGGGGCAGCTTAAAGAAAGGCAGTCGTGACCTTGGTTCTTGCTTATCCTATCTCCATTTTCTGGAATAAAAAATTATAATTGAAACCTTTGGTATGTAGAAGAATATTTTGACATTTTGACACTTGTTTCAAAGGCGTTGTGGCATTTATCAGGCTGTGCCACAGTTAAGATTTATTCTAACTCTTCATCATAATACTAAATCCGCAAACGTTTAACATCGAATTTTCCAGGTCGGCAAAAGTGGAGTTCGAACAAACAAGACCTTGAGGTCGCAATATTTCCAAAAAAAAAAAAAAAAATCAATTTGATAAGAAATCTTTATTCCAAATCTTTCGGTCCCATTGCAGAAAAATATAACGATGAATTGTTTTTCTAAACACAGATGCAGGTACAAAAGATCATGGCACACCTCATGGAACCGAGCCATCCTGGTTATCGAAAAGGGTCACCATGCTTGTTTAAATGGAAATGTGTAAATCACAAGGCCCAGTCTCACCCCCCGTTCGTCTTGTTGAAAATGGCAAATTTAATGAGGCCCAGTCTGCAAGGGTCTTGGTCGCCGCCGGCAGATCAGACAGTTCTTTTGAATTATAACTAGGATTAGTTCATACAAAATTCCATTCAAAAAAATATAATTAAAAACAACTCACACACACACGTACACACGCACACACACACACACACACACACACGCACACAACGGAGACCGCTTCAAGTGAAAGCCAGCCACAGTGTACCTTAGCAGCTGCTGAGATACTGAGAAAACATTTTCGTAACCATTATTTTGTGAGTGGATCTGGCGAAATGCGGCTCAGGGTTACATTTTTATACATCCTTAAAAAAAAATCAAAATAAAATCGAAATGTACAGAGAAAGCGAGTGTTTTACTTTCTCATACGTCATTTTTCCGTAAAATAGCGGAGTGGAGCGGACGCTGTGGACAAAACCACGTAGGCGGGAAATAGGGAACGGGATTGAATGACAGTTACTATATTTACATTTACCGATGACGTCATGGGACATTCGTACTGTTCAACGCAGTGGTTAAGCATTGTTGTTATTGACTTTGTAAGGGCGATTCGAGGCACAAAGATCAACTGTACATGAAAAGTGTGTACAAAGTCCATAACTGTGCTTAACCGCCGCGTTGAACAGTTCGAATGTCCCATGACGTAAATCCAAATATAGTAACTGTGTCATTCAATCCCGTTCCCTTTACGCGTCTTTTACATGAAAAACCAAAGACGGGCATAATAGGGACATATTCAGCTGGTACGAAATACGCATCATGGAAAATGGCTTTTAACGCTTGATACGTAAAAGTGGCTTCTACCTCACAGTGTTTCTTGTAGGGACAGATTCCTGTGAGTGTGAGAGGGGAATGCATCTGAGTTCAACCTTGAACTGTGCTCGACTAAATTAAGCCCGTATCGTGCCGACCAGCTGTATTATTCAAACGTACGGGAATCGTTTCTGGCGTAAGTGTGTAATAACTCCTTGTTCTTGTTCTCTTTCTAGGTTCGAATGCCACAACGCAATAACGAAGCGATCCCGCCCATCCTTCCAAGCTGATGATTGTGGACAGAGATGTTAATGGACACGAGCAGGCATTTATTGGGCATGCTTGAACAACGGCAAGCACGAATACATCCGGATCTGTTTGCCATTACTGTCACTTGGCCTTTAAATTAATCAAGAATAACCTACAACAGTACCAGACTTTCATCTGTGCAATTAAGAAGACCAGCAAAATCAGACTTCCATCTTTGCAACTAAGAACACTAGCAATATCTGACTTTCCGCCTGTGCAAATTACGAAAACTAACAATATCAGACTTTCGTATAAAATGCAATTAAGAAGACTAGCAGCCCCATGTCTCTTTCAACTCAAGCTAACTAGCACACCTTGTGACCTCTGTTTATATCAGGCTCTCTCAGTGCATATTAAGAGACAAAGAAGAAAAATACAAAGAGCGAAATTTCCAGTCATAATTTTAAATTTTATTCGACGAAAACGCGCCCCTTTCTTTGCGGCTCAAAAATTCGTAGATACACCATATCACAAAGGAAGTAAAGGCCTCCAATGTAATCATGAAATACTGTTGAACTTCTGAGCCTTAACTCTTTTCTGTGCCATGAACTTTTCCACGTTTGCCGATACAGGAAAAAAAAATAGTGGGGGAGACGAATGAACATTGACTACGGCAACATTTATGTATAGAAAGTCAACTTTTTTTCTTCCCAGAAACAAAATAGCCTAGCATTCTTGTGCACCGATACATCAGTGATTGGCACAAACGTGACCAAAGAACCGATTCACCGGCTGTTGGCACAGAAAGAGTTAAATTCTACAAAATATCTTATTTCGTACAGAAAACCCAAAGATGTACGTGGGCATATTTTAAACTGTCTTGAATTTTGCTATATTTTTAATACTTCCGTTGATTTTGGGCCGCAACTAAGTTGAACAGAAGAAAATGTTCCGACATTTTGAGTCGGGAAAAAAAAAGATGCATTTTCCTCTAGGAGAATTAAAAGTACGACAGGAAATTTCGCTCTGCACCTCGATTTACAGACTGGTGATCGAAACTCCACTTTAAATATTACATTTGTGCATTCCCCGTGTCAGCGGCCCAACTAGTAATATCAAAGACTGAATCTTGTCCCAAATGGATGTGTCCAGGTAATTCACCGTCAACAATTGAGGTAGTACACAACAGTTTATACCTTTTGGTCATGTAGTCACAAAGCGTCTGGTGCTTACATGTTCATCCACTAGCTCCATTAGCTAGTACTAACCGTTCCGGGCAAGGGATAAATCTTGCAGATTCTTTGTAGGAAGTCCAACCATATAAAGTATTCTACATTAAAACGGCATTTTTTGGATTCGATGCAATGACCAATAGAACTTACGCAGAAATACACAGATGTGATTACGTTGATTTTCAACCACCAAGGTGCAAAGAAAGGTCAAGGACGGAATTTCCGATCATGCTTTTTTATTCTACTCAACGAAAATGCGTGTCTGTTTTTGCGGCTAAAAAAAAAAAATTAATGATTTTTGTTCAAAATGAATGTGTAACTCTTCGTCAAAAATTGGTGCAGTACACCAGGTTTCATAATTTTTGATGGCGTAGTCAGGAAATTTTAGCTGCTTACAGGTTCACCCTCTCGCTCAATAATTTTTATTATAGCAAAGATGATGACACGAAGTCTGCACACGTTTTCAATATAAAAAAAGGTCGTATTTAACATTTAGGAGGGGGGTGGGGTGATCAAACCAGGCTCGTGGTAGCTCTCTCAGACGACCAATCGGATCACGCGTCTGTCACGATCGAATAATCGATACAAATCTATTAATTAATCGAGCCTTCAAGGTAAACGGTTGCTGTGATAAGAATTACAATAAAACTCTTCCGTAATATTGCTAATTGCATTTGATTGCAGTTCTCTTTGCTGTGATCACACTTCCAGTTTATGGCTCTGTGTCTTTGAAGAACTGAAATTTAATGACTCACTGTAAATGATCGTAAAAGAATTTCTAATATGAACGCGATAAAAAAGGTAGTATAGTATGCCAATCTATTACTGTAGATGATGACTTGGAAGATAACTCACCTGTTATCTATTTCGTGTTTCTTCCATCGTTTTGAATGACGTAAGATTTTCGACTGTCTATTTAGCATCTGTCTGTCTGTTTGTCTGTTCGTCCTCTTTCCATCCATCCATCCATTATTTATCTATCTATTTTTCTGTCTGTCTGTCTGTCTGCATGGCTGTTTATCTGTATTGCTGTCCGTCTGTCTGTCTGGTCTGTCCGTTGTCTGTATGTCTGTCTGTCCCTCCGCCCGTCTATCTGGACTGTCGGTCCGTCTGTCTGTCTGCCTGTCCCTCCGCCCGTCTGTCTATCTGCCTTGCTGTCAGTCTGTCTGTCTGTCTGTCTGGTCCGTCTGCCTTGCCATCTGTCTTCCCTGTCTATCTGGTCTGTCTGTCTACCAGATTTCGATTTAGAAAGAAAACTTGAATGCAGATAAACAACAAGACAAGCAAACCAATAAGGTATGGTACTTTCTGTTAAAGGAGCAGAATGATGGCAAGATCGACATTCGAATCCATGAGGTGACGAAGAGGGGAGAATGCTAATAAGAAATCATGAAAACATTAAGAAAGCTCAGAGATATAATATGACCATATCTCAAAGGACAAAATAATGTAGTTAAAAGTCAACCCGAGACCCCGTTTAACTTTCAACTTTGTGCTGCATGTTAAACGAATTCAGCATGAAGCTGGGTTCTCTTGTATACGGAAACGGAAACGGCAACGGAAAGGTCAAAAACCCTTCAAGTAGTGAAATAGAAAGAATATTTCCGCACGCCGTTTCCGTACACATGGAAACATTCTTTCTTTTTACTGTATGAGGGATTTTTTGCCGTTTCCCTTTCCGTACACATGAGAACCCGGCTTGACTTTACTCAGGAGTAAACACTTACTCGAAAAATTGCAGAAAGACGATAGACAGAAACTTTCAGGAATAATTTTTATCTAAATAAAAAAAAGGCAAAGAAAGCCGTTGTTATGTTCTCTGCATAATTTAGATAAAAGATAATTGTTTCATTTTCCCTCGTCTGCAAATTCGTTTTCTCGAGACAATGTTCTGCTATCATAACCTGAATAATTCAGATGTTCTTTGACAATGTATAATGACCGCTGGTCTGGAGGCAAGGTGCCGAAGGTACTGGATTCGATCCCCGGTCGGTGGAGGCATGTTGGATTGTTGTTTTTTTTATGGGGGGGGGGGGGGGGGAGAGAATTCTTGTCCATGATCCTATGGTAACGATCGAGCACATAGTCTTCTTAGATAAGGACGAAAAAAACAACAACTCGGATGGCCTGTGTGCAGGTTACGAAGGTTAAAGATACATGGCAGTCGAAAGACGAGAAGTGCAGGCTGAACAAGGCCGCTGCCGGCGGCAAAATTCTAAAACAAACAACTGATCCCTATCACAAAAACGCACATATAAACAAGTAAAATAAAAATCAGAAAATTGAGGTTTAAATGTCAAGGGCAGCGAACTTCTTAAAATAAAGACCTAAACACAATAATGCGTAATGAATCTGGTGGCACAGTGTGTCAAGTCTAATTTGTATCGTTTTTAGCGGGCAACATTAACCCTTAGATTACTGGCGCTGTGAAAGCTAGATTTTCTCAAATCCAGTTTGTAATGAGATCCACTTATTTCAGTTCTTTTACATGGTAAATATGAATGTAAATCAGGCTATCGATCTGTATTTAAAAGCTGGAAACGGAGAAACAAAACCTGGAACTGACAAAGCAATAAACAAAAGAGTTAACTGCAATGCTGTTTTATTACTGAAGGGGTTAATGCGGACTATAGAGTTTAACGGGACACCGCGCGCACTGGCGAGACAGAAAAATTCTGTCTCACCATTTCAGGAGCATCAAAACTTTCTTGAGTCAGCTGGCAGAAAGAGAAACATCGCGCACTGAGACAGAACAGATCAGGCTCAATGCGCCAATGGCTGTCGCATGACTCGGAAAAAAAACAGTTTTGCAGATACAACGGCGTTGCAAAGCGAGACGTGGAATTTTCATGTTTCCGACACCCGATCATAAAGGTGCACTGGATATCTCTGAAGCTTAGCTTGATTGGCAGCATAGCTAATCTTTTCTTATCATATAACATCTTATGGCCTGTTCTCGTGAAGCGTATTTTCAGGGCTCTCTACGGCGTGTCTATTCCCCTCAGTGAAGACGCACGTGTTTTCTAAAAATCGTTTTTTTTTTTTTTTAAAGTTTTTTTTATAGATATTTCCCATGGAAGAGTATTTTTGAGATTAACACTTTTCAAAAAATCACTCTCACCAAAATAAGCTCAGAAAAAAAAAAACCGCTTCAAGGGAACAGGCCTTTGCAGTGAAACATCAACTCCAACAACAACAACAACAACAACAACAACAATGACAACAACAACAACGACAACGATAACAACAACCACAACAACAAAAGATAATTGACGGGCGTATACATGTAATGTTTATCGCATCGAAATTGTAGAAATATATGGAAAACAGAATACCACTCTTGCGCGCCTTTTTTTGGTAAAACCCGAGCAACGTTTAATGATGACTTTATGCAGAACATCAGAGTCTTTGATAGCCATTGCGGAATCAAATGACAACTACCGCCAGTACTTGGTATAATACACAGACTAAGGCCAGGTGCATATGAATGATATTTCGGTTACCCAGTCCTAGGAACTATAATTTTTAGTTAACGGAACAGAACAAACGTTCCTCCTGTTCGAAGCTCATACGGATGGTTGTGTTAATCCCGAAAGTGAACAGTAAAATTTTAATTACCAGTAACTAAATAGTTTCTCGGACTGGTAACTGAAAAATCACTCGCGTGCTCCTGGCCTAACAGTCACTGCTTGTCACTGGCTTAGATGGTACATGTATTACCAACGTCATTTGTGGTGGCTTTGTTAAGTAAAACCAACAGGACATCCTTAAGCGAGAGTATCCACAGTTAGCAGTTACATTTTCCAATGAGATCATGAGATCAGTTAGATAAGTCCTTCAATGGATAGCGCCAGAATTCTAACACCTAAGAATATTGCGTGGCTCTCGTGGTATGCATAAAGAAATGCAAGAAGATCAAAATCGCTTTTGTTAGGGGACCGTGGCATTTTGCATTTTAAGACATAGATGAACAGTGAACGCAACCCAGTATTTTCTCTAATGGACTTTGTAACTATAATACGGTCTCATAACAACGGTTGACAAAAAATAATTATAATTTTAATACAAGAATTGAAAAGAAACCAAAAGTTCAAGAAGATAAAACAATACATAAACTGAAGCAAAATAATTATATTTTCATGAAAAATGTAAACGTCTATTAATGCAGTTTCTATTCCATTCGTCTCTTATAATTTCCCACATTTCGTTTGATATTGTTTGCCAGCTTCTTTACGAAAAAAATGCAACAAAAAAACACTGCTCGAGAAAATAAATAAATGATATTTGGTTACTGAGTATTTAGACTGGTATCCTCAAGCACCTTTGAATTCCCTTGATAAAGCTTTAATAAGTTTGACAGCACGTCAAATAATTAGGTTGAGAAGTATTTAATTTTGATATCAGCAAATGCTGTCGTAAAGAATACATCATTCTTTTGTTAGAGGTTTAATGAACATTTAAGATGAGAATACACACGGAAAACAAGGTCTGGCATCACTAGGGAAACGGTAGTTTAGAGGCAAGATGCTCACCTCTCTTGCCGAATGTACCGGGTTCGATCACCGATCGGTGCAGGGATGTTGAATTTTTTTTTTTTCGAGGGGGGGGGGGTGGGTGATTCCTGTCCCTGATCCTATGGTAGGTATGATCGAGCACCTAGACTTCTCGGATAAAGACGAAAATCTCGGAGAGTCTGTGTGCACGTTGCACACGTTAAATTTACCTTGGCAGTTGGAAATCGAGAAGAGTAGGCCGAACAAGGCCACTGTCCGGGCAAAATTATAAAAAAAACCCATTAATCTCTACCACTAAAACACAGAAACAAGAACAAGAAAAGTGAGGTGTAAATGCCAATGGCAGATAATCTTTTAAAATAAAGACCTGGCGCAGATCTGGCATCATTCCTGTAACTTGAACCACTGGCTTTGTGTAGACATTTCATCCCTGAAAATTGCAAATTATGTGCCTGGGTACCCACCAGAACAATAAAAAGTGACATTGACAGACACAACATTTTTTTTTGTATTGACCATCTTTAGTCAATGCTTACGGTGCAAAGAAATTTATATCCATCTTAAATGACAGATCATCATCCCTGTTTCATCAAATTTCTAGATCATCCAGGAGCAACAGAATAATACACATGGAAGCAAACAGAGAAAGATACAGAAAATTGTTTTTGCCCTCAGCAATTCGCCTCAACAAAACACGTATTTTATCTAGATGTGTGCAATATTTCACTGAGGTTCCGTGTCGTGTCACGTCATTTAATATGCCAGTTATTGAGGTTACTACGTTCTGGTGTATGTTTGTGTAATGATGCGTAAAATATAAGTAACTTGTATGTGCAGTTAAACGATCAGTGGACGACAGTTTCCGTCATGGGACGACCAAGTGATTCTTATCTCCATCTTACTTCTGTTCTCGGCTTGCTGAAAGACAAAATTTCTGTGTTCTGTATGGCTGTGTGCTTGTGTATGTGTGCACAAGTTTGTCTGCCACTGAAATGTGAAACGCAGACCTACGCTTCAATCACAAATTTCCCACCTTTGTAACGCACTGGTACCAAAGGCCAGTGCGCACTGATTGAAAATTGTTCTGCGCCGCTTTTGATTCAGTCTTTGAACCAAAGATACTAGATAGACTAAGACGAGACAGCTAGTGTTTTTAGGGTGCACAGATTTCGCACCGCCACCTAGCGGCAAACGAGCGGAAGTCATGAAAAGTGCCATATTAATTTTACAAAGCCAAATAGGGAAAATATTGAATTTTGTTCACTGTTCAGCTATCGCTGTAGTCCTTGATTGACGTCGCATATTGTGGAATTATAACCTCAATCGCTGTGGGAAAACTCTGGTTACTTTTTGTTTTTTAGACGCAGTAGCACTGTCACAATTTTGCATCACAAATTTACCATCATATCAAGCATTCTTTTCATACTATGCGCCATGGGTCGCCCCCCCCCCCCGATCAGCGCGCAAATTGTGTGCACGTTTTTTTTTTAGTACGAAGAAGACAGTGTCTCATCTTATCGTTTGTAGTATCTTTGCTGATACTAAAAGTCAGTGCGCACAGATTGAAAGCTGTTTTGAGTTGCTTTTGACTTAGACTTCAACGTCCTTTGAATCAACTAGCCAGACAGATTTGTTTAAATCTCCTAGTGTGCGAGGTCCCTTTTTAATCCCATAGTCCACAACGCCAAGGCAAACCAATCTTGACTCAGTGGTGTATAAGCCAAAGACTTCACAAGTGTTCCCACCAGTTTATAACATCACCTAAGCAGAAGAAGTACCAGAAATAAACAGGATCTACTCACACTTCACAAACCTTCTGAACATTTCACGTATCCCAGCTTGTTCCAGATCTGATAGAACGAACTAACCACATCATAGATGAACTAACCACATCATAGATGAACTAATACACCATTAAAAATGTGTCAGCATTAAACGGATACAAACGTACATATGAGTACGGAATTGTAACCTTTTCGACGTTCAGCGATCCTAACAAACTATCCTTCTTATCGTTTTACAGGTGTCAGCATGTCGCTCACGCACTAGCAAGGGAACTGGTATGATCCATCATTTTCAAAGATTATATCCTCACATGTCCCTGTCAGTAAGAATTCTAATTTTCACGTACTTTTTGTCTGTCCAGGTCTTTTTAGTTCAGGTACACAAATGGTAAACAAACTGCAAGAGGTCAAAAATGTGTCCCCTTATCGCAAAAGGTTAACAAACTGAAGCGATGAACTAAGACTGAATAATGAAATGTGGGCCGTGGTTTCTCGCTTGTTGTCGAACCCCGAGCGTGAGCGCTGCAAGGACGGGGCTCTCATACCCGCTGGTTCAGCAACTAGCGCGCTGTTCTGTTTCTCTGTCTCTTTCTTTTCTTTCTCTCTCTCTCTCTCTCGTTCATGCAGATAGGGGACCGGAGGAGGAGGGGAGGAGGAAGCGTTTAGTCTTTGAGCATGGAATAGCTTGTTATACAGGACGGGCCAAAAGTTGCTCTATTGCAATATTATTTTATCAAAACAGTTGCATTTCAACTAAACAAAAAAGTGTGCACATATTTAAACTAAATGAGGTATATAACAATGTTAAGTAAATTAACAACCAAATCAAATCAAATTTGCAAAAAAAAATCATCTTCTCCTCCTAAACAAAGTTGGCACTTCTTGGACACGGAACATCATTGTAAAGTAACCTTTAGCCAACTCTGTGGCAGCACACTGACTGAACAACAACAGGAACAAACAAACAGGCAAACAAACAAATAAATAAACAAACATAGAAACCATATAGTTAATTTTAAAAAATGGCATATAATAATCTGACATCTGATATCAGTTACATTAACTAAAACTACAACAAGTAGAATGCAATACAATTAAAAGAATATACTTTTAATAGTCTGACATCTGTTGTCGTCCTAAACAAACAACAGCAAAAACTATCAATGTTTCCACTGAACTTCGTGATGTGTGCCCACGCACATGCGCTTGGCAACCAGCGCTCAAAGACAATTAGTACGTGCATACAAAAAGTTACTTACCCGAAACGATGTAGTAATAAAATTAAGTACTTATCCTAACTGAAAAAAAAAGATTTAAAAGATTTTAATTACTTGTGCTACATGAAAACGTGCCAATACAGCTTTATTAGCCATGGGCAGAGATAATACTACTAGCAGTGACGCACATTATCGTCTCCTAGACTGCTCACCCATATTGTTTCTTGGTACGCAAAAATGAAACGCAGTTGTGGAGCGCGGCCGCTATCTTCTTAATATGGCAAAAACAAAACCGCTGACTGTAGGCGGTGAGTCGCAGAAAGGCCAAATGTAAGACAATAATTGACAAAGCAAAAGAAAAAAAAAAGGTTGTAATTGAAGACCCCTAGACAGATAACTAATTAAAAAACACGTAGGCGGCTTTCGCCCTCGGGAACTTCATTTATCACACATACACACAATAAAAGAAAAGAAAAAATAATGATTATTAAAAAACATAATAAGTTAAAAAAACATGATGGTTATAATCTGGAAGTGCGAATAAATTATGCCTAAAAGATAATATATTCTGGATGATTCCTAGTGCATTATACATAAATATACTGCATTTTTAATTATATGTGTGTATGTGTCAATGACCATTGGTTGCTATACTACTAATGTTATTTGAGAGAGTAGTCTTTTTACATTAATGCTTTGTAGGCATACATGATGGTGTGTGATTACTCTCGACAAGATGGTGTTTTCTTGAGCGGGTGAAGCACAGCTTTCGCATTTATAAATAGATTCACCAATCATTTCTTTACGCCTGGGCAAAACGATTTTTATGAATTCCGCCTATAAATATATTTTTTTTTCTCTGATGATCTTTTTAAATTTGTGTAGACTTTAAACGAGTTTTTTTCAAAAGTAAGTTTTTCAACCTTGCCACTTTGAAATAATCATAACTTGGTCAATATTCTACATTTTTGCATGAAACAAAGTGCATTCTTCTCAGGACCGTTTGTACTTTCACAGTATACCCTTAAGTGAACTTAGAAAACAAACAAAAAAAAGGCAAATGTGAACCATTTCCCTAAAGCGCCTGGCGTATTGTAAGGAAAATAACACTAAATGCCACTTTACATGAAGTCTGTATTGTTTTACATAATAAATATCTGACTATTACGCAGAGAAAAATCTCTCTTGTGAAACGACCAGATAGTAACATGACAAACCGTACGAATTCTTGAATTGGATGGGCCCGTAAGGTTAAGGTTAGAGCTGTGCCGTATTTGGGTTGAAAAGTGCCATGAGAGAAACAACGCAGGTTGTGCTATGGCTTCTTAGTCATGAAAACCCTAAAAATCAGTAGGGGGCGGTTGGTGCAGCGGAAGAAAAGTCGCCCGGTAGTACAGTGGCATGAAAAAGGAGTAAACTGATATAGAAATATTGAGGTATTTTGATGGCCATCTGATTCTATTATAGAAATATTGAGGTATTTTGATGGCCATCTGTGTCACGAGTGGAGTGAGTGCAATTAAGGGGATTGCTACAGAGCGGGTGTAGAGTAAGAAGGGCTCACGGCAGACAAGTAGGGAAAGACGGGAAAGGAGGAGAGTAAAATTAACGCACGTAGACAAGTAAGTTAAGCGTGCATGTTGTGAGTGGTGGGGGGTCTGAATGAGGCGAAAGCGCTGTATTACTATCACTGCAAGTTAGAAGGTCCTACTGAACGGACGCTAGTAAGAGCCCAGCGGGCGAACATAAGGGGAGCAGTCAGAAGACGGTTGAGTGTTTTTCCAGTGATGACTGGTAGGTAGAACGTTGATTGATAATTATGATTGATGTATTATATTATATTCGTCTATTACCATGATGTAAATAAGTATATGTGAGGAATGTGGAAGTCCTTGATATTGGATATAGCAATGTGCGCCATGAGCGATAGATGAAAGTGAGTTCATGGATTTGTAGCACGAGTGAGTATTGTGTACTCCGATGGAGGTGTGTTACCGTAAGATGTGTGGTGAGTGAAAGGTGAACTATTGTGTGTACGCTTCATGGGTTGTAAGGAGAGGTGGAGTGAATAGAAATGGTAGGGTATTATACCAATGTAATGTTATTCTTGTAGGTGTCGGGGACGGGCCGCAGAGCCACCTCGATGAGCACAGGGGATAGGCCAGCATAGGGCCGGGGGCCACACATAGGCCAAGAGTGAGGCTGTCGGTGCAGGACAGTAGAGGCACCTAAAGTCGTGGCAGTCAGGCCACGGACAGGGACGTAGATATGAGCGTGAATGTGATAATGTACTATTGCCATGTTGATGGGCTATTGAAATGATAATGTGTTATTGCCCTGCGGAGGTGCCAGTGGAATGCTAAGGTGTATGACAATAGGAAGGTGATGTTGAGAGACTGCGGTGCCAGGGAATTATTAATGTGCTATTAAGACCCTGAGGGGAGAGGCTGAGGCCGAAGTGCCTTTAGGAAGTAACTACCGGGTTGTGGATCCGAGGGAGAGTGCGTGTGAGAATAAGGCCGTTGTACGGCAGTTAATTTCAATAATATAATGTATGTAATTGCGCTATTATCTGTATAATTATGTTTAAATAAATGTGTGAGTCTGATGGGTTGTTCTGTTAAGTGTTAAACTTGTTGTCCGTGATTGTTGTCCTGTCATAAATTATTACATCTCCCAGTCTGGGATTTGTGACAATCTGATTCTATTATAGAAATATTGAGACATTTCGATGGCCATCTGATCTAGAAACAATAGCGTTTTAGACTTGAAATCGTATCCTATTATTGAAATACAAAAACATAATAGACAGCAAGAGGCATAAAGAAACTCCCACTAAGACGGAGCTTTATTTGCTTAGCTCCGACACCAAGAACTCATGATTAGTAAAATGACAAAAACAACAATAAGAACACAGAAAACAAAGTGACAAATTGGCAAATTTAATACAGATCACTAGCCCACGTCTCTGTGGAGAAAATCGTCAAATTCCCTAGACGTTACAGCTCATTTTACACTCCTGAAGTACACCTGACAAGTACTTTTGCCACTGACGCGACATATTACATTTATGTTATAAATACAAATATTCTTGGAACAATTTTCAAAGTGCATCGTTTTGGGCTTTTTTTTTTTGTTTCGTCTTGTGAATCATTGAGACACAATCATGAACTTCCCTAAATAGCCAGACCAAAGACTACATCATCTGATAATGTCCCAGTGTGAAGCCAAGTTTTTCATGCTTCGCTGTGAAAAAATTGACAGATTCGAAACTAATTTACCATTGGAATTAAATACTTGATTTTCAAACCACAAATAGCAATTAAACACTCAAGGAAGTGCGAAAGCATTGATTGGTTTTGTTAAACATTATTCAAGTCTCTCCACTGCATGACTCAAAGACAAAACTAATAACTTTATCACATACAAGTGAGGAGAAAGATGGTAGGGCGCATTTGGATTAGAACAGGGATTCTCAGACGGGAGGCACTCACTCCCAGGAAAGAAATTTAAAGGGAGTAATTCTAGCCAAGGACGGCATGGGGGGGGGGGGGGGTTAAGCCTAAAGGACCTTAGGGCATAAATCAAAAAGAAGTTTAATGTTTCATTTAAATACGAATTTTTTTTCGTTTGCTTGCGATTGACAAAGAAATTCAGTTTTAAAAACTGTTTCAATATCTTCCACTTTAAAAGTGTAATGGTGGAAAGATGAGCTGACAATTCAAAATGAGGTAACCTAAGATAGCAAAGGGGGGAGGGGGGGGGGTGGAGGGAGGGGGGTTGAGAAAATCTGGGATCGCAAAGAGATTGAAGAAGCTTGGGATCGCATGGGAGGACTTCAGGAAATCTGGCATCGCAAGGGGAGGAATTGAGGAAATCTGGGATCACAAGGGGAGGAACTGAGGAAATCTGGGATCGCAAGGGGAGGAATTGAGGAGATCTGGCATCCCAAGGGGAGGAACTGAGGAAATGTGGGATCGCAAGGGGAGGGATTGAGGAGACCTGGGATCATAAGGGGAGAAACTGAGGAGATCTGGGATCGCAAGGGTAGGGATTGAAGAAATCTGGGACCGCAAGGGGAGGACTGTTGCCTGGGACATGGAGAACCACTGCAATCGAGTGTTCATTTTGCTCGATAATCAAATTCATTTCGCGTGTTTCGTTCCTTTCACAGACTCTCATTTTCAGATAACTGAATTCCAACTTTCCTTGCCCGGCCTGAAACAACTGTCTGGTTACCTAAAGTGATATCGTCTCTTGGTCGAACATTCAATTTAAGCAGAGCGGGGCGTTCAGTGTCTATACTATTAACAACTTTACGCAGGAGATCAATACTATGAGATTCTGATCACACATGCTTTAATAATATTCTTGAAAGTAAACCGTACTGAATTTCACTTGTTTTATGTCATCTATATTGCTTGATTTTCTCAGTATGTAAGATAAATGTAATAAATATATAGACTTAAGAAGAAAAGATAGACTAGTAGGTAGGCGTATGAACAAGTGGGTGGATCTTTAAACCAGACAGGTAAACAAGTGGGCGTTTGAATGGATGAGTAATGGAAAACATTGCAAATAAAGACAGATAGGTAAATGACTGAAAAATACATATAGGGGCAGAATGGCGAATGCCTGGATATGTAGTTGGAAAGATAATAGATGGATGGAATGGAAGGACAAATTTGTTAACATGATCGAAGGATGAATGTTGAAAAGACAAGCGAAAAACATTACTTTATCGCAAGGTGTAAAATACATCGTAATCTGTCAACGCTACCCGTTGATTTTGATGTCAAGTGTTGGGAGGGACTCCACGAAAACACCCTAAGTGCGGAAGCAAATGTGCACCAATACCCGCAAAACAGGGGCTTGGAAACTGAGGAACGCAGTGCCAGGCAAGCAGACCAGTAGACAAGCGTAGATCTTTTGAGTTCTGTATGTGAGTTTGGGTTTAACGACGCGTCGGCAGGATAACGGCCACTTAACCCTCTGTGTTTTTCGCTATTATTTGTTTTGTAAGATCAAAATAAAAGAGAGCTTAAAAATCTAACGGGGAAAATGCCTATACTGTCAACTATGTCTATGTGAACCCTGTGAATATGATAAAAAAAAAAATGTTCAGTCCATTATTTAATATGTAGACTCGGCCTCCGGCAGAAACGAGTCAGAGTAGATTTGAGACAACCCAACTGTGGTAGCGTCTGCCACCCCCATGCACGTGACGCTGCTCCAGCAGAGCACACAGACAAAACACTCAGGAACCAAATTCCATGATCATTCCAGGCCGACGGCGACCATTACCATGTATATTGCTCACAAGTAATTAATTGGTTCATGGCCAAATGTGTCCATATTTACAACTAGTCCCGTATCTTCCCCGAATCCGACACACTTAGCCACGACTCAATTGGCGGCTCAGTGTGAAGCGGTAGAGTTATTTACTGCATTTCTGTCCACGGGCTCAACTAATATACTGGGAGGCGAAAAGAAGTATCCGCTTAATAAAATGGGCATTGTATCCATTCTAATCAACAGAAAGCGCTCAAAATTGACACAGACTATATTTTTTTTATCTGCCTAAAGAGCATGCAGAACGTCAACGCCGTAGTTTAAACAAAAAGTTAAATTTAAAGGGTTTAAACTGACTTACCCCCCTTTCGCAAAGTCAATAGCGTGTATGTCCACCATGAGCCTTGATGCAGGCTTGACATCGTCTCCTCATTGGCCTGACGAGTTGTCAAATATTGTTTTGCAGCATGTTAGTTCACCCTTCTACCAGAGTAACATCCACTTGCTGGAGATTGTTGGTTGCGTAAGTGCATTATAAGCATCTGACGATCATCATGCATGGTGGTCACGCGAGGTGTTCCACTCCTAGGTCTGTCGGCTGATGTCCCTGTTGCTTCAAAGCGTTCCTTCAGCATACTGATTGTGCGATGAGTGCAGTTGAAGACAGTAGCAACTCGACGGGCAGAAATTCCAGCCTGTAACATTTCCAAGGCCCTTCCACGCTCCTCTGCGCTTAATCTCGGCATTGTGAGGAACTCAAAGGTAATTCAAAATTTTAAAAATTTGGTGTTTTTCTGTAAGGCTTAGAGTCAATTTGGTGTGTAAAACTAAAAAAACCGACTTTTACAACGATCGTTAGGATGACAGGGACCATAACCCTATTTTGTCAAAAAATACGTGCGGGGAGAAAAACAAAAATGATTTGTAAACAAATCAACCCCACGCTCAGTTCGATGCCTGGACTACTACACACTACACGGTCGTTCACCAAATCTACACACTTTTCATATTATAGCAATTACTAAGGTGGATACCTTTTTTCGCCTCTCAGTATATATAGTACCTTGCGGCCGCCGCTGTTTTGCCTTTGGAGAGATAGCAAGAATAATGGTCGTAGGACTGCCCATTTTCAAAGCTTGTGTCGTTATGCCTACTTAATATTTGTTGATATGGCTTAGTAATTTTCCCAATGAAACTGAACAAAATTTGATTAAATTTGTTTATTCTCAATAAACGTTCAGTAGTTTGTGAAGGCCAAAGACTGAGTCAAAACAGATCGCGACCTTAGTTCTTGTTTGATTTAACTCCATTTTCTGAAAAAACTGGAGAGCTTTTAGTATGCAGAAGAGGCCAAATGCACACTCTGATACGTGTTTGAAATGCGTTGTGGCACTTAGCATATTGTTTCACAGTTCTGATTTATTCTAACTCTTTGCCATAACACTACAGCCGCAAACGTATAAGGTCGAATTTCTCATTCGTGCCAAAAAGTGGAGTTTGAATAAACAATAATGCAAAACAGACTTGAGTCAATGCGCTACCACACTAAGTTTACTTCACAGTTTGCTTGTTTTTCCGAGGGAAAAAAAAAAGATAAATCCAACTCTTCCGTAATATTCTTCCACAGTTCAAGACACATCTAAACAGAGATTATTGCGTTTCTGAAGATTACCTTGCCTCTCTTTGCAAGCTTCGCCCACTAAATATTTTTTCTTATTGCCTCGACAGCTTACCATTGGCCACACAGAGATTCAAATTAGCCTATGTTTATCGGTTGACCCCTCCCTCGTTGGAGCAACAGGCACTCACTGATGAAATGA
The DNA here is from genome assembly GCA_963931925.1 of Onchidella celtica. Classification (NCBI taxonomy): domain Eukaryota; kingdom Metazoa; phylum Mollusca; class Gastropoda; order Systellommatophora; family Onchidiidae; genus Onchidella; species Onchidella celtica. Next base: position 74,761,917 of record OZ007568.1, read on the forward strand.
TTAAGGACTGATAGACTTATCCTGGCACGCCTTGGCGGACTATTCACTCATCTCAAACTTCGTTTATTGTCAATCGTTTAGGGAAGCCGGAGGCTCTAGCTTTATCATCTCGGGTCTCAAGCAAATTAGGTCAATGGAAACTCCACTCGGGAGCAGAAGCCCTCAGGTTGATATAGGTCGGTCTCAATTAATAGGTTCTCTCAAGCCAAATTCAGACGGATGCACCATTGCCACGGCCAGTATTAAGCGCTCATACGGACATAAACTTTATAACACCCGGTGGTCCGCTGGTAATTTAAAGTTCACTCTCGTACTATTACAGTCCGGTTGTTCTTTATTCATATTGGCAGATATTACACAAAGACCGTTGTAATAAGTACGTATGCACCGCAAATGTTTTGCGCTCGGGGCGCATATGTATATGCACTATCCATAACCCCGTCTATATCCTCAACCATAAATCTTATCGAACCCCTAACCCTGCCCCTTACACTTTCAATAACTAACAGGAGGACAACAGACAGAAAATCTGAAAGAATAATTAATCATAATTAATTAAGGCTGTTTGTTGTCAAGGAGCATTGCGGGAGGAGCTCTCTAGCTCTGAGTCACAAAAGGCGTTAAAATAGGTACCCTTAGCGCAAAAACTTGGGCGATGTACATACTTAACTTGTAACAACATTCTTACACAAAAACTGTCCCAGGCTGAATGAAAAGATATTGGCTCTTCCAGTATATTGATAGAACAAATACGTCAAGGGAAATTTTGCCACCTCCAGACGTATATTTGATAAAATTTAGCCTCAATACAATGGTATTTTTTGCTGTTTTCTGCGGAAGACGACATCCATTACGAAGGCTTCAAGCACTGTGTAAATGATATGCTTTATCCAATTCGTGCTCTCAGATAATTACGTGGGATTGTTTTTTTTTGTGCGTGTGTGTGTGTGTGTTTCTGTCTGTTGCCTGGAGGTTGGAGGATCTGCAGGGCTTGTTTTCTCGTAGAGTGGTCAGAGAGGCTGATATAGCACTTCAATCCACCTGACACTCCTCGCACTTACTTGCCAGTTGCCACTGGGCAAACAAACTAATTAAATGGTGTCTCCTCAACGACGACGTTTCGACTCTGTTTCAGTTCATTAACACGCAATACAGAAGGGATGACAAGATGGGCATGACCCAGCCCTTGCTGGGATGGACAACGGAGAAAATAAAATAAAAAAAATAAAAAAAAAAGATTTGAACTCACAATCACTCAATTTCGTTTTAAGATAGCTATTACATGTAAGTACTTACCTCAAGCATTTCGCGCTAGAGATACGTATTTTAGAGCCTTTTGTGCCCTCAGAGCTAGAGAGCTCCCCACCGAGATACTCCTAACAACCACCTTAATTAATTATTCTTTCAGATTTTTTGTTGTTGTTTTCCTCCTGTTTTTTGGTTGAAAGGGAAGGGGAAGGGTTAGGGATTCGATAAGATTTGGGTCTGAGAATGAGGACGGGGTTAGGAATAGGTACGTAAACGTTCCCGCCTTTAGGGCAAATCGCTTGGGTACATACGAACAAGTAACAACACCCTTTTTTAAAAAATGAGTAACGACCAGAGCTTGAAGCCCAGACGTGGCTCAATCTGGCATTATGGGTAGTATCAATGTCTAAGGTTGTCAGCGCACTAAATCAAGCCAGTCTTGTCTCGGTTTTAGTGTATGATATGAACTATAGTGCGAGAAGGGACCAAGCCTGTCTCACTGGTTCGAGTGCGTCATACTGTCTTGATGCCGCGGACGGAAAGAGACAACATTTGATTCGACGTGACACCAGCCTAAGTATTACTGAAACAGAACATAACGATGACGATTTCCCGAAATGAAAAACTGATCAGTTCGAAGAGATGACGAGGAGAAGATACTGAAGTCAGGGCTTTTCTAGAATCTTTCAGGCTATGATCATGAAGATAACCTGTCGACTTGGCGCGTCTCCTGTTCTGCCTTCCAGATATTCGAAATGGCAAATCGCGATCACAGGTAAGCGTCTAACATAATTATGAGCTGACTGTGCTGTCTCTTGAAATGACAGTTTCGTCGTTGTTTTTTTTTTCTTTCCAATGTTCTAACTTCCCTTTCTGTTTCTTTCTCGCTCTCTCTCTCTCTCTCTTTATCTCTCTATCTCTCTCTGTATTTCTGTGTCTGTGTCCTCCCTCTCTTTATCTCTCTTGATTTCTCTGTCTGTCTATCTGTTGCTCTCTCCTGACGTCAGTTTCGACATCGTACCGTCCCCAAGTGACGCCACAGCAATAAATGATTTCCACCTCAGCCGCTCAGAGACCCTTTCCGTCATCGTCATACATATTATTATCAGCGTACTTTAGCCACCTCTCGCTTGCTCTAGATTCCACACACCTCTAGGGACGAAGTACCGCGAAAACCGTTTGTCGCTCGGGGACAGGGGACAGAAAAAGACAAGAAAGGTTCTGACCGTGAAGTAAACGCTGAAAAGACCCGCGGGCAGTGTTAGGTAATGTCCTTTCCCTACACTGGAGATGTTTTCAGGAGAAATATAACCCAATCAATTATTCGTTTCTACCAGGCGAGAAAAGAATCCTCCAGTACAACGAAAAAAAGATAAAATAAATAAAACTACTGAAAAGGCCGAAATTCAAAGAAATACCATGAGAACTTTTTGATGGCCGCCAGGTATAGAAATTGTTCAAAGGTTTCTTTGCACTAATGTTGTCACAGATGAGCGGTTTTTTTCCCCTCCGCACTTTGTCCCCTCCATCCAAACTTTTATTATATAAAACAGCAACAACTACAGCAGCAATAGCAGCGACAACAACAACAACAACAACAACAACAACACAACAACAACAAAACATTCTGCATAAAAATGATAAATGACTATAAATAAAACAATACATCGTTATTTCCTTTGACAAGGATTGCAATAAAGAACTTTTTATTTTACTCATTTGATTATTAATAAAAAATTGGCTGCTTCAACGGAAATAACCATTTTTATTATTTCCTATACGGCATTCCATTTTAACGTTAGTGAGATGATTACCAAATTCGATAACAATGAAACCCGTCCCAAATTTGCTTTTCCTTCAAGTCATGCAAGCATATCGGTAGTAGGACTGCCTTTTATCAAATATTGTTTCGTTATGCTAATTTCTGTGTTGAAATGGCTTAGTAATTTACCGAATGGAGCTGAACTATATTTGAATAGATTTTTTTGTTCTCAGTAAGCGTTCAATACGTCTCTCTCTCTCTCTCCACCTCTCTCTCTCTTTCTCTCTCTCTCTCTCTCTTTCTTTCTCTCTCTCTCTCTCTTTCTCTCTCTCTCTAGCTCTCTCTCTGTCACCCCTTTCCCGTCAGTTAAAAGCCACTGACCAAAAAAGACCACTAATGGGACACGTTAATCTGGAGGCCAGGTACCTCTCATGCCGAAGGTACCAGGTTCGATCCCCAGTCGGTGCAGGCATGTTGGAATTTTTTGCGGGAAAAAAAACTCCTCTCCCTGATCCTATGGTAGGTAGGATCGAGCGCCTACTCTTCTCGCATAAGGACGAAAAACTCGTAGCACCCGTGTGCACGTTGCGCACGTTAAAGGTACCTTAACAGATGAATGTCGAGAAGAGCTGGACGAAAGGGCCGCTGCCCGGAGCAAAATTCTAAAAACCAATCCCTACCACAAAATACACAGAAACAAGAAACTAAGAAAATGTGAGGGGTAAATTCCCTGGGCAGCGAACCTCCTAAAATAGAGACCTAAGACACAAGTCACCAATAGGTGTAGTTTGAGTCCACTTTGTAGAGACAGGCGCTATGTTCCATTATTACTATAATTTTAAGATTCAAAAGACCATGTCAAACATATTAATACGGTCTTTATCTGTATCGTGAGTGAATTAATATAAAACTATACTGAATTGTTATGTTTCTGACTTCATAATTGATGAAACTGTACTTCATTTTCAATCTCTAAGATCATAACAATTATGATACTGTTACTTCATCTATGATCTGATGAACCGATGTCATTATTTTTTCAATGTCTACTTCAGCTATTTTTTTTTCCCTTTTTCAAAACGATAATATTGGTCTTGGCAGTTTCTTCTCTGTTTGCCTGTGGTTGAATGTGAGACATGTGAGCAAACTCCAGAACACACACATAGTATCCACTCTACGCTGTGAGTATTTGAAACCGGGCGAAGAAGAAGATGATGAAGAAGAAGTAGAAGAAAAAAACAAACAACGAAGACATTTCTAACACTCTATAACCGTTTCCAATAAAATTAACACTTATGAGAGACTAGCTGAGTACCTGTTCGATGAACAGGTTTGTGTAGTTTTTTTTGTGTGTAAAACTTAGACGTCTGTAATCTAAGAAAGGCATTAATGCTGCATAGATAGCTTATAAGAGAGATGCAACAACAAAGGACACCACTTCAGACCGAAAGGAATAAGAACAAAAGTCGAGATGCGTAGGGTCATCCCCAAAACTCAGCGATAGGACAGTACACAGTGTGCAGTGGTGCGCGCCGAAAATTTTCAGGAAGTGATGATGTCATAAACACCTACAGCATGTCAATGAGCCTTAGTGAAAATTGGGGAAAACAATAAATTTCCAATTAAAAAAACTACACCGATTTGAGACTTCTATTAAAAACTGTGCACCCTTACATCCATTCTGATGCACCATATAAAATTTGAAGTCTGAGTGTTGGGTGGTTCAGAAGCCTTTTGCAACGAAAAATCTCAAGTCCACAAATACAATAGTATAGCTACTTAATACTTATGAGAGCTACGTTTCCGGAACCTTATGAACATCGCTAAAAGAAACAGAACAACAACAAAAAACATGGGGGTCATGTCATCGGTGTGGCCGGGATTCTAGAAGATGTCAGGAAGTTAAATGCCGAAACATGTAGTGAAAGAATCCACTCTTCCGTTGAAGATTGTCATCTGCCTCACTCCACCTGGGGAGTTTCTTACCAATGACACTCCACTACATGGAATATTCTGGGCGAGTCATTTCATCGAAGGGATTATATATATATATATATATATTAACTTTGGCCACCCCATAATTGATTATGACATTTGAGTAACAGCCATTCACTGTAGCACGGCCACGTAAACGTTTCCGATCGTTGCGATTATCCGATCCACAACATCCGGTATTCGTGCACATAAATTACGCTGGGACAACAAAAAACTAATGAAAATAGGGAGGGGGGGGGGGGGGAGTGACAAAACAAGAACAAACCTATTTATCGGAAATATTCACGGTGGAAACACAGACTATCAAAACCAGACATCTCTTTTTTTATACCAATGCATGCTATATTTTTGTTTCTCTCCGGAGTTTTTGGAATTCACTGTTTTTGTACGCATTATTAAAAACTAGAAGACGTACCGGGCATTTCTCGGAATAAACAATCATGTGCTCTCTCTCTCTCTCTCTCTCTCTCTCTCTCTCTCTCTCTCTCTCTCTCTCTCTCTCTCTCTCTCTCTCTCTCTCTCTCTCTCTCTCTCTCTCTCTCTCTCTCTCTCTCTCTCTCTCTCTCTCTCTCTCTCTCTCTCTCTCTCTCTCTCTCTCTCTCTCTCTCTCTCTCTCTCTCTCTCTCTCTCTCTCTCTCTCTCTCTCTCTCTCTCTCTCTCTCTCTCTCTCTCTCTCTCTCTCTCTCTCTCTCTCTCTCTCTCTCTCTCTCTCTCTCTCTCTCTCTCTCTCTCTCTCTCTCTCTCTCTTACAATAAAAATAGTAATCTGCAGTCCTGCTTCAGAACTCATGCGCGCCAGGACACTGCGCACCAAGCTTGGTATGGTTACTTTTTATGACATGCACGGTACTATAACAGAATGGAGCCAAGATGGATGTAAAACGAAACAAACATGCAAAAATACAGATGTTACATAGCAATGAACATTTGTCATTTTTTAAAAATACATGATTGAAGTAAACAACTTTTAATTATAGCTATCATCTTCCTTATCTCAGTTGCCACCTTCCTGCAAAATTTAAGGCCTGAAGAGTGTATAGTTTGGTCAGGTAGTCATGCCAAAGGTCGCAAGTTACTGAAATATATAATAGATAATGTTAGTTTGACATGGCGGTGTTTCCTTACGGTAAGGTTTTCTTCTGTCCTACCGTTCTGTACCGTAATAGGATCAACTTACTTTCTCTAAAACTCAAACTCGAACGGTTGTGAAGCGTGCGTGTGATTATTGGATGTTTCTGATAGGTTGTTTTTCTTTTTGGTCTTTATTTTAGGAGGTTCGCTGCTCTAGGCATTTACACCTCACTTTTCATGTTTTTATTTTTCTTATCTGGCTTCTGTGTGTTTTTTTGGTAGGGATTAGTATTTTAGAATTTTGGCCGGGCAGCGGCCTTGTTCGCCTACTCTTTTCGACTTCTAACTGCCAAGGTGTCTTGAAAGTGAGCAACATGCACACGGGGCCACCGAGGTTTTTGTCCTTATCTGAGAAGACTAGTTGCTCGATCCTACCTACCTTAATATTAGGGACAGGAATTTCTCCCCTGAAAAAAACACAAAAAAACTCCAACATGCCTGCACCGACCGGGAATCGAACCCGGTACCTATGGCATGAGAGGTGAGCACCTGGCCCCCTGACCAACGTGTCCCTTCTGTCCATTGTCTTGCTTTTTCCTAGAACAATGTGACCGGGGTAGGACCAACGTACTTTCTCCAAACTCAAACTGTTGTGAATCGTGCGGGTGGTTGGCGGACGCTTCTGATAGGGTCTCCCTCAGTCCAGTCGTTCTGTTTTATTATATTATTCTGTCTATATTCTTGCAGTTTCCTGGAACAATGTGAGCGGTTATCGGCTCCACGTACCTTCTCCAAGCTCAGACTCTTGTGAAGTGTGCGGCTGATCGGTGGGCGCATGTGGTATGGACTCCTTCTGTATTGTCGTTCTGTTATTATATATTGTCTAACGTCTTGCTTTTTGCAAATAAAATATGAACGTTATCGGGTCAAAGCACTTTCTCCAAACACAAAACTGAAAAAAAAGTTAATATCTTGACATTTTATCGGCAAAAGATGTAACACACATAAAAATAAATGTGTTATTTAAACTGCAACTGGCTGTAAATGCAATCACGTGAATGGCAATGGAAGACAAAATACAGAAAACTAGCTACTGCCGTTTAATTTCAGTAACTATTATTATTATTGTCATTATTATTATTATATTATTAATGTTATTGTAATTACTGCCACAAATATTCATTACTTTCTTCTCCTCCTCCTTCTACTTTTTATTATCTAGGTTAATCCTGTTCTTCCAATGTGATTCTGTGACAGTATTCTCTTTCCAACTGATCGTAAGTGTCATGTTGTCTGTTTTAATCCCAAACAGTAATAATTCTTTGCAAGCGACCTTCACTTTGCAGTTCTCGATTATGCAGATAGCTGCCAAGCCGCATGCTCGCAAATCTCTGGCCAAAGTGCTCATTCTGTGTCCCTTCAGATCCTGTTATGCCAGTTTGGACCCCAAACTATAACATTTAGTACGAGGCCAGTCGTATATCAATGCAGTTTGACCGGGAAGTCCTGTCTCAGTTGGCCATGCATTAGCGCGGGTCCCATTTAGGTTGGACCAAACTTGTAAAACAAGTTTTATATAGCAATGGTTCTCACAGTCCTACATTCTTCCTTGCCTTTGCCATCCCAGGTTTCCTCAATTCTTCACCCACTTAGAATTGTCATCCAATAGTTGTTTTTTTTCACCAGTATACCTTTACAGTGGGTAAACCTAGTGTGTTGTACTTCTTTCCATCAAAATAATAGGTATCTATTTTGTGAACATTTGAATTGGCCACAGTTATCAAATGCCACTTGAGCATCATAATAACATGAGCACGCAATGCAAACTAAAGTAACTGAATAGTCCCAAGCAAGATTCACTCTGAAGCTGAATTTTGTGTGTGTGTGTGTGGTTTTTGTTTGTTTGTTTATTTGAAATATTGATTAGTGATGGCAGTTACCGTTGTGTTAATTGGTATTTCATGTGATAAATAATATATTGAGTACAGAGTGCATTCTTTCCCAGTTTTGGAGTTCCTCCTCTGCTTAAAATACCCCCCCCCCCTCTACCCCTTTCCCATCTCAGGCTAAAGTTCCACTCTTGGATTTGAAATTCCTCCACCAGGAGCCAAGTGCCTCCCGCTTGAGAATCATTGTTTTAGAGTTGTTATTGTGGCAAATATGCACATACATAATTATTCACTGGGTCCTGACTTTTGCTTATCATGTGCCGAAAATAATTTGTCTAATCGGTTTAGTTACGTGATCTAAGGCTCCCAGTGTCCCTTACATAAATTGCCCTGCCTCCCAAAAAACTCACAACTGATTTAAACAGTCACATAAAAACAGAAATACAAAAATTTATCAGGGAAACTTGGTCACTTGTTTTATCTATTAGTACATTGTGCATTGAATACAAGAGTGGTTTAACTCCACTTATGTCGGAAACTGAGATAACCTATGCGCATATAGGCCCTTTAGGGCCTATTTAGGAGCTTTCAAGATTTCACTGGAATAAAGGTCTTATTTCCGGGAGTGGAAATAAACTAAGATTATCTGACGTCTTTTCTCTTTCTTAGCCTATTTTTTTTTAATCTAAGAAAAGACAACCAAAGTCATGAACTCAATGTCCTCAAACTATTTAAGTAGAGTTAGGCCCCTGTTTTATTGATGGTCAAAATATGACAAACACAAAAAGAAAAAATTGTACGTAGCAAAGTCTCAAGTGAGAAATTATACGAAAACGATACAACAAAACATACAACTTTTTCTTTTCATTCTTGCCATTATTTTGACTTTGCTTGGAGTCTTGCTGTGACCCCACAGATTTTCCGATTAAAAAAAAAAAATCTTATTCATGAGCACAATTAAAAAGAGTATTAGTACCGAAAGTAGAGCATTGGCCGGTTTCAAATTTATATGGAACACTGAGCATTAGACGGCCAAGGATTAACAATTATGAACCTCTGGGCCGATCGTTTAACTACTCTATTGTTGAGAGGAAAACAAATTTAAAAGAACATCTGAAAGAATAATTAATTAGTAATTTATTAAAGCTGTTGTTAAGAGTATTTTAGGAGGAGCTCTGTCGCTCTGGACTCACAAAGGCCATTAAAATACCTACGCCTAGGGCAGAAAAAACAAATCGGGTCCTTACGTACTTGTAACAACATTCTTTCTCCAGTGGTGCTGAGATTATTTTCTTGGCTTGTGAACATGTGGCATCATTTAGTCAGAGGGTGATTAATGATTATTCTGGGCCAGGTTAATGTCCTGTCTGGCCTGGACATGAATCCCTTTGTTCCCAATATTGCCCGGTGCTCTGAGTTTACAATACATTTTATCAATAAACAGCGTTTTCGTGATAAACATTAATTTATTTTTGTTACTTATTGAAAAAAAAAATCCATTTGTATTAACTTGTCCACTTTTAATCTGCTCTGTAAGTTTTAGAATGATTTCAAAGGCCAGTCTTGCATTGGGCATTGGAGGGGGGGGGGGGGTTAAAGTATTCAATTCCATGGTGGCAATGGTGTGATGGATTCCCACCTATAGTAATGGAGAGTGACTGTTTTCCGTGTATTATTAAGAGGATTTTATTTCTAGATTTTAGCTGATACCTGCAACTGCAACAATATAGGCCATGCCCCTAAAGGCGATGCAGACAGTAACAAAATGCGAATGCAAGACAAAGACAGATATTATTCACAGACAAAGACAGACTGACACGGACAAAGTGTCTGGGAAGCAACAACAACAACAACATCAAACAAAAACACGTTGACTTTGATGAATTCAACCAGACTGTTAATTTAACATGTACTTCCTTTTGTCATGTTGACTACTGTACCATTTCTGTGAAGTGGATACAATGCTCTCTAAAGTACATGTAATTCATTAGAATTTCACTATGAAAAACCGCAATAATGGTCCTAATCGCCCAGGCATACTGTAAAACCGAAGCTCAAGCTAAGCCTATTTCTCCTACGCCTTCTCTTTGTTCTCAAAGTTTCTCAGATTCCCCTCATTATAATCCCCCCTTTCATCGCAGTTGTGGCTCTTTGTTGCCTAGCATCGCGTCAGAAAAATGACAATCACCACCGAAAATAATCACATTGAGGGTACCGCTAACAGCGGCGTCGGAGCAGCTCAGGAAGACGTCCCGGAGGAAATGCGAAGATGGATGTGCACGGCCACGGGTGAGGACCTATAATAACATACGACCGGTATATTAAACTTTGCGCTATAGCAGAAAACTCTCTGGAGAGGAGTAAGGAGTTGACATTTGGCTGCCAGAGAGAGAAACTCGCTATTCCAGAATGTGTGAGTGAATAGCTAGGGATAAGGATCTTAAGGACCCTTTGGGAGAAATAGAGAACATTGAATAGAAAAACGGTTCATCATTCATCAAGTGCAGTATCAGGATTATGTTTTGTTTGAAGAATAAAATGAAATCAGATGCAACACTGTTGAAGCCTGGGATAAAGAATGGTATTTGAATATGGCACAGTAGAAACAGATGTAAGACAAGATGTTATCTGGACCAGACATTTAGTAATCTGAATAAAAGTTTTTTTTGTTTTTTTTCTCTTTCTCTCAGTAACTCTTCCTTCTTATTTCCTTCCTTCCTTCTTTCCTTCCTTCCTTCCTTAACTTCTTTCTTTCTTTCTTTCTTTCTTTCTTTCTTTCTTTCTTTCTTTCTTTCTTTCTTTCTTTCTTTCTTTCTTTCTTCCTCCCTTTCTTCTCTCTTTCTTCTTCCGTCCTTTCCAGCTTCCTCTTTTCCTCCTTCCTGCCATCTCTCTCTCCTCCCTTCCTTCCTTTTCCTTCTTCCCTGCCTTCCTTCTTTTCTTTCTTCCTTCCTTCCTTCCTAAAAACAACAACAACAACAACATAGAAACTATAGATAAGAGATGGAATGGATGTTAAAATAAAAATCTCTGGCGTACTACTAAAATGAAGGGTAAGCATGAAATGAGATACAACAACTACAACAATAACGACAACTACCACGATAACAAAATAATATTACCACAATGAATCTGCTCATAAAAGACACTGGCAATCTCCTGTCAACGACAAATACACAAACATCAACAACAAAACAACTCCAACAACAAGCCAGCGCGCGTGAACTTAAGTTTGAATCAACCAATCAATGGAGACAAATGGACATGGCCTTAAAGCCCTTTAGCTGTGGTCAAGTCCTTGCTCATGAATGATTTATGCCCGTTGTGCCAGTGTTGCACAAAATGTCTTCATTTACTGTGATCCCATAGAAATCAATGATACCATAAAATGTACAATCAGCGGGTTTCGGGCCAATTTGATAACAAAGGAGTTTTGTTGTATTTTTATATAAATCGATTGTCATGATTATCCATTGCCTTGGTGGTTTTCAATTTTTTTTTTTTTTGGTTTGTTTTGTCATGTAATGGCGTAGACAAAGATTAATTTGTGCATGGTCGGTTGAGCAACTACCCAACAAAACAGCCAAGCCCAAGCACGCAGAAGCCCGTTGCCATGGGCCGACCAGTCGGATGATGACGACATAACATCACTCTGTCATGGAACCAGAGGATGAACACGTCGTAAGCATCTAAAACTTGGTGGATACGAGATAAAAATTATGAAATTTTGTGTACTGTCGCAATTTTTGACAATAAAGTACGTGGACACATCCATTTTTTTTGGACAAAATTATGTCTTCAAAAGTATTTATTTACTATTTTTTGAATCAAAATAGAGAGATGCATTTCTTCTAGTAAACTCTAAAGGTATGATGGGAAATTCTTATTTTGCCTTTTTTTTACAGTCATATTTCAGGTGAAGAATCAAGTTCACCAGATCCATGTATTCTTCATTAATTTATGGTGTAACAATAAGATAATATATTAAGCTTCGCATCCACTACAAGCGCCGTGCTTGATATGACACAGATCTAACACGCGGCTGGGCTTGCTACAGAGAATGTGCAAAATTTATCTGACTTAGATCGGCCATTTCAGAATCAACGAGATCCAGCGATCTAACCATCTGGTAGTTTCTCACTGAAACTCAATACCGTAACCTCACCATCCAATTTGTCGGCGGATCAAAACTGGGCTTAGAGACATGGAAATAAATCAACTAGGAATTTTGTAAAAATGGTACAAAAAAGTGGGAGCACGGGTTTATACATGCAGGTAAAAAAACACAAAACAAACAACAACATAAAAACAGAACTTTCACACCAGGCCTGTAATTGTGTTCCGGCCAGTTATCATCCCAGAGACACGGAATACCGAGACCGACCGTTCCTTCTTTCGCTATTATGTCCACAACTTGTGCGCGTATAAACACAGTGAGTACTACTCACGGAGCTCTGTGGTACTAGCCTTTTTCGTTCAATTATGAAGGGAGTGTAGTGCAAATTGTTGCATTGTTGACATGGATGGTACGCGCACAAGCCGGCGGACGGAAAAATGGTGAATAAATTGGTCCGTCTCGATATCATGTGTCTCGGATCACCCTTTTTGTTAGGAAGAAACCATTTTGGACCGAGACCCAGGCTACCGAGGCAAATCAATTATCACATTCCGCCTGTTGACTTGCGCGCGTATCATCCATGTCAACAATGCAACAGTTCGCACCACATCCCTTCATAATTGAACAAAAACGAGTAACACACAGTTTTTATATGTGTACAATTTGTGGACACTGTAGTGGGACGAGGAAGGATTTCTCCGATTTGGGTAATGTCACCAAACTACTCACAAGAGGTTGGTTTTTTTTTTTTTTCATCATATGGCCAATTTGAGCCAATTTCCAAAATTAAAATGACAAAAAACAAATGCGTTTCTGCAGCCACCAAGCCACCCAAAATATGACTTTCCCTGACATGCACTATTCAGTTCTAATCGTAACCATGAGGCTTGCACCTTCCACGGAAGTCACTGTGCGAAAAAAAAAAAAAAGGGTAAGTTGGCTATATCGCCAAAAATAGACGTTCCAAAAAAAAACACACACACACACACACACACACAGAGAGAGAGAGAGAAAGAGAGAGAGAGAGAGAGAGAGAGGGAGGGAGAGAGAGAGAGAGAGATAATTCAAATAAATTTGGGCACAAGCTACACAAATTCGAACAAACAAACGTCTGAATTGTTGGTCATTCACCCAGAATTCATTCCCCTCTCTGTTCATTCTCTCGTCACATCTTCCACGTCAAAAAAATTTTGATTAAACAGTTCCATTTCCAGATTCATGGTCCCTATATGGTAAACACCGTATCTAGGTCAAGTGAATGTATAATCTCATCAGGTCCTAGTGGAGTTCTTACGTGTACCGATAAAAAGGGGGAGTAACTCGCCAAGCTTGTCATCGCAAAACATCCAAGATTGACAGAAAGTAAACGCAGAGGGTATGAAGACACATTTCTGTAGTGAGGCTCAATTAGAGTAAGAGAAAATGATATAAGGTAAACGGTAAAACATATTATGCAATGACAAAATTCTACTGCCTGAGGTACAGAATCATCTCACTTGATGAAAAGTCGCCATCCATAATTCCCAGTACTTTCATCCTTCAGTGTATCAGTCATGTCTTGAAATATCCATCCATTCATCCATCCATCCATCCATCCGTCCATCCATCCATTCATCCATCCATCCGTCCATCCATTCATCCTGTCATCCGTGCGTCCTTCCGTCGTCCGTCCATCCCTTCATCAGTCCGTCCGTCCGTCCGTCCATCCTTCATCCATCCATCCATCCATCCATCCATCCATCCATCATCCATCCTTCCATCCATCTATCTATCCACCGTTCGTCCATCCATCATCCACCCATCCATCCATCTGCCCACCCGCCCGTCGTGTGTGCGTGCATCTGTTTGTCTACCTGCCTGTTTATCTATCTATATGTCTGTCTGTCGGTATGTTTGTCGATCCGTTTGTCTCTTCTTCTATTTAACCATCTATCTATCTCTTTCTTTATATTGATATAATACCGATTGTTGTTGTTTTTTTTCACCAGCGTTTCCCTTTTACACAATATTACCTAATGAGATAATTATATTACTTTTGAGGCAAAGCTTACTGTCTTGGTCATAATTTAATGTATTCTCCCCGTCCACCCTCATATTTGAGGAGGCGACACTTTTTCAAAGACGTCACACGATTAATTGGATTTTATTCAGAAGTTTGTCACGCATTCTGGTTGTTCACCTCTTTGTATTAGACCCCTCTCGAAATTGATCGGACGTCATCCATTCATTCACCTGAGCTCATGTCCTAATTAGCCTGAATCTCGCAAATTCTGTCCTTAGTTACAGGAAAAGCAAAGGGGAAATAATTGAGAACATATTGCGCCAAAGAGCTGTAACCTTAACTAACTAATGCTATTAACACTAAAGACTATAACGGCTATCCGCGTGAACAAATAATTGCAATGGTTAATCTGTACTGTTTGAAAGTTTGTGTGTATGTGTTGGGGGGGGGGGTAGGGTAGGGCGTAGTTACAGGGATAAACCTTAGGAGCTGCGATGTCCAATAAGTAATCATTTCGATTCTCAGTAAAATCCACAGTGTGCTGGTAGTTGTATGTTACAATGTATTGTTGTGAGTACGGTACTTGACAAGGCTAGATTACCCTAACACGGGGTCCAAAATGGGGTAGTTACAAAGCCTTTGCAATGCATTACATGACATCATTATGATCTAGCCGTATCAACTGTTATTTGTTTGTTTTTTATCTGACTAAAAAGGTGAATATATACAAATGTGTTTTGTCATGTTCATAACATTAAACGAAATCTTCGGGGCGTAGGAGGCCTACAGCAAAACCCTCAAGTATACCTGAATTCACCACAAAAATTGTCTGTTTTTATGAAAAAGTCAGCTGAAAAGATAATGCGATCTTAGTTCTTATTTGTCCCAACTCACAGACTAATAAAATACCCAGACTGGATGATCCCATTGTGTGACGTCACAAAACAGCAAAAGGTCATGAACCATCCGCCATATTAGGTTTAAGGTAGCGACCGACGCTTCAGCATAGCTACAATTTTGAATGCCACCATTTTGACGCGCCTACTGAACGCGGAAGTTTGGTTCCGCATCAAGAAATTAATACATGTACAACCAATCTTGACAAATGAAAAGAAATTTCTACTGCAGATAGAACTAGAATCGGAATTTCCCGAGCGGCGGCCATGTTGGTTATACAGTCGTCGCTCGGGAAATTCCGTAAAAAAACGACACAGCCCGAAGCTCGTGTTTCCAGTCTGGTTAATTTATTAGTCTGTGTTCCAACTCCACTTATTGCACAACTATGAAATTCGACGCTAAACGCTTGCGGCTATAAGGAGCGATGATAAATCAAAACTGTGAAACCGTTTGATAAGTGCCACGGGCCATTTTAAACAAGACAGTGTCAAAGAGAGCACTGGTGATACCTCTTCTACGTACTAAAGATCTCCAGGTTTGTTTTTTTTCAGAAAAAGGAGATAGAATAAACAACAACTAATGTCGCGATAAAACAGAAATAAGTGAGCAGTAAACTACCAAAGCACTGTACCAAACTATGAATCCAAGCTGTTATGCTCCTTGTTCAGGCGTTCTGCATCATTTTGCTCTGTCGGCTAATCTCAAACTTGATGAGCAGCTTTTCTCGCCGGGCACCAGACTGACCTTATCGCTGCGAGGACAGATGTTTTGTGAATGCATGTGAATGAAAGATGTTTTGTGGTTCAAAGGTGGACTTTCTAGAGTAATGAATATTGTAGTGTATATTAGTCTGGGGGCAAAAGGGTGGGAAATGCCTGAGAAAGAGCTATAAAAAACAGGGAAAAAATAGCACTGTATGCAGAAACAAGAAATGCATGACGAATATAATGCTCATACTCAATAAGAATAAGCAACGCAGAAAAAAAGCCGTGCTAAGCCTAGGTGGCCCCTAACCCTGACACGTAGATAGCAAGTTATCCATCCATCCATCCATCCATCCATCCATCCATCCATCCATCCATCCATCCATCCATCCATTTATCCATCCATCCATCCATCCATCCATCCATCCATCCATCCATCCATCCATCCATCCATTTATCCATCCATTCGTCCTTCCATCCATCCATCCATCCAGCCAGCTGGGGGCAAAAGGGTGGGAAATGCACGAGAAATAGCTATAAAATACAGAGAAAAAATGACACTTTATATAGAAACAACAAATAGACGAATATAATGTTCATACCCAGTAAGAATAAGCAATGTAAAAAAAACAAAAACCTTGCTAAGCCTAGGTGGCCCCGACCCTTGACACGTAGATAGCAAGTTATCCATCCATCCATCCTTCCATCTATCCATCCACCCATCCATCCATCTGTCTGTTCATTCGACTGTCCGTCTGTCCGTGTCATCACAAGAGCATTAGCGCGTGAGCATCTGGACAAGAAGGCAATGTGCTAAAAATGAGTTTAAAAGGATACCTCTGGTATTTCCCTGCAAATTGGGTCATTACCCTAGAAATACCTTATTAGGAAGACAGAAGGCTAACGATTCGATACGATCTAACTATTAATCCAGCCATGAAGGTATGACGTGGACAGTTAGTTCTCTTGCTTCAGACAAGGGTCAGAACCTGCCAGACACATTCTGATTGGCATATAATATGGTGTTTAGACCTTAACACCAGCTTCTTAACAGGCATTACAACAGTAAACCATGTAAGTGTCATCCATTGGTTAGATATTTTGTTCTATCCCGACCTCGGTTCTTTGTTTGCTGTGTCTCTATTTTCTGAAAACTGGAAGTCTAGTAATATGCAGATCAGGTATTTAACAAAAGCACATTGACACTAATTTAAAATGCGTTGTCACATTTATCAAGCTGTTTCACACTCCTTATCAGAATATTAAAGCCATACACGTTTAAGGTCGAGTTTCTCAGTTGTGCAGAAAATGGAGTTGGGACGAACAAGAACTAATGTCGCGCTATATCATGAAACTTATAGTATGTATTTAGTAAACTTAATAATGATGAGCGTTTTTGAGCTAAAGTTTCTTGACATTTTAAAACCTGATTTCTTTTACTGTTAATGGTTCATGGCTTTATTTCCCCCCCCCCCCCAAACAATTCAGTCAGTCTACTTTTCAAAAGCCATTTAACGAAATTCTTTAGAAGCCTGACAGAAAAAAGTCATGCATGAATGTACGGTCATCTACCGGTAGTAAAGAGCCATAGTTTCCGACGCTGGACGCGCAGAGAGGAGAGAAATCGTCTGTTGGCTGTTTGGAAACTCGTTAAAACTAGCCTTAGTTCTTAGGGGATTGTAGTATAATCGCAAAGGCAAAGAGAGAACTGTTGTTACTCGTACATACGTCCTCCAAGTTTTTGAGCTAAGTTTAGGTATTTTAAAGCCTTTGTGGCGCCTAAAGAGCTAAAGAACTCCTCCCGAAATGCTCTCACAACAGCCTAAGCATGATTAACCCATTCCCCACGGTAACGTTAGTGGGTGTGGACGCGAACTCTCAACACCATCCAGTTTGAAATTTAGTCCTGGATCAAAGATGGCTTTTCTTTCACTCAGTATAAACACAAGACATAATACATTAGACAATTAAGTAAGCGAAAATCGATGAACCAGGATGGGATTCAATATTATTTTCAAGCTGGCTCAGATTGGAAAATCGGTGTCGGTCCACTCGAGTCGAATAGTTGGTTTTCCGTAGGGAATGAAAATTATTCTTTCAGATTTTGTTCTTTTTTCCTCCTGCTCTTTGGTTGATAAGGAAAGGGGGGGGGGCACTGTTAGGGATTCGATAAGATTAAGGGTTGAGGATAAGGACAGGGCTAGGGATAGCTACGTATAAAGTACGCGCCCCCAACGCAAAACGCCACTTTGGCCATTCCACGTATTTTTTTTTCACTTTTTAAAATACCTTACTGATGACCGATTTTCAGCAAATGATCAATCGATCCCTTTCACACATCAAACTCCAATGGGAAAAGGCCCGAATGAAATATATAATATGTCGATTCTGTATAGCTTTATTAAAAGCATGAGTATAGTGAATACGTTAAAAATGTTTAAATCAACATGTATTTCTCACCCCCCCCCCCTTTCCACCCAAGGAAAGGTGTCACGATTAAGGTTGATGACCTTGTACGCCACGAGTATAGAGGGGGTAAACTTAGTAGGGGAGAAGGGGAGTTTAAAGTTGTTCTCGAGCATGAAAGATTAAATATCACGAGGAAGGTCGGTGGCCTTGTGCGCCACGAGTCTAGGGGGGTGAGCATAGCAGGGGAAAACACGGTTTTTAACATTGTTGACGAGCGTGAAAAGATACACACGACTCGCTTTAAACTAGTCGCGTGTGCAAAAGCCTCGGGAGTATAAATGGAGGAAAAGCTCGACACACGTGGTTCCCAAAGTTATTCAGTCCCAGAGGAAGACGTAGAGAGAAGTGGTCCGGGCGACAAGTGGAAGGTCGTGCCAGTGGGGACCAGAAGTGTTAGGTGTGTGAGGGATCTATGATGTTCCCATTTATTTCCAAGTAAGCAGAATTTATCGGTCCGGGCGACAAGTGGAAGGTCGTGCCATGGGGACCAGAAGTTAAGGAGTCCTGAGGATGGGAACCCTTCAGGAGCTCGTGATCTACGATGACGGGTGTGAACCGTCTGTGTGCTGTTCGTTTGCAGTTTAAGGAGTCCTGAGGATGGGATGACAACCCTTCAGGAGCTCGTGATCTACGATGGCGGGTGTGAACCGTCTGTGTGCCATTCGTTTGCAGTTTAAGGAGTCCTGATGACGGGATGAGAACCTCTCAGGAGCTAGTGATCTACGATGGCGGGTGTGAACTGTGTTTTCTTATTCGTGTGAAGCCAGGGGCGTCTGTTTCCCCTTTTATTGTTGAAGTTAGAGATCTAGGAAGGATCGTGAACTCTGGAGACGTGAAACTGCATCAGCGAGGAGAGCAGCTGTTGACAGAGACTATTGAGTATACGTAATTAAGTTTATGGACAAAGGGGTTAGATCTAGATGTGAGTTGGGAGTAGAGAATAGCCATGATCTCCAAGAGTGAATTTCAAATATCTCTGTTTTTGTGATTATGTATGTGATTATCATGAGTTGAATGTTTTGGCATAAGTTTTGTCATACATTTAGTATTAAATATCGTTTAATTTAAATTTCACTCCATGTGTCCGTTAATCGCTGGTCTGCTTGCTTGGCTTGTTAGCTGGGTTTGAAAGGAAAAATAAGTTAGGTACTCATCACACACGTGGTCGTGACAATCTTCACGCACGTGATCGTGACAAAGGCTAGACCTGCTGCAGGTCCAGGTCAGAAAATAATTTTTTCAGGAAATCGCTAACATTGTGCCTCCTTCGGATACGCCCAAAATCTACAGCTGGAACATTGTTTATTGACAGTTGTCGCTTACATTCGAATTGCTTCCTCCCCCCACCCCCCCCCCTCGGGCACCACCCCGACACCCACCTTTTGTTCCCCTGCCTTGCACGCCCATGTCATCCGATCTCCAACATGCTGACAAGACATGTCGGTTTTAGACATCCTATTACTTCCCAGGCATTGGACCACGCTGAAAATGAATTAACTCGCTTCCATGTTAATGATCTCTTAAGCGCCATCTTCAGCTCCACTCATGGGTCCGCTCTTGCCGCTATCGATTGCAATCTGGACAGACAATAAAGTAGACGGTTCAAAGCCCTCGGGCTGAGTTTTAAAATGTTTTATGAAACAATGTCCAGTGAGATCAAAGCCAACCGACGTCAGGGTACGTGTATGTGTATGTGTATGATTATGTGTATGTGAGTTTGAGTTTGAGTTGGAAGAAATCACGTCGACACGATATCGGTCACCTTGTGCTGGGGAAAAAAGCAAGACAGAATGGCACAGAATGAAAGAATAGAAAGAGGGGACCATTCTAGAAGCGCCCGCCAATCACCTGCGTGTTTGTGAGTGAGTGAGAAAGAAAGATAGAGGGTGAAATACAAGCAAAGACATAATTATACATCGAAAGACAGACAGACAGACAGAGAGAGGACACAGAGAGAAATACAGATACAGCGAGGGAAAGAAAGAGAGAGGGACAGACAGTCAGACAGACAAACAGACAGACGGACAGAGTCAGAGACAGAGAGAGATAGCCAGACTGACAGAGAGAGAGAAAGAGAGAGAGAGAGAGAGAGGGGGGCACAGCGAGATACTGAGAGACAGACAGGCAAACGCAAAGACAGATACACAGAAAGAGAGAGAAAGAGAGAGAGAGAGAGTGAAAGACAGGCTAAACGGAAGAACGATGACAGAAAAAGACCAAATAATATTTGGTACACAACAATTATTATGTTCGGTAAAAAAGTAATAGGGGGAAAGAGGAATCAAACGACCAAGCTCAAATTTCAGTTTAATACAACGTAGGTATAATGATGGGTAATTCTCAAAGGAAGATGAACGACAGCACAATGTGTGGGACTTTACACAACTAATGTTATTTAGAGCGTGATGTTATACATTAGACCCGAGACACAGGATAAAGAGACAGTTCAATTTGCCAATTTCCGTCCGTCGACTTGCGCGCTTATCAAAATAAATGTCAACAATGCAGCAGTTCGCACCACACCCCTTCATAATTGAACGATAAAAAAACTGGTATCACAGAGCTCTGTGGGTATAACTCACCGTGTTCATACGCGCGCAAGTTGTGGACATATAGTGAAAGAAGGAGTGGTCCGTCTCGGTATTCTGTGTCTCGGATAAGACTGCTAGTTTTGCCTTCCAAGACAACAGTATCTTTAAGCTCTCTATCCCACGCAATAGCTCGAAATATCGACTGTTTTGCCGGAATGCTTCCAGACAGTCTCTGTTGTTTTTTTTATTGTGTGTGAAGGATTGGACTTCGGAACGCCCATCTTTTTGTTGATAAACTTCCTTTAGCCGTGCACGCAAGTTACCCCAGTCCAAGACGCCTCCACTCACAAACAATACTGATTTAGCATCTTATTCTTAGTAACCACAAACGTCAGTCTGTAGGGACAATAAAGCAGGCTTTAAGCCTTATTAATATGTTAAAAAAAAAAAAAAAGCGACTGGCAAAGCTAGCACCAAGAGCTCTGAGACAACCTCATGATCTAGAAACAAGCGCTTTTCACTTTACATGGGCGGTTCCCAACATGAGCGATTTTGATTTTGATTTCCGGGGAGGGTGAGAGGGGGGGGGGGAGGTGAAAACGAAGAGAAGGACGACAGTGAAGGGGGCGGCAGGGAATAGTGGGGTTCGGAAACGATGGCTGTGGGAGACGATAATTATGGAGGCGAAAAATGGACGATGACTTAGTAGCAAATGCAGGGCAGAAACAGACTTGTTCCACAACACTCATTTATGGGTATTGCGAGCAGAAAAGTCTTTTTTTGTGTGTGTGTAAAAGTGCCTTTGAGAAAGAATGCTTTCTGTTTTATGACGAATTACCAACATTCCTGTATAAGGCTCTGAAAAACTTAACGTCGCCATTCGTGTGTAATCTGTCTTCTTGTGAAATGCGTCTGTTGGGTGTTGGCTTTGCATGGCGATGAAATAAAATTTGGCGCCTTTGAAAACTGTCGACAACCACC
Organism: Onchidella celtica; assembly: GCA_963931925.1. Lineage (NCBI taxonomy): Eukaryota > Metazoa > Mollusca > Gastropoda > Systellommatophora > Onchidiidae > Onchidella > Onchidella celtica. Next base: position 74,783,579 of record OZ007568.1, read on the forward strand.
GTTTTATTGTCGAACTTTCCTAACTTTTTGAGCTTTTGAAAGAAGGGAAAAACATGTTTTCCCAGTGTCAAGCCTGGCGGTACTTCCAGTGCAGCGTTGAATTATCACAGCGTAAAAATGAAAAGAATGTTAATCAATAATGTATACCGAATGAAATCATAAATAATACTTTTGAAAGCCCGGGCATAGGCATAGGTTGGACTTTGCTATTTATCGTGAAAAGTAACCAGGAAATTAAATGGCAAACAAACTTTCCTAGGCTACAACATGAGCCCCCTATTCAGAGCTAAACCAGCCCTTTTGAGGGCACAGGAAGAACATGCACAAGACCAGAATCAAGTGAAGCCAGGACAGAAACGAGCGAAAAAAAAAAAAAGCGGAGGAAAGAACAGGCATTGGAGTTGCAAATATCCGAGACAGCGATTTTCTGAACGAAGAAGTCTCAACACAGGTAAATGGCAATCAGTGTTGTATTGATTTCTATGAGGTTAAGATAATTCGCTGAATAACATTATGTTGTTTTCTGGCGGTACAGATAATTGTTTTCCTTGTCTGCTGGAAGGAATAACTGTAATAATTTATAGCGTTGTTCTCAGAAGAAATTGTTTTGTTTTGTTGTTGTTATAATAATAATAATAATGGAGATCATTTATATAGCGCCCAATCCAAACGAGTTTGCTGCAGGCGCTTTACAGAAAGTCTTGTTCTCTCGATTTGCATCTCTCTCACTCTCTCTTTCTTTCTCTCACCCTCTTTCTCTCACTCTCTCTATCTCAGAGCAAATTGTAACGCAGCCTGTTAGGCGCAGTTCACAACTCACAACAATTCACAACTCACAACTTGTTTTCTAAAGTATTATAATATTATTTGAATATATATTATATAATATTTATTTAATAATGAATTATAAATTTTCGTTGGTGACAATGGGGCGGGGGGTGGGGGGGGGGGGTGATAGGGATAGATTTTAATCTATTAATTTCAATTTCAATTTTGCCCGGGCAGCGGCCTGTTCGGCCTGCTCTTTACGAGTTCCAACTGCCAAGGTATCTTTAATGTGCGCAACGTGCACACGGGCCCTCCGAATTTTTTCGTCCTTATCCGAGAAGACTAGGTATTCGATCCTACCCCCCCCCCCACCCCCTAAATAGGATCAGGGACACGAAAATATGAGAAAAATCCCAATTTCCAACATGCCTGCACAGCCCGGGTTTTGAACCTGGGACCCTTGACATGAGAGGCGAGCACCTTGCCTCTAGACCACCTTATCCCCATTGTTGTTTTTGTTTTCGGATTCGCTGGTTTGTGGACTGTAGTAGATCACATATTACTTCGTCGGTGTTTGTCAGAGTTTATGTGGAGTAACTTGAGACCGTTTTAAAACGACATAAATAACTACCTCCCTGGTTTAAATATCCTCAGGGATGTAGCATTATTAAGTCTGGAAATCTCAGCCAGTCGCTGTCAGTAATAATGTCATTCAAGAAATAATGGCAGAAGCTGACCCGGCTTAGTACAATAAAGTCTTCCGCACTTTTCTAAGAAAATACGGGAAATAATGCCATGCTCTTTTTGTCTGCCAGGAGCTGACTGTGCAGTCCTGGGATTAGTATGAACTCCACCCATGCTTAGACAGAGTGATGCTTCAATATAAAGATTCATTCGTGTACGAATTAACATAATTTATCGCTGATTTTTGAGTTTCATTAAATCGTAAGATCGGAGAGCTTCTGTCACATTAATATGTAAAATTGCGTCTTCTGAAGATATTTGTATTTGTTGTTCTATTGTATAATTACTTCCAGAACCCGAAGATCGTGTTTTGCTTTGAAGGCTGCTGGTGTTAATACAACTTGCAACATGTTAAAAGAGCACTCCCCATTTTGAAGTTTTGATCTTTTCTGGAAAAAAATAACAAACAGACAAACAAACAGTAAAATTCCTTGTCTAAACAATGGCCCCCTGCAAGCATTTAGTAAGGCTATTTCCAATGTATTTTTTTTTCTCTTCTTTTAAAAAAAATTTATTTATTCACGTTAAACATTTTTACTTAATTACCATAGAAACATCTACGTACTTTTTATTCCGTTCTTTGAATTATGTCCTTACATAGGTGTAAATATTCAGTTATCTGTAATCACTGAGTCATGCACTGAATGAATACATCCCAAATCGTATTTCAATCTGTGCCCCCCCCCCCCCGCCCCCAAAAGGCAATTTCCAATTTTATTTTGAGATCTGATTGTATTTGAATTGAATTCATGATTTTCAGTGAATCGATTTTGCAGTTAAGATTTTTTTTTTTTATCTTCAAACTGCTTACTTTACTCTACCGTTTATAACTTTGACTTTTTTTCCTCGGACTCTAATGTAGGTCACCAGTACAGTCTCTCGTAACCCAAAGTCGGACAATGTGGCAAGAAATGCTGGCGGAAATGTATAGAATAATGCAATTTATTGCCCACACATTATAACCGAGTGAGATCAGGTTTTGCGGCCAGACACCGAATCATTCGAAATCAAGGAACCATATTCAAGCAAATTTCGTCTTAGAAACACTAAAATAACCGGTCCACAGAGCAAGAACACTGTTTAATCCACCCGCTGCCTTCAAACAATTACATTAGTTTCGGTTTTTACACTTTGCTGCTGGAGCCAATGAAATCCGCTTTTGCTTTTCCAGAAATTAATGTATTTTCTGCTGGGAATTTTTTTTTCTTATAAAGTCCAAATACCAAATTTTATAAGATCCTTGCCGCTAAAAATAATTATCTTGACGCCAAAGCAATCAACCGGTCTTTGGGAGCAGCAAGTTAACGACTGTTTTTGTTTACTTTTCTTTCTTTGATTTGATATTACTAACTATTATTATTGTTATTTTAGGTGAGCGAAAATCACAAACAAAACGAATAATTAGCTTAATTACGTAAAAGAAGTGTTGACGCCCCCTGCTGTTGGCATTAGTTTTGTTAATTTTTAATTGATTTGACAGGTGATCATTTAAAGCGAATTCTGCACAACTTCAGCTCCTCCATCATAGCTTGTATATTCAATATGTTTTTTGTAGAAATTTGGAGAAAATTGCTGCATTCTTGCGGCGAATCCTTGATTGCGCGGATTCATCCCTAATGCAAATTGAAATGTCGAGTGAGGCTGGTGTCTCTCAACTCACATTCAAAAGCAAGATGTTTTTAAGGTTCAAAGCCTCCGATGGGGTGGGTGGGTGTGGGGGGGGGGGGGAAGAGGCTGGAGTTATTAGCAGGGCCCTTCTTCCCTCTTAATTCTTCTTCTCCTTCTTTCTGTACTATCTGGCGCCCAGAAAAGACACCAACGAATGAAGAAAAACAAGACAAGAAACGAGAACAAAGGGACCACAAGAAAGAAGGAACAGAAAATAAAGAAAAAACAACAACAACAACACAACAACAAGAAACCAGAAAGGAATCAAGAAAAGGGGCTGAGGCCCCCGAGAAACAAAAGTTTCTTCCGGTGACTCAAGTCTGTATTGTTTCTGGATGTGGACTACCGAGTTAAACGGGGCCTCGCACACTGGCGAGACCGAAACATGTCCCGCCTCACTAACGTGTTAAGAGACTTGCATCAAAACAGTCCTGGGACAGCTGGTGGAAAGAGAGAACTCCAGCATTGTGTCAAAACAGGAGCAAAATAATATGATTTGACTCAGTGCATCACCAAGGGGCCACTCAGAAAGTGATTAAGACTGAGTCTGAGTTTGGAGGAAGCATGTGAACACAATGACAGTCATACTGTGCCAAGAAGAAGCAGGACAATGGACACAATAATAGCAAAATGACAGGACAGGAGACCCTACCAAAAGTGTCCACCAACCACTCATGGCTGGCCAAGGTCTGAAGGTCTGCATGCACCTAGCAGGCCAAAACTCATTTCTTTATTACTTAATTATGTCCAGGCCCCTGTGAGTAAAACGAAGTCAAGGACCGAAACACGTTTCCTTTCTCTGAAAATCTCACACGGCCAGGAACAAAACGGTTTGCTAAGCCTAAGCAGCTGCTAAGCCTGCTGTTAAAATAAGAGGGTCAGCAGCCTCCTGGGCTTAGCAGCGCGTTTTCTATAATTATGGCCCATAATAATTATGTCTCACTCTCCCACAAGTTTCAATTGTTTTTTTTTTCTTTTTTTTAGAGGTCTTTGATAAAGGGCAATGGCAATGACCAGAACAGCTGCTGCTGATATCTAAACAGACCGGCACTGTTTCTGACAGACAAATAGGCCAGGGGGGGGGGGGAGACAGACTGACAGACAAACAGCCAGGCGGTCGGACGATCAGACGGACAGACAGACAGACAGACAGACAGACAAAGAGAAAGAGACAGACAGACGGACAAGAAGCCAATACCACCCCAACCTTCAGCAAATATTCACAAAGATAATAATACTATAATAATAATAATAGTTCGTCCATCAGGTATGATGATGCCCTTAACAACACCAGAGGAATAAAGAACAGAAATTGTTGAGAATTTCAACACATGGACAATAAAGAGAACTAAAGGACACAGAGGACAGAATGGAAAGACTGTTCTTTCATGACTTATGGCTTCTCATGTGACTGATAAGTCCTATTTTTGCCCTGCAGCCCCTTCCGCATAAATGACAAGAGTGCTCCGTTGGTTCAGTACCACTGGGCCTTTTCTTGCGCCGTTCTCTTTTTTTGATAGCCTGCTGGACTCTGTCAGCTTCCCATGCTTTGCTGCCTCTGGTAAGGGCCGCCCTCCAATTTGCACGATCAAGCGAGAGCTTTTCCCACTCACTCACATCAATGGCAAAGGCCTTCAGTGATTGCTTGAGAGTGTCTTTGTAACGTCTCTTTGGGGCCCCAACATTCCTCGTTCCATTGGAGAGCTCAGAGAAGAAGATTTGCTTAGGGAGTCTGGAGTCGGGCATTCTGACAACATGTCCTGCCCAACGTAGCTGAATTTTTTTCAGGTGGCAGAAGATGCTCAATTCCTTGGCACGATTGAGGACCTCAGTGTCTGGAATTTTATCCTGCCATTTGATCCTTAGGATCTTTCTAAGGCAGGCCAGATGAAAGTGATTTAGCTTTCTGGCATGCGATTGGTACACTGTCCAGGTTTCAGCCCCATAGAGTAGGGTGGGAAGGACCACAGCATTGTACACTTTCAGCTTAGTGTCTGTGCGAATGCCGGCAACATCCCACACTCTCTTTCGAAGCCTGCCAAATGCAAAGCTGGCTTTGCTGATTCTTGAGAGAATTTCAGTATCAACACGAGCCGCGGAAGACAGTGTACTGCCAAGATAGGTGAAGTTCTCCGACACCTTCAGAAGACTGTCATGGACTTTGATATTTGGGGTCACAGGATACTTGTCGTCTGGAGTAGGCTGATGGAGCACTTCCGTCTTCTTTGTGCTTATTGTGAGGCCAAAGTTGTCACAGGCACTAGAGAACTTATCAACACAGTTTTGCATGCTATCCTCATCGTGTGCCAGAAGTGCACAACCATCAGCAAATAGTAGGTCACAGACTTGAGTACTTTTGGTTTTGGTTTTTGCCTGAAGTCTCCTGAGGTTGAATAGACTGCCATCAGTTCGGTACTTGATGCTTACCCCTTGAGGAGGAGAGCTAAAGGCTTCTTGTAGCATTGCAGAGAACATGATGCTGAACAGAGTTGGGGCTAAGACACAGCCCTGTTTTACCCCATTTGTGACAGCAAAGGGCTCTGAAACACTGCCGTTGCTTTTGACTGCAGCTTGCATGCCATCATGAAACTGGCGCACTATTGTGATGAATTCGGGTGGACACCCAAACTTCGCCAACATTTTCCAGAGGCCTTCACGACACACTGTGTCAAATGCTTTTGTGAGGTCAACAAATGTGATATACAGCGCTTTATTTTGTTCCATGCATTTTTCCTGAATCTGTCTGGCAGCAAAAATCATATCCGCCGTTCCCCTCTCTTTACGAAAGCCACATTGGCTCTCGGGAAGCAAGTCATTTGACGAGAGGTGATCAAGAAGGCGATTCAGAAGCATTCTTGCCAATATTTTGCCAGCAATTGAAAGTAGAGAGATTCCCCGATGGTTGTCACAGACTTGGCTGTCCCCTTTGTTTTTGTACAGATGGATGATTGAAGCATATTTGAAGTCCTGTGGCAGCTTCCCTGCTTTCAACATATGATTGAACAACTCGGTCAACCTTTCAATAAGCTTTTCTCCACCGAAGGCATACACCTCAGCAGGAATTGAATCCACGCCTGGTGATTTGTTAAAGGACATCTGATTTGTGTCAGTCCGGGTCTCATTTGCTGTGAATGGCTTGGCAAGAGCTGCATTAATAGGAGTCTGAGGGAGGCGGTCAATGGACTCAGTATTTATATTTGATGGCCGATTTAGCACACCTCCGAAATGTTCTGCCCAACGCTGAATTATGGCATTCAATTCAACAATGCGTGTTGAACCATCTGACGCAAGAAGTGGCGTAGTGCCAGAGCGGGATGGTCCAAACACAGCTCGGAGGCTCTCAAAGAACTTTCTAGTGTTGTTTGTGTCGGCATATTTCTGAGTTTCTCTTACTCGCTCTTCAAGCCAGTCATTTTTCATTTTCCTCAGCTTCTTCTGGAGTACACCCTTACATGCACGCAGTGCATCAGCTTTTGCTGTGGAAGAGGAGTCATTGCAGTGAGCTTGGATGAGACTATTTTTTTCTTTGATGAGCACTTTGATTTCATTATCATTATCATTGAACCAGTCCTGGTGCTTGCGGACAGGAAAACCAACTGTGCTGCTGGCGCAAGAGTGTACAGTCGTATTTAGGTCAGTCCAGCTCTGTTCAATGTTCTCAGGGTCAAAAGTCACGCAATCCAATTTTGAGGAGAGTTCTGATGAGAGCTCGCTCTGTTTCTCAGCTGAGCAGAGTTTTGAAACATTTAGGCGTTTAGGTGGCGCTTTCCCTTGAGGGCGTCTATTGCGCCTCAATGTTAGTCTGAGCTTGCAAACAATGAGTCTGTGGTCAGTTCCACACTCGGCACCACACATCGCCTTTGTTACAAGGACATCCTTTCTGTCAGTCTTCCTCACAATGACATAGTCTATGAGATGCCAATGCTTTGAGCGGGGATGCATCCATGACGTTCTGTTTCTCACGGGGAGACTAAAATTTGTGTTGGTAATGAACAGGCCAAATTCAGCGCACAAAGTAACTAAGCGCAACCCATTGTTATTGCATGAACCAACTCCATGAGGGCCCAAAACATTTGGCCACGCTGAGATTTCGGAGCCAACCCTAGCATCGAAGTCCCCCAAGAGAATCAGCTTATCAGCTGCCGGGACAGAGCATATGAAAGTTTCTAGATCAGAATAGAACTTGTCTTTGGCTTCATCTGGGTTTGTCATGGTGGGCGCATATGCGCTAATGAGGGTGGCTGACTGGCTTTTCCCAACTGGGATCCTGAGTGTCATTAGCCTGTCATTTATTTCAATTGGCATGGACTGCAAGTTTCTGACAAGGTCATTTTTAATTGCAAACCCAACACCATGCTGTCTCGGTTCGACTGCACCCTTGCCTTTCCAGAAGAAGGTGTATCCACCACTGAGCTCTTTGAGTTGGCCACTATCAGGGAGTCTGGTCTCACTGAGTGCCACTATGTCCAGGTTGTACCTGCTGAGCTCAATGGCAATAAGTGCAGTGCGTCTTTCCGGGTTGTTTGAGTTGTCCAGTAGTGTGCGTATATTCCAGGCTCCTAGCCTGAGTAAGCTGAATTTCTTTTTGTTTCGACCGCAAAAAGGGATCCCCACTGGTCGCGGTATACCATTCAGGGTGATGTGAAGTGGGCTTTCTTTAGGGCACCTTTTCTAGCCCCTTCCTCAGTTGAGGTGAGCAGTGCTATCCTTAAATAAGGCTGCTCAGCTACTGTGGGTGCTGCCTCCCCACGCCTCCACTTCAATCGACGATGAAGCGACCATAGCCCACAGCCACCAACGTGTAGGTCTGTGCTAACAGCTTCCAGTCTATCCAAACCTGCTGCCACCGCACTCGCCCATCGCCGTTGGAATTTTGAGAGGAAAGAAGACGAGACAAAGATGAAAGAAGACGAGGTGAGTGTTAAGACTGGCGCAAAGAATTTGTTTTTAGTGAGAAAGAGCTGCGCAAACATCAGACTCACTCTCTCGCCTGGACACAACTTATCCAAGTGGCAAGACAGGGTCAAGACGACTGGAAATGTATCCAGGTGCAGGAGGATGCCAGAGGGACAGTCATATTGCCTGACCGGCTGCCTGTAGGCTACTCCACAGCCTCGCAGTCCCAAGTGACTAGGGTGAAAGACCCAAACCAAAGAACACCAATACTGGTGGATGCTCTGTGTCACGATATCCAGGCCAGAGTGACGGTATATTGCCATCTGCTCTATCAATCAACCACTGGCCTGCTGCCGCCAGCTTCGAAGCTGCGTCCGGGAAGTTTGCTCAATTCTTCGTCTGTGATTTAGGCAAACAAGCCTATGACCACACCGCTACCGAGGGCCAATATGAAGGACTCAAGTACTGAGGGTCACATTGTGCCCTAGCATGTGGCCGTTGGGTTAGATGAAACCTCCTCCGCCCTGGCCGTTTGCACCGACAGGTGCACGCCCACTGATACCATGCTAGCGTACCAGTTCATGAAACAGGTTGTACTGGATTACATGTTACCAGTAGCAGATTTTTCTGACCTAAACACAAGATAATAACTTTGACCAGAAGATAATAATACTATAAAGCAAATGATACGCAACATACTTTCCAATTCTCCCCAATGTTTACGCTGACAATCCTAGCTATCGACTGAGAGGATGGGTTTCCCCGATCTATTCATTCCATGAATTATCCCAATTCCCTTAATGTGGCAGGCCAAATACTTGGTTACTCGATGCACTAATGGCAGGAACCCGGGTGTTAATACCACTGCACTCGACGTGTTGGTTTGTGAACTTGTGCAAAGTTCAGGACCATTGTCCAATGGGCATCCAGGACTAATATAAACAGGCGTGTATTGTTGTAATGTCAGGTCACGACCTGGAAATGAAAGTCCATTAAGCAGGGTTATCAATTGTCATGGATGTTGTTGTGAACTGACCACTTCACTATTCCCAAGTATCCAGTGCAGTTGGTCAGTTGCTGTGTGGAGTTGGGGCATTCTCGTATAATTTCCTTGTCTAGTCATCTTTCTCCTCCCACGCTCCTCTTCTTCATTCCCCTCTTCATCAATATTCCTGATGCACGCCGTTTTGCTTGTTTTTTGTTCCACTAAAAGGCGTTTCTACCTTTCCCATTTATCTCTGATGTCTTTGGTCAGAGCTGCTGAATCCAAAGAAGGCAGTTTTAAAAAGAATAAAACTGACTTTTTTTGTTTTTTGTTTTGGCTTTCATGAAATTATTCGAAACATTCACCATCTTTCCAAGGTTAATCCCATCTTAAATCCAAGCGTTTCACTCGTGAAAAGCCCATTCGGTGACCAGAAGAACAATACTCTCCAAGAGTCAAAGAGTGCAGTTGAGGTAGAGTTTTGTAAAGAAATGGTGTAACACAGGTCGAAGGTCGCCAGATTAAGATTTCAACTCTACTCGGCCAAATGGGTATTTGCATTCATGACGATATTTGCATCATTCTGCATCTTCAATGGTACCAAAACCCTGACGGCCGTCTCACTGCCGTTTCGGAGCCAGTGAATTGTCTCAATAACAACCCTAATGACGTTCCTGGGCAACTTCAGTTTGTTTCGAGGCTGTTAACCCCTGATATGAGAATTCAGACAGTAATAACACTGGCATGGCTAAGAACCAAACTCTCAGACTCGACCTGTAGGGACTTTCTCAGACAGAAATCAATTGTCTGATCTTTAATCTTAATGGACAGAATAAAGAATGAGCTCCATACTAAATGTGCTCTCTCAGTCTTTGGTCGCTTTCCACGTGTCTGGACTATGATAGTTTAATCTCTTTATCACACGACAGCCGTGGTGGTTTATAAACGGAAAGCTCTGTTTTCGTGATCGAAAGAGGAATGTGTTCACAAAGAACCGACCCTTTCAGATATCAGTGATCAGGGAGTGATGTTTGCTAAGTATGTCACGCACAGGTACAATGTTACGCCGGGATAATACATCGATGTCACTATCCCTGGCCTAACATTGGCAGTCTAGGCTGGGGTTTCCAGGAATTACAGTCACAATGTGAAGCGGCTTGATCGCAGATCCGACATTTGCACGCAAATCAGACATGGCGCTTTAGTTTGTTGCCGGATATAATCACAGGTGACGGTTAGCGTGACTTTTGTCTGGGATTCACGGTTCTGTAACTTCTCTTTCACGCGGCGCGAGTGCTGACCGCGCCCTCACATTTGCGCGGGTGCACCTGTGTCCGTATACCTGTTCACACAGGGCGGGTGAAAATCGCATCCGCGCTTCGAACGCTCCAGTTTTTAGTCTATTTTACATCTTACAGTCGTGAAATATGAATAGAGATCGGCTTCTCCTCCTTAAGTCTCTATCTAGTATCATTCTGCGACAGAGGAGGCATGGGTGTACATTATCAATGTATCCCTTGATTGACGAAAGAACTTGTTCCACAAAACTGCCCTCCCTAAAACTAATGATATTAGTAGTTCTGTATCAATATCTGCATCCATGCGGTTTCTACAAACCAAAAAAGAAAAAAAAAATGACAGAAAATAAAGGAATAAAGCGCAAACACACATAAAATCGAGCTGAAATTGTAATTAAAATTTGTCCTTGAAGCAAAACGCGGAGGCGGGTTTTGCTCGCTATGTGTGAACACAGTCTAACCTTTCGCCTTGCCAGGCCAGCAACTTGCTCACCCTGTTCAAACAAAGGCACAAACAAACAAACAAAGAAATACATTGTATTGAACTCTGCATGGCATTAATCCAAGAAACAAAAGGCTTGCCTTTCGGCTGAGTATCAATTTCATATTTCAGATCTTTTGTATTTGGAGTCAGAGAAGCTCAGCTCATGACTCAATTTGTAGGTCAGGGTCCGAAAACACAAGCAATGATGTTTTTTTTTTCTTCACAAATGCTTTATTATTTTGAAATATGATAATACATAATAGATGACAATATTTTGATTGTTTTCACCAATTTCGTGCATTTACCTGGTCGTGGATCTCTCAACCACGTCGTGGTACCCTTAAATTGCATGTTGACCGAGACACAAGATTCCGAGGTCAGTCAATTCGTCATATTCCGTCCGTCGACATGCGCGCGTATCATCGATGTCAACGGTTCAACAATTTGCACCATACCCCATCATATTTAACGAAAAAGAGTACGCGCTCAATTTGTGGGCATGTAGTGAGAGAAGGAATGGTTCAATTCAGTATCCTATGTCTCGGATGTTAAAATACAAACATGCATTTTAGTGTCCATTACAGAAATCACTGGGGCCTCTGGGGCCCAAAGGCCAGCAACCTACGCAGATGTAGTAAATTAATAGCAACATACTAAACAGGTTAAGAAAACTTAACAAGTATTCTAAAATGCTCACGAAATAGAATAACATTACATTGTGTGATTCTTCGTCAGGGCCGGATTTTGATGAAGAGAGGTCTATCTGTGAGGCCCCTCCCAATCCCGCACCTACACGGCTAGAGGAAGATAGGCGTGTTTTAAATAATTTGAGTAACGCCGACGATAGGTGATGATAGGTGTTGAAAATTCTGCACTTCGCAATTCCTTCTCGAAAGGTCATGAGCTAGGAAAATCATAACGGATTTGTGTAGAGACGACAGTGCATTGTCCCACCCTATTATGTATGTAAGAAAAGGCTACGCGTGTCATAAAATATTACGCAGATTGGCCTGAGACGGCGAGGCCCCCTAGATTTTGAGGCCCTAGGCTTCAGCTTACCTAGCCTAATGGTAAATCTGGCACTGTCTTTCATACTAATACAATCTCTTATCACAAAAATAGTAATAACTATAAGCCATATGTCATAAATATTTCTGATACTGATATGTCTCTGAAAGCGTTAGAGTGGGCAATAAGTACTGTTTGAGACATACGTGCACCAGGGACACAGTGACATTTTTCAGTACGCTAGTCCTCCTTGTAAGCCACCATGCTTTACGATCACATCATCTTTTAAGTGATAAGACTGAATAAAAGTCCACATGGGACTACGGAGACGTTGCAGATCCCGATTTAGGTGCCTCTTGGAAAATACTCTGTAACCTACGGAACATTTCTATACCAACTGTACCAAGTCACACAGTAAAACAAAAGAAAAGTATAGACGTCGGTTTTCACATGGAGTCTTCAATTTTTCATTAAATTCAAAATAAATAAGCATTAATTTCAACACAATGATTTCAACTGAACGGTGTCCCTTTTTTGGTCTCAGATGTTTGAGGATGAGAGTAGATCAAGTGTCTGTTAATGTGTTTGGATGGGAGCATGATGAACTGATCTAATTTTAGTTCAGCGCCTTGGGACACATCTTTTTTGTTGTTGTTGTGTGTGTGTATGTGGATTTGAGAGCTATACAAGTTAATTATTACATTACATTACATTACATTACATTACATTACATTACATTACATTACAATGCTTTTCATGTGTCTGGCTGAGATGTGAAAAAAGCAGAAGCACTTGGGATGGTGAATTCTCCCGAGCGCCGGGCACATTATACACGACATACTAATTTACTCGCACAGATAAATGAGGCGCTCACTCAATGACGAAGACCTCTTAGTTCTTACAAACCTTAAATAATAATTTAAAAAATAATACAAAGCAAAGACTCTCAACACTGCGTTTCATCAAAAACAAAAGTTTATTCCAGACATCCATTAAAGAAACGCCAACTATTCGTCCCTGCAGTTCCCTGTGAACAAATGCTATAAAAATGCCTCTGGATTCCCCCCCCCCCCCCCTCCTCTCTTACTACATGGAAGGACACACTCAGTGAATTGCAATATGGATAAAGAAACTGTTCAGTTGGGAAAAAGATGGAAACAGTTTATTTCGTATAAGGAAACAAAGCAAACCAATCTGAACTTTGAACATTTGTACTAAATTCCGCATGATATTTATTTTCATCATTGTGATGTAAATAGAAAAACTGAGTCTGTAAATGTTCATGCTTGCTGACGGACATCTAACTGATGACGTTTGACATTAAGTTCAATGCCTGATTGTCCTCGCGCCATGAACTTAGAATATTTCTGCGAATAAAACTAATCAAAAGAATAATGCGTTTTATTGATTAGGGCCAAGAAAAACTGCCATATAAACCGTAGCTTAAAACAAATACAGTTCTAGTTTGATTTTGAGTCGTCTGAAAGTTTTAAGGCTGTTGTTATAAGTACGTACGCACCCCAAGCGTTTTGCGCCATTGGCGCGTACGTATACGTCCCTATCCGTAACCCCGTCCTTATCCGCAGCGATAAATCTTAATATCGAATCCCTAACCCTGGCCCTTACCCTGGCCCTTACCCTTTCAACCTAACAAAAAAACCAGGAAGAAATCAAAAAGAAAGTCTGAAAGAGTAATTAATTAAGGCTGTTGTTAGGAGTATTTCGGGAGGAGCTCTCCAGCTCTGGGGCCACAAAAGGCTTTAAATACGTACCCCTAGCGCGCGAAAAACACTTGTAACAACATTCAAATTTTATTGATCCAGATTACAACTTCAGACTTTAGTTTGTTTTAAAACGTAATTCCAGTCCCCTGGCTCGTTCTTCAGAGCTACCTGTATCAGAACATTATATAGTATTTTCCATTATCGTTTAGACTTAAGCTGTGGTTTCATATTACGGCAACAGAAAGAGAAACGGAAACATCAAAACTCCACCAAGTATAAAAGGAGTGTTTCCATGTGTGCGGAAACTTACTTTCTATTTCACTACTTAAAGGAGTTTCGACGTTTCCGTTGCCGTGTCCGGCCACATGGAAACCCAGCTTAATGATAATAATGGTTTTGCTCATTCCTGAAACTAAGAGCACAAACGCAGTGGTTCTGGTTTCGTTTCGTTTTCGTCTCGATATCGGCCGTTTTGCCGAATGTGAAAAACTTTCACTGTGTCTTTTAGAGGGCATGGTGCATCTACTTAAATCTCATGTTTAAGACAAAACTAACGAAAAAGAGCCGAAAGCGAAGCGAAACCGAAGGCAGTGTTTCTGGGCCCTATATAAGGCAAGCAATAATTACAATTTTAGTGACAGAAGCCTCAGAGTAGCTGCCCCTTTGTCCCTTTTAAGAACATAATTTTACATGTAACAGGGCCTCAAATGTCTAGGTAACACTCTGAAATTCACATTTAAGGAAACCACGCCAACGCTGCATTTCTCTTTAAGAATGATGCGCATTTTTCTCTCTTTTCCCTTTTCCCATTAGAATATATGGATAAACTGAGTGTTAGACATTTAAATCGGGACATTCTCTTAATACCTTCTGCAGACATACAACACGGGCAAACAGACAAGTTGGTCTTACTTAACGTGGCATGGGAGACGGAAGAAGAAGGCAAAGTGCAGGACTTTTCCTGCGAAGCTCAGTTTCATTCCTGTGCACATGACGTATTGTTACAGAGAGCAGACTGTTAATTAAACGGGCATCAGAGTTCGAATACCACCAGTAATGAATTGAGAGGCAGGCATTTTTATCCAAGACTTTTGGCAGCAGTCTGGCTAGCTCTTCTGTTCAGGGTGTTCTGAACTTAGAGACCAATTTGTAAATCTAGAATGAGAGCGTCTGCTTTCTCCATTAGTGTACGAATCCAATATTTTCACAGAGTCTTCCAAGACTTGACGGGGCAAGGAGTACGGTGCGTGATTTCATCTAGAAAACCCCGCGGGAGACCGTTTTTGGTGCGTTTTCGTGATATTTATTTTATTCCTGAAAGGGAACATCTACAAAGTAGAATATTAGCTCGAATTTGGTGATTTTGTTACCCACCCGACATCTCATACGCTGAAAAGGGGAGAGGGAGAGTGGCAGGACCCAACCACTCCCTATGCAAGCGTACACTTTTTTTTCATGGGTGACCCCTTAGCTGGGTGAAGTATGTGCATACAACTGTCTTCCAGACAAACATCTCTGTCTTACCCTCTTAGGCAAGTTTAATGAGAGAACATGTCAGGACTATAATTTTCCATGACTCTATCGCCTTAGAACAGGCTTGAACTGTCTGAGCAGTCTTTCGGAGTAAAATGAATAGCTCAGCTTACGTCCAGGATTGGCAAAATAATATGCTTTATTCTCTGTCCTGATTCGCATTGTTTTAGACAGGGTTTTAATTTAATGCTGTACCGGTAAGGTTTTGTATTATTTTTTTTTTCAAAAAATCGGACCAAAAAAGCTGGAAGCCAGACTTTCAAATGCGACTTGGAAATGGAAAGGGTCTGCTTGGAAATAATTATGTCCTCGCCGAGCATCCATCCAGAGAGAGAGAGAGAGAGAGAGAGAGAAAGAGAGAGACACACACAGAGACAGACACACAGACAGAGACAGAGAACGGGGGAAAATGATGAAGACAGCTACTAGACACAAGTATCGTCTCTCACACAACGATGTTTATATATAATTGAACCCCATTGGATCCACACCGCGGCACCAGACGTGCCCAAGCTGCTGACGATGATAATGTGTCGCTTTCCACACAAGACTGGTTTTCCATTAAAGCCATAACGTCATTTGTTTGGGAGAGGGAAGCTTTTATCTCTCTGTCTGTGCCCCTATGCATTTTGCAAGAAAAATAAGCTGCAAATAGGAAAAAGACAGAGTTGAGAAGGGGCGCAGGTAAGACGGAGCGTCTACCGCGCTGTGGATTCATACAGATACAGAAACGAATGGCTGGTCAGCTGATTGATGACGCACAATTCGTTTTTACCCAATCTCTTTCGTGGAATTATCAATTACAACAATGACATTTTTCGTTTCTTCCATGCTGAATCATTAACACACGACACACGGGCTGCTTGAGCCCAACTGTAGATCGAGATCTCGGTCACGTTAATTACGGAATTTGGATTTCGGGCAGAAACTAATTAATTATTATTATTATTTTATATAGCGCATAATAAAATCCATTTTTAAAATGCTCTATGCGCTTTACAGAAGAAACGTGTCAACCACAGAGCAGAATAGAGCGCCGGCGAAGCGCTCAACACACTACACAGCTTCTTTCTCTCTCCCTGTCTCGCTCACTATCTCTCTATCTCAAAGCAAATTGTGACGCAGCCTGTTAGGCGCAGTACACAACTCACAACAGTTCACAACTCACAACTCACAATACAAATAATATTTGAATATTTATTAATAATAATATTATATTTAATAATAAATAATAAATTTTGTTGTTGCTGGTGGGGGTGATGATATGGATAAATTTTAATCTATTAATTTTAATTTTACCCGGGCAGCGGCCTGTTTGGCCTGCTCTTTACGATTTCCAACTGCCAAGGTGTCTTTAAACGTGCGCAACGTGCACACGGGCCCTCCGAATGTTTTCGTCTCTATCCGAGAAGACTAGGTACTCGATCCTACCCCCCAATAGGATCAGGGACTTGAAAATATGAGAAAAATCCCAATTTCCAACATGCCTGCACTGCCCGGGTTTAGAACCGGGGACCCTTGGCATGAGAGGCGAGCACCTTGCTTCTAGACCACTGTGTCCCCTAAATCCTTAATAGAGCACATAATAAAATATACATAATAATTATTCATTATTATTTTTTATTTTTTTTACACTGCAGCTCCTTACAAAATACACAGATTGATATTTGAAGTTTATTTTCGACCAGCAAATGTGTGAAGAGAGTTGCAAAAGAAAGGCGAAGAACGAAGAAAGGCGGAGAGCGAAATTTCCAATCGTACTTTTCGATTCTACCGACCCTGGTCCAAAATGCCTCTCCTGTATACGGCTAAAAAATCGCAAATAGAAAATATCAATGGCTGATTTTTGTCCAAAATGGATGTGTCCGCGTAACTTGCGTCAAACATTGATTCAATGCACGAAGTTTATAATTTTTTTTTGGGGGGGGGGGGGGGGGCCACGCAGTCACGAAGTTTTAGGTACTTATTTTTATGTTCATCTTCTGGGTCCAATATAATAGGACGTGCAGGGAGAAAAACAAAGCTTACGCCGTGAGTTAGTGGTCTTGACCACAGCACTCGCTCCGCTCCTCTATTTTTGGCGGCAAATGACGTATGCAAAATTCTCTTTGCCTCCATAGCGGTGAGAAGAGGCAACGAGAATTTTACTTTGTCATACGTTGTTTTCCGTAAAAAAAAATAAAAAAATGGAGAGGATGCTGTGCACCAGACCACTAAGGATATCAGATTTTTGTTTGTTCACGTACGGTATTTTACACCCAGGGTCGGTCTGATACTCACTCTTTGTATCAAAACATTCCCCAATTGAATGTAAAATAGGGTTAAAGAGGTGAATACAGGTTCAGCAGAAGACTACATGCTTGGAGTTGGGGTTTAACAAGACAAAACGGATTTTGGGCCAGACACAGGCATTGTTTTTAGGTCTTTGTTTTAGGAGGTTCCGCTGCTCCAGGCATTTACACCTCACTTTTCTTCTTTAAACTTTTCTTATTTCTTGTTTCGGTGCGTTTTTGTGGTATGGGTTAGTTTTTATTAATTTTTCCTGGGCAGCGGCCTTGTTCGGCCTGTTCTTTTCGACTTTCAACTGCCGAGGTATCTTTAACGTGCGCAACGTGCACATAGGCCCTCCGAGTTTTTGATCCTTATCCCAGAAGACTAGGTGCTCGATCTTACCTAACTTAGGGACAGAGACATTAAGCCCCTTCCCCCCCCCCCAAACACATTAAAACAAAAAATCCTGCACCGACCGAGGATCGAGCCCGATACCTTCGGCATTAGAGGCGAGCCCCTTGCCTCTAGGCCAACACAATGCATGGCTGATCCTCTGCTATTTAAACTGTTCATTCGGTGTTTCTTAGTAAATATATCTTTCTTCCCCACGGTTAAGATCAATTCAGCAATGCTTGTAAAAGGCACACAAAATAAAACTGATAATTTGGTGCACGGTACAGGAAGAAATCAGGTCATACAACATTCGATATGTGCTCACTGACACCTTACAGAAATGGGAAGTTCAAATTACGCAGCATGACCTAGTTCAGAACACACGGAAACACAGATTTCTATGAAAAACAAAACGAGGAAGAAAAGGGAGTTAGTCTGGTGAGATGAGGACACGATGTCTATCATGTCCCGTCATAAATTTGATGTATGTCGGAAGAGAAGAAGAGAACGAAGTGGCCCATTATGGCAAGCCCTGTTATTACCTAGTTATTTGAAACATGGCCGCTATCCCAATCTTCATGCCATTATGTGCCCTAACACTTATTATAATGTTACAAGTACGATTGCTTTGCATACAAAAATGTTATACTTTCGTGGGTATTTTGATTCCCATTATTTCCTATGCGGTAACAATTTAACACTGCACCAGAAAGTGCGGCAATCTACCCTAAAGATGCCACAGTAAGAAGACTTACTTTTTTCTTTTTTTTTTTTTTACAAAATACGGCAGAAAAGGCTGGGTATTTCAGGTCTAATGCGACAAAACGCCTTTTTTTTCTGAAAAAAGGCGTTTTACATTAGAGCATTGATTCGACAAAACGCCTTTTTCATCACGGTTTAATTAATTCAGCACCAATTCAAATAAAACTTTACACAAAGTTAATAGACATCATAACGTGTCACTTACGTCTGTAAAAACTGCATTTTGTTTGCAACATTTAAATTTAGAGACCGCAAAACTACATCGCGATTTTCTCGGAACAGCATTTTCAGGAAAAAGGCGTTTTGTCAAATGACGTTAGATTTGTCTTGGGAGATTGAATAATGTCACACGCACAGCTCACATCCCTTCCCTGCGTTGCATGCAGAACAATAATCCTTTTGTCTGGGTGAGAGTACAAACAATTCAATGTTATGGCAGGAAATATGTAGAACAAAATGCGGGCAGATCTGACAAAACCTGGCTAAAGATGGAATTTTTAAAATCTTATTATTATTATTATTTTTTTTTTTTTGCACATTGTGAAAGAGCATTATTTTCTGTGCACATCTGTTTCATTAAAGCTTAATATCTCAATTCTAAGCAAAGTTAATTATGAATTTTTTCACTGGAAGATGGTGAGAATTGTGTTTTTAGGGGGGTTTCTTGGGAATTTGGTCTTGCGCCTTAAGCCCGATGTCGTCATATCCACTCACAAATATCACCAGTTGACGGCACCCGTAATGAACTTCTTTGTCATGCCGCTTTCCGGTCGGAAAATGCTTTCTTGACCCCCTGGGAAACAGAAATCTTTCACCCTCTCCTTGATCTATGTCTTATTGACTGTGTAAGACACATCGTTACGGATGTCCGGTCCGGTAAGGGCAAACAATATGTACAAATAACGTGATGGAAGACACAGGTCGCCAGTGTTCGTCAAGTCTGTCTGACTCCTGAAACAGTGGCGTCAGTTTCCTCTCGCTTTTCGTGATTTTGCCGAATGACGTCAGTCTCAACTGGCCAAAAAAAAGCCCAGAAGATGTCAAAGAAAACGTCTCCGCGCCTTTTTATGGCGAATAGTGCGTCCGCTTTTGTTTCGTTTCGCATAACCTTCAAACTGACGTTTTTTGGTTTTGTTTATTTTGCAAAAAAAGGCCGAAAGCGAAACAAAACCGAAGCCATTGTGCCTGAGCTCTAAAACACATCGTTTCGTAAAAAGAATGATAATACAATGATTAATAGTAAAAAAAAAATGAATTTGAAGTTACGATAGGAGACTTTGCAATGCCATTTTACCAATGGTAATGAAAGAAGTTTCATAATTATTTTTATTATAATTAAGCTGATCAGCTCTTCTCCCTCCTTCTTTCTCAAAAAGTCAGCTCAGAGAGCAAAGTAGAAAATGATTTTCGTGTTTCCACTGAGGGTTATGTTGGAGATCAACTTGTCCCCCCCCCCCCCCTTTTAATAAGAATAAATCACACACGACACACTGTATGGCTCACACCTCTGAGTTGTAACATTTTACGGAAAGCCGGCTCCAACTTCATTAAACTGTAGAAAAGGTACAGGATTTTTTTTTTTTAATGCATTCGGATATAACAGAACAAGATAATGCTGATGCTATGAACTGATTGCGCTTTAGACCTCTGTAAGTCTACCGAAGGACATTTTGGTACCCAGTATAACGGCTATGTTCGAGTGTGGAAAGAATGTTCAGCTAAAATTTTCCCTCTTTCTGTGAACTTTGAAAAAAAAGCTGATATTCTTGATCCTCTATTGGTCTCAGATTCCGTCTTCTCTTTAATCCTACACACAAATAAAGGACTGGTTTAGTATGGTAAGAAAAAAAAGCATTAGAAATAACATTTCTCTGTCTCTGATTTAGGTTTCTACGGTAAAATAGCATTAGAAAAAGACACCAACGCCACCTACATGTTTCTTATTCAGACTTTCCAAGCCACGACCATTAAATTCCAATAAACTAACTCGGTTATACTTTTATGTCACCCACAGTAAAGTGGATTTTCCTTTACGGTCGGGAACAAACAAATTGAGTGAACTTTGTTTCTTGTCATCGCTGGGAATTTGATACCAGGCGGGACATTTTCTCACCCAGAATTCTGACAATCAAATCAAATTGTCAAAGAACACGGGATTTTCTCGGCGTGCACAGTAGGTAGACGCCCTTGAACCCGAGACACAGGATGCCGAGACGAATCAACTTGCCAAATTCCGTCCGACGAGTTGCGCGCGTATCATCGATGTCAACAATGCAACAATGTACACCACACCCATTCATGATTAAACGAAAAAGAGTAGTACTCACCTTACTTATAGCGGGGAGGGGTGGGGCAATTTGTGGACATTAAAGCGGGTGAAGGAATGGCTGGTCTGGATATTCTACGTCTCAGGTTGAACATCCACACAAAAATTATCTCTTCTTGAACTTTTAGCAATTGGCTGTTGAGGATCCTTGCATTCTTTCTGAAATCTGCCTCGTGCTTATTCCCCCCGTCCACTCCAAGATGATTAGCAACTCGAGATCTCAAAAGTGTGGATGTGGTGTCCTTACGTAAACAACTGTCCAAATGTATACAGTTCGTCCCTTGAGAATGATATGGTTCCATCTCCATTTTTGGGTTGAACTCAATTGCACACACTACAAGGCACTTCCACAGGCCTTCTCCATTGTGTGTCAAAGCATCAAGCAGATTCGGTGTGTAGTTTGTAAATTACTATTTACAAGCTATTCCCAAAGAATAAAAAATTCTTTGCTCTAAAAGCTGTTATGACATGAAACTCCAATCCTCGATTCCTCAAAAGTTCACGGAAGGGTTACAGCCTTGTTATTCTAAAGGGACGAGTTGTCGAACACATACAGATAATTAATATATTGATCTTCAGCTGTTTCTTAAACTTCACTGCCATAAAAGCCCCATTGTATGCCTTGTCGCATTTTAATTCAACGCCTTCTCTGCAGCAGTTTACATGCATCTTACCTCGCTCATTCGCTGAAGGTAACTGCCCACTGACAGTTGAACCGACCGCCCTGTTGCTATGTTGCCAAACACGCGACGCTGCTTACACTATCATGGCTAAAACTTAAATACTTTCTCTACAACACAATGCATGGTGAGATTCAATGACTTTTAATTGTAGATTTGGTTTAATACATTTTTGAAACAGTTTTTATTTCTTTCGAAGTTACCGTGTATTATTCATTACTAGATGACCTACCCGGCATTGCCCGGAATAAACAATCATGTGCTCCCCCGCCCCCCCCTCTCTCTCTCTCTCTCTCTCTCTCTCTCTCTCTCTCTCTCTCATCTATATTAATAGAAGTAATAAACTACAGTCTTGCTTCAGAACTCACGCGCACCACAACATTAAGCACCAAACTGAACGCTTGATGCGGTTACTTTTTATGACATGCACGGTACTATAATATTACGAAACAAACATGCAAAAATACAGATGTTACATAGCAATAAACATTGTTATTTTTTTTAAAATACATGCTTGAAGTAAACAACTTTTAATTATAGCCATCATCTTTCTTATCTCAATTGCCATCTTCCTGCCAAATTTAAGGCCTGAAGAGTGTATAGTTTGGTCAGTTAGTCATGTTAAAAGTTGCAAGTTACTGAAATATATAATAGATGTTTCTATCGAGAAAGAGACTGAACAACGTGTCCTATATTCATATTACTACCTGTTGACATTATAAGAGAAGATAGGAAAGATAAGGATCACTTGATTATCTCAAGAGGGAAATCCTCTTTCACAGAGCGTTGAAGAACACATACATAGTACACAAAGTTATGCATCATTACATAAGCATTATATAACTCAATAAACGTATTGGGCATTCATTTTTCTTGTAAATTACAAATTATCTATAATTTTATAAATCAAGCTATTCCCTAATGGACATCATCATAAAATACTTCGTTTTAATTTTATCTCGACTTACATTCTTCTGCAATGCAAGCCAGGTCGAAGGTGGGCTCACAACAACAAATGATTTACTCACTCTCAATGCAAAAAGAGATCAATACAAGAGTCCAGGAAACTGGCCAGCTTGAGAAATGTTGGCTGGACAACCCACTGGCACCCCAAAACTATTTATCAAGATCTGGCGCTCTGTTTTTGTAAGAGGAGACCAGACTAGGAATGAAAAGTCGTAACTTCGAATTTGTTTACGGTTATGTCGACCGCACTTAAGTATATTTATAACTTTGTTCACAGGATCTTTCGAGGGCGCCGGAAAACAGTGCCGTAACTTAATAAGTCTTTAAATAGAAAACTTTGCTTTTATGGGTGCGAATGGAAAGAAAATGGAACATCTGGGAGGGAAGGGGTGAAGATGGACGCTTGAGACTTATATCCCACCAAGCTAGATTACCATGATGCATCTATAATAATAATAATGATGCAGTGTGTTTATATTGTCCCTGTCTCCACAAATAGGACCCAAAGAGCTTTACAACGAAATAGTAATACGTCTTTCTCTCTCTCTCTCCGCTTTACAATGAATTGTAACAATTCTCTATCGCTCTCTTTATTTCTCTGTGTGTGTGTGTGTGTGTCTCTCTCTCTCTCTCTCTCTCTGTCTCTGTCTCTCTCTTCCCCTCTCTCCGCTTTACAATGAATCAGTAACCATTCTCTCTCTCTGTCTCTCTCTCTTTCTCTCTCTCTCTCTCTCTCTCTCTCTCTCTCCCTCTCTCTTTCTCTCTCTTCAGTACATAAAATATTTGCCTTCATTCCGAGAAGACTAGGTGCTCAATCCTACCTAATATAGGATCAGGGATAGGAACCCCCCCCTCCCCCCCCCCCCCAAAAAAAATCCAACATACCTGCACCGTCTGGGGATCAAACCGTGTACCTTCAGCTTCGGCATGAGACTAGAGCACCTTGCCTCTAGGCCATCGTGTCCTCGGTTACGCTCCAGTATTCTCGGAAACTGTCCGTCCGTTTCAGTCCGGATAATTCTCCAGTGAGTTTCATGCGCGATCAGGTTTCTAATGCAGTCCAATGGTTAGTTTTACGGTCTTTATTTATCTAAGCTCAATATTTATGGGAAACTTTTCTCATGTTGCCAAGGGGGCATTCCCATGGCTATAATAACGCTGAGCGGACAGACACATTATCGTTAATAATTTTTCTTAGTATGTTCACTTAAGAGCCACAGTTGACGCTCCTGACATTATGAATTTCACACGGTCAAAATCGTCCTGTGAGAAGACTCTAGTAAAAAATCCCTTCCCCTCCCCCCTCCCCCCCCACCTCCCCCTCTCTCTTTTTCTGTCCCCTTGACCTTCTCTGCCCCTTCTCTCTGTGCCTCTCTCCCTCTGTCTGTCGGTCTGTCTGTCTGTATGTCTGTCGGTCTCTCCCTCTCTCTTTCTCTGTCAGTCTGTCTGTCTCTCTCTCTCGGTCTGTCTGTCTCGCTCTCTCTCTCTCTTTCTCCCTCTGTGCAGGTAGAAGGTGTTTAATGGCGGAAGATCCGTTTGACTGATTATTTGGATAACTTCCCGATAGACTCCAATACCAAGGAAATGGAATTAAAAAAAAAAAATAGAGACTTTTCCATATTGTCGGCACCAGAGGTCCAAAAAAAAAAAAAAAGTCTGGAGAAATATGCTAATATAGACCTAGGAACTGAAAATATCAATCCTTATATCACAAGTACTGATTTCCAACGGATAATTTCACTTACAATCATGTCAATCCCACATGGAAAAGGTATCCCAATCTTCACTCCCGCAAGGAAAAGCATCCCAAACTTCAGTTCCACACTTAAAAAGTACCCCAGACTTCAATCACACACGGAAAAAGGATCCCAAACTTCATTCTCACACGGAAAGCGTACCCCACATTTTAATCCCACACTGAAAAAGGATCCCAAACTTCAGTCCCACACAGAAAAAGTATCCCAAACTTCATTCCCACACGGAAACATATCCAGACTACAATCCCCCACTGAAAAAGTACCCCAGTCTTCAATCCCACACGGAAAAAGGATCCCAAACTTCAGTCCCACACGGAAAAAACGTACCCAGACTTCAATCCCACACGGAAAAATGATCCCAAACTTCAGTCCCAAACAGAAAAAACGTACCCAGACTTCAATCCCACACGGAAAAAGGATCCCAAACTTCAGTCCCACACGGAAAAAACGTACCCAGACTTCAATCCCACACGGAAAAAGGATCCCAAACTTCATTCCCACACAGAAAAACGTACCCAGACTTCAATCCCACACGAAAAAAGGATCCCAAACTTCATTCCCACACGGAAAAACGTACCAAGACTTCAATCCCACACGGAAAAAGGATCCCAAACTTCATTCCCGCACGAGAAAACGTACCAAGACTTCAATCCCACACGGAAAAAGGCTCATAGACATCAGAGTAATATAGTTATAAGATATACATGTATATTAACTAGACGGCCTACCGGGCATTGCCCGGAATCATGTGCCGCCCCCCCCCCCTCCTCTCTCTCTCTCTCTCTCTCTCTCTCTCTCTCTCTCTCTCTCTCTCTCTCTCTCTCTCTCTCATATAATAAAAGTAATATACTACAGTCTTGCTTCAGAACTCATGCGCACCACAACATTACGCACCAAACTGAACGCTTGATGCGGTTACTTTTTATGACATGCACGGTACTATATATTACGAAACAAACATGCAAACATACAGAT
The DNA here is from genome assembly GCA_963931925.1 of Onchidella celtica. Taxonomy (NCBI): domain Eukaryota; kingdom Metazoa; phylum Mollusca; class Gastropoda; order Systellommatophora; family Onchidiidae; genus Onchidella; species Onchidella celtica. The sequence continues at coordinate 74,808,817 of OZ007568.1, forward strand.
GTTACATAGTATTCAACATTGTTATTTATTAAAAATACATGCTTGAAGTAAACAACTTTTAATTATAGCCATCATCTTCCTTATCTCAATTGCCACCTTCCTGCCAAATTTAAGGCCTGAAGAGTGTATAGTTTGGTCAGTTACTGAAATATATAATAGATATCAAGTGAAACTCAGGAATACGTCACATGATGGAACAATTAGTTACAGCAACGGTTTCATTTCTGTCACCTTAAGCAAACTGATAGTGTTAATGATTATATTATGAAGGGGAATATTGAGGTTTAAAGACTTTTTGATGACATTTTCCGATTTATCCTTTTTCATATATATCGACAATCTCCCTGGTTTATTAGACCTTGGCTGACATACTGGTTCAGCTGCTGAGGGTCTGAAAGGGCTTAACTGGCTTGTTGATCTAATTATTGAATGTGTGTATGTGGGTGTGTGTGGCTGTGTGTGTGAATGAGTATTCAGCAGTGGCAATCTTATGTTCTGGACAGTCCAGTATGACGGAATCACCTGTCGAGCTGTTCAGCGGCAAATTTTCTTTGCCGCCAAGACATTCCAATAATGTTTGCTGGATCTCGAATATCTTGTATTAATACCCGTGACTTTACGGTCACTACACTTCCTGATCTTAGCCGGCGATGTTCCCTTTGAATACTAGAGCCATGCAATACGAGATGTTCATTTATGTCAGTGCAATGAGAGCTTTGGCAGGATCAGAGGATTGGCCGTGAGCAACGAGAAAGGCATAGTAAGTGGATGTCTTGTCCATTGGACTGTCAGCATGGCAGCCGTGGACTGACTCTCAACAAGGCATGTAATAACAGACTTGATCCGAAGCTAATTAAGTCGAGGGGTGTGAGTAAAGGTCGGTCTGCGAAGTACAGATAGACAGGGAGACGGGGGATGGACAGACACACTTGGGGAACAAGTTGGTCTAGAGGCTAGGCGCTCGCCTCTCATACCGAAGATATCGGGTTCGATTCCCAGTCGGTGCAGGCATGTTAGAATTTTGGGGCAAAATTCCTGTCCCTGATCCTGTGGTAGGTAGGATTGAGCACCTGGTCTTCTCGGATAAGGACGAAAAACTCGGAAGGCCCGTGTGCACGTTGCGCACTTTAAAGATACCTAGTACCTTGGCAGTTGGAAATCGAGAAGAGCAGGCGTAACAATGCCGCTGCCCGGGCAAAATTTAAAAAAAAAAAAAAATCTCTACCACAAAAGTACACAAAACATTAATAAGCAAACAAAAAGAGTGAGATGCGAATGTCAAGAGCAGTGGAACCTCCTTAAATAAAGACTTATAAAACCTGGGCAGACACATACGTGGGATATTTTACTAAAAAATAGATGGGCGAGCATGCCTGATTTGTCCCACGGCAGAAATTCAAGCTTGCAGACAGAGCTGAGGGACACGATGAGTAGACAGAACCTCAGGGGGTATGTGTGTCGTTTAATATCCCTACTCATAAGCTACATTACCCAAACAACTGCATTTTGTAACTACAGTCATGTCTCTGTGAACAGAAATTATTTAGTGTATATTTTATATGATAGCCTGTGGGGAAAATCCTTCCAGCTACGCCAAGTAAACAGTTTAAATATGACAAAGGACACCTGAAGCGAAATCAATGAAAAGGAGAGATCTGGAATAGTGTCAACGACAGCTTGCTTGCTGTAGTTTAGTCAACTCAAATCTACATCAGTTTATCGATGTGAACTCAGTACTGTGCACACTTTTTAAACAAATGTTTTTCATTGTCTAAATAAAACGTGTAGGCCTAATGGTCTCAGGCGTGTCCAGTCATGCTGATTCAGAAACCACACGTCGCCCAATGTGAACCAAATTTAACAAGAATCTTTTGAAAGGATATGTGAATAATTCGGAAAGAATGGAGCCCAATGTGGAGAGTGCTTGTTCCATACATATCCCGGCCATTTTAGTTCTTTGAAATTATAATATATAAAATTTATAGATAGGTAAAAATATTTAACCAACAATTTTACAGAAGCTAGTGACACGTCAAACGCACATTTTTAGGTCGAGTAAATCAGATTTGACTTCAACGTTAGGCGAGGTCAGCATTTGGGTTAGCACATAGAGATAATGCCAGAAGCGACACAAGGCAGGAATAAGTCATCAATTTTGACTACTCTGCGCCATTTTGGATGAGATCCAATGCTCGTGACTAGGCACTCGCGCAACGACGGTTTATGTAACATCTGAGAATATGTATTTAGAGAGAGAGATCTCACTTCCGCCAAATCGCGAAACTAGGTCACGTCCGTAACAAGAATTGAAAGAGACCGTCTTCACCAATGACAGTGTGCATATCTGTATACTGTGGTTTGTTCAATTTTTTGGGTTGATTGACACTATTTAGAGCCCTTTGTAAGCTCCCCCTCCCCCCCCCCCTCCCCAGGTGGAAATATACAAACGGGTATTGTTTACCTCCGATCAAGTCAAGTGAAGTGCGTTTCATCCAAAATAGCAGTGGGCATACTTCTTGTAGTCACCAAAAGTGGGCCTTTTTTCCCTTCTGGTAGTTCCCTGTTCTATGGGTTAGCATGCGGGTTCACGGTTCTTAATATTGATACTTATCAGATTTCCTTTCAAGAACTCATGATTTTGTAGACCTGTCAAGAAATCAAAGGCGTATTCGTTTGTTTAAACTGTTTCCTCTGTGTTCTGGTGTGAAAGTAAGGGCTGGCTGGTTATTGTCACGAGAAGAAGAAACTTGAGAAACCTCTCAAAACTATGCAGACTCTCGTACTGATCTTTAAATCTACATTAAATCGTGCACTCTATTTCACTAGCTATAAAACTAACCCCATTGGGATTCATGCAGACCATTACGCAAATCTCGAAATCATTCTTGAGTGCGAGTCTATTTCATTGTCTACAGAGGCCATGCTCAAACAATTGTAGAAAAGACAAGTTGTGGGAGGGCAGACAGCAAGTATTATGTAGAAAAGACAAGTTGCAGTATGACAGACAGCAACCATAATATGTAGAAAAGACAAGTTGCAGTATGACAGACAGCAACCATAATATGTAGAAAAGACAAGTTGTAGTATGACAGACAGCAACCATAATATGTAGAAAAGACAAGTTGTAGTATGACAGACAGCAACCATAATATGTAGAAAAGACAAGTTGTAGTATGACAGACAGCAACCATAATATGTAGAAAAGACAAGTTGTAGTATGACAGACAGCAACCATAATATGTAGAAAAGACAAGTTGCAGTATGACAGACAGCAACTATAATATGTAGAAAAGACAAGTTGTAGTATGACAGACAGCAACCATAATATGTAGAAAAGACAAGTTGTAGGAGACCGGACATCAAACATGACGTGATAACTCTGCAGTTTTGGCCCAAACTGAAGAGGTTCAGACCGTAGTGGGATAGCAAAGCATTGTCTTTAATTTCTAGAAGCAGGAAGAAATGCATCCACCCGTGGCAGTTATTCCCAAATGTACGTACTCCCCAGAAGAGACTACACTCCATAACTGTAGAAAAGACAAACTGTAAGTGGGTGGACAGCAAAACTGTGACAACTCTGCTGTTTTGATTTGGACCAAACTGAGGTGATTCACTTCGTAATGGGATACAAAGACACTGCCTTTAAATTCTGGACAAACACGAATGAAATTCAAATTAAAGAAATTTATTCACGTATGATAGCTGTCCCCAACATATGTACTTCCATCAGGAAGTTTCACTGGTATTCAGCATGCGTTCCATGCATCAGTTCAAGACGATTGTCTACGATCCGTAGGTTCACTGGGAGTTCAGTGGAAAATGAGATCTGTGACATTTGGCGTCAGAAGGTCTTAGGGGACAGTTTGATGTTGTAATAACATGGCCAGGACAAAAGTATCCACGCCAGGAAAGCTGCCCTCAGACAGACAGGGCATTAGGCATGCATTAAATGGCAGAAAAATACATCAAATCCCGAATTCCATCTCGCTGAATCCCCAGTGCCCGATGGAGAAATTGTACTGGTTATAAATGATCCTTATGAATGGATCTGAGGGCGAGAGATGGGAGGTAGAAGGCATGACCTAGTGTGTGTTGTAAGAATTGTACAACCATGCAAAAAATAAAAAAAGGGTGGGGGGGGGGAGAGAAAGAGAGAAGAGGGCACAGAGAAAGGGCAAGAGATAGAAATGGAGAGTGAAAGAAAAAAGAGAGGAAGAGAGAGAGAGAGAGAGAAGATAGAGAAGAAGGAAGAGAGAGAGACTGGAACAGACAGACACACAGAACAACAGACAGACGGATATACAGATTAAGACCAGAGAGAGAGAGGGGGGAGAGAGAGAGAGAGAGAAAAGACAGAGAGAAGGCGTAAGAGAGATGGGGGAGGGGAGAAAAACAGAGAGAGGGAGAAAGAGAGAAAAAGAGAGAGAAAGAAAAAAGACAGGCAAACAGATTATGATCAAAGAGAGAGAGAGAGACAGAGAAAAGACAGAGAGAAGACGCAAGAGAGACGGGGGAGGGGAGAAAAACAGAGAGAGAGAGAGAGAAAAACAGAGAAACAGAGAGAGACAACAGACAGAGAAAGTGAGAGAGAAGCCAAGATAATGGGAAAGAGACACGGCAAACTCATACAAAAAAAAATGACGCTCATTTTCCTGATGTTAATAACTGTGACCCGGTCAGTCAATTATCAGACGTCTATATTCTCTTTTATTTGGGCATGGAAAAATCATAAAACTGCAATGGAGAAAAAAGAAAATACTCATAAAGTAACAGACATGAAGATGTGGAGATGAACCGATATCCCGGTTCCGTTACATCAGACAAGGGCAGACTAACATTCTTTACAGGATTAGCATTCCCAGTGAAATCCTATTTTCAGAGCCGGGTTAGAATGATTTTTATCGGGTGCCTTCCATTAGAGAAACCATTCGTTCCGCAGCACAAACAATGTCAGCCCCAATGTTATGGTAAAACGAATGCCACAGAAACATTCAGAATTGCAGTGTATGTCGCATAGTCAATATTATTACTTTTCACATCGTTACACAAGAAACCCTTTGCTCCATCTGAGAAATGGCCACTTTGCAGTAGGGATTTGGTAGACGGCTAATTCGAATACTGGAATATTCGAAAGAGATGGAATTGTATTCCCAATATTCGAGTAGCATTATCTTGCACTTTTTCTTTATTAGTGTGTTTATTATTCTTATCATTAGGCTGTTTTTATAAGTACGCACGCGTTCCAAGCGTTTTGCGCTAAGGGCGCGTACGTGTACGTACATATCCCCAACTCCGTCCTTATTCTTAACCTTAAATCGTATCGAATAACTAACCCTGCCCCCTACCCTTTGAACCAAAAACACAGGTGGAAAACAAAGAAAATGTGGACGTATAATTACGTAAATAAAAATTAATTAAGGCTGTTGATTGGAGTATTTCTGGAGGAGCTCTCTAGCTCTGCAGTCACAAAAAGCCTTTAAAATACTTACCCCTAGCGCAAAAATCTTGGGGAACGCATATATTTGTAACCACATTCTTATCATTATTATATCATTAGCTAGACATCCCGAAACTAATAACAACAACAAAAATCAATTAACGGGACAGGAAGGTTAATTGGGGTTTAAAATTGAATGCAAATGTTCACAATCTAAATCTCGACCACAGCGCGATCTTAGTTCTTGTGTTTCTGTCTCCATTTTCGGAAAAAAAAAAAAACCCCAAAAAACTGGAGATCTTTTAGTAAGTAGACGCGGTATGACAAATACACACTCTGACACCTGTTTAAAATGCGCTGTGGCACTTATCCTCCTGTTTCCTTGTCATAGTAATTATACTAAAGCCGCAGACGGTTAGCGTCGAATTTCTCAGTTGTGCACAATAATGAGAATTAAGGTCGCGATATTGCCGAGTTCTGAGATATTTCTTTCCAGTGTCTTCCATTACCTCCCCCCCCCCCCTTGCATGATGTTTGCTATTACATCCATTCTTCGAAAATCTTCAAATACTCGAATAGTAGTGGTGTCCGATTCGAATTTTAGTGGGGGTGGGGGTGGGGGGCATGTTTGGACACATCACTCTTCGGGCAGTAATTTCTTTGGGTTTTGCTGACATCCCATTTTTTCCAGCAGTTCCACCTGATAAAGCGTTCAAGTCTACATCGCTGATTCTCAGCCCGGAGAGACATTTAACCCCCCTTTTGGGATTTCGGCAAGTCCGGGGGTGGGGTGGAGAGGTGTGGGGGGGGGGGGCTTCTTTAGTTCTTAATTTGAGGAAGTTCCTTGTGCTTGGCATTTACACCTGACTTTTCTTTATTTTATTTTTCTTGTTCTTCTTTTTTGTGTGTTTTTGTGATGGGATTTAGTTTTTTAGAATTTTGCCCGGGCAGCGGCCTTGTTTGGCCTGCTCTCCTCGAATTTTACAACTGCCAAGGTATCTTTAATATGTACAACGTGCACACGGGCCTCCGAGTTTTTCGTCCTTATCCGAAAAGTCTAGGTGCTCGATCCTACCTACCGCAGGATCAGGAATAGAATTTTTCTGCCACCCAAACATTCCAACATGCCTGCACCGACCGGGGATCGAACCCGGTACCTCCGACATGAGAGGCGGGCACCTCTAGACTAAAGTGTCCAAGTGCTGGGGGGGGGGGGGGAAGTAGAGCTAGGCACTTAAATCATGCACACTGTGGGGGTGGTGCATTTTTTTTTCTTTTAACAATGAGCGGTAACATTGATTTTCTCAGAAACTGCCTTTTAAATTTGTTTGATATTTGCATAGATCCATATTTCAGGTTGAGCCCTACAGATCTGATATTTTTTTGTTAGACACTACTAGCCTGCTTTGGAGTTTGTTTCTTTGCGCTTTGAAAAAAATGATAATTAGTCTGATGTATTAAAAAGCAAAAGCAGAAACAAACAATTTCTAAACTTTTCGAAACAGTAAAATGGGTGTTCACCTTAAATGAGAAAAACAATAATTATAGGAGAATACCCTGCCAACAGTACTCCACACACTTAAGTACACAGACTTCTTTGGAAGAATTTGATTTTCAGTTTGGGTTACATTGCGATGATATGGGCCACTTGGCTTCTCTCGCAGTCTACTTGGGTATTTTATTTATGTTTGGTATTCACAGTTTCATCAATTTACATTTCACAAGTAGAATTAAATAGATCCGGGAACATTTTATTACTTGACAAATTCTCAAAAGTTGTGTTTCATAAACCTGGAAAACGTTTTGTAAATTTTAAGTCAGGTTGTAGATCTTTGGCTCTTTCAGAGACGACAAGGCGCGCTATGGGTCCGCGTCACAAAATAATTCTTTCATGGATCGGCAAGTGCAATGCATTCTTCCGATAGGCATGAAATCTACACAATCAGTCAAAGTGCTTTATTGAAAGCTGGCAATTGCCTGCCACACTGTGGGTGGGGGACGGGGGATGAATCTTCTCGACGGAGTAAAATACGGTGTGTAAGGTGGGTATTTATACAGATATTGTGGAAGCACGGAGCCACTTTTATCTGCCGTGTTCCAGACAGAGCGTACTAATTTCTCTCTGGAGGTTCAATTCAATTTCCGTTGCTTAATACTATTGACCCGAGGTTATCTCGTCCGTGTTGCTAAGTTTGGATTTTGACAACTTAAAAGGATGAATGCTTGCGAAAAAAAATAAAGCAATGGACGACAAATGTAAAGGGCTAATGGGTTTAAACATTTGAGAACCTCTGGGTTCATGTGAGTCTCCAAGAGGGGCGCGTTAACCCATAGATCTCAGACACCAATCATTCTTCTGAGTGTGTACAGACTATAATTCTAGGTATAGTTTTGACGTTTACATGCGTTAATGCAGGGTATGACTGATGGTCCCGGCGAGGTTACAGTGACCCAGTCCTTTGGCAAGTACAAACAGCGGTTGATATTGTCATTTTGAGCCACCCACATGCAGAGTTAGAGGATGCTATTCACAAAGACTATCTTTTTTCGAGTTTGGTAAAGGTTATAAATGTATATGAATATATCATGAGTCCATGGTTAGGTGAGCTGTCGGACATCAGCACAGAGATATGAAAAGAGAGCATGAGAGAGAGCAAGAGAGAAAGGTGGAGGGAGAGAGAGAGGGAGGGAGAGAGAGAGAGACAGACAGAGAGAGAGAGAGAGAGAGAGAGAGAGAGAGAGAGAGAGAGAGAGAGAGAGAGAGACAGAGACAGAGAAGGAAGCAGAAGGACAAATGGTGGGCAGGCTTGGGTCATTATTTCTTACGCCTTCCAAAAACACAGAGGAGAGAATTCAACATATAGTAACGGGAACGACTTCACATCGTTAAAGTTAAGACTAAGCTATAATGATTTTACTATTGAAAGGCCACAGGTTGATATATTAAGTATCAACATAGCTCACGTTAGACCTGACAGGAAAGGCTGCTGTTGTAATTACGTCAGCAGCCCAAGCGTTTTGCGGTAGGGGCGTACCTACCCCTAATTCTGTCTTTATCCTCAACCCTAAATCTTGGCGAATCCTTAACCCTGCCACTTACCCTTTCAACCCAAAAAAATGGAAGGAAAACAGAAAGAAAGTCTGAATGGATAATTAATTAAGGCTGATGTTAGGAGGATTTAATTTAGGGAGGAGCCCTCTAGCTCTCAGGCCACAAAAGGCTTTAAAAAACGTACCCTTGCGAAAAAAAAATTGGGGTACGTACGTACTTGTAACACTTCACTTCCGCCTATAATCCCGTGTCAAGAGTCAGGATATGGGGAAGATAGCTCTCGACTGCCCGAGAGGCTGACTCACACTCGGACTATCACACCAAAATAAACAAAATAACACGAAATTACTTTTGGTCAGGCCTGAAGGGCCATAGACCTATAATTGTAACTTGACTGCAAAGTAAGACATGTAAGCAGATATATGAGTAACTTCAGAATCAACTGTGAATTTCAAATATTCCTGAATAGGTATGATATATTGTGCAAATCATCCAGTCACAATAGCATACAACTAGTAAATGGCATTTAAACCATCTAATGAACGAACTGGTTCACACTGCACAGAAACGCTCCACTAAACAATTCACTAGAATAATTCATATTTAAATATTACACTCAGCATAACTTCCTAAACAAATTGTGGAAGCTAAACACAGCTTAACGTTAAGCACCAACTGTGAACACTCCATACGGGTGATTTTCAAGACACCAACGGGATACTAACTATTGCTCAGCTCAAGAGCGCTAATTAACAACATCTTTCAATTAATACACCAGTCCCCACAGGCGACAGCTCCGGGGGTTACACTGCATCGTCGGGTACACTTTAGCTAGTTCACGTAGACTCAGGCAACGACAGACGTACCATGGTCCCACTCACGAATGCTGTGAGTGAGGGATCCACTGAAAAACGCAGTGTGCCATTTCTTGTCTAGTACACCGAGACTATGACTTTCTCTCAAGACTGTCAGTTGCCACGACAGTGCGAGCATACTGTCCATGGTTTCTCCGTCTCAGGTGGGAGACCTCACCGGAACTCTTCATTTGGCCAAATGCTCCAAATCTGAATCCAACGAGAGCTCCCCAGGCATCCCGGTCCTGGGCCAGTCGTTCCAGATGTTCCCAGGTGCGACCCATCTTCTTGGTGTCTGCCTCCAGGTCCCGGCGCCAGGTGTTTTTCGGCCGGCCTCTTTTCCTTTTCCCTTGAGGGTTCCATGTGAGGGCTTGTCTTGTGGTGCTGGATGCAAGTTTCCGAAGCGTGAGACCTATCCATCTCCAATGTCTCTGTAGAATTTCTTATGTACGGACTGCTGTTTCGTTTGTTGTCACAGGTCCTGCTTGCTGATGACTTCAGGCCAGCGAATTCGCACGATCTTCACATCCAATAAAAACGGATAACAATCACAGAATCGCAGCACAATGCAAAAGATCATCCTTTTCACAATACTCCGCTAGCCACAATAAAAGAGCTTGATAATTAATTTAATTAAGATAAATTTCATTTTTAATAAGAGCATGATAAATAAATAATAGCACGCGGCATGTTCTCGGAAATGTAGTCTACGTGTTGGTCGTATCAAACTATAATACACACTGTTTGAGCATAACTTACCACTATGTAGACTTCAGCTCAGCGGCTTCGTAATCATTTTGGATTGTTTTTCTCCCCCCCCCCCACACGTGACATTTAAAATGACGTCAGTATTTTCAAATAAATGTTTTCTGACAAGATTTCCACCACATTTTATCGTCCCCTGCGAGCCAATTTCACACATCATGATTTGTGGGAAACGTTTCAAGAGGTGCACAAAAACTGATTTGCACCCACTCACATGAGCAAAAAAACGTAACATAATTAAGCAAAATAATGTAGATTTTACGATACGCTAAACTATAATTTCCGTTTAAGTTTGAGTTTGGGTTTAACGGTGCGTCAGCACAATAATGGCCATTTTTGGGCCTTTTTGGGGTTTTTCTTCGTGACATTTCCGTTCAATGATCAATGTGCTCTGTTCTGTTTTTCCAGGACCTTGTGACGTACACAATAAAGACATAATGATAATGTAGATAAAATACCGAAGAAAAAAAAAGTCGAGATTTTCTGTTGGTGGATCTCTTCAGCCAGTTATGTGTACGTTTGGTTTGCTTGGTCAAGAAGGTCAACCAAACAATACGAACGATTTTAATTGGCTGTACCAGATGGGTGATTGGCAATTTCCGTACACATAGCGCGCAATCTATACTTATATCTCTGTCAACTTTTAAAATCAGTTTTCTTACTGTAGCTTTTAGGTAATTGTAATCCAGAAATGTTATGGAAAAAAGCAGCTATATGCTTGAAAAATATGTACCTTTCCTGGCCGATGACCAGTGTTTAACAGCTGGTATATTTTTTAATCGGTTGTTTTGATTCAGACTTCACCAAAAAGAAAAAACAAATTGTCAGGAATCTCCAGAAAAAAAAAGAACAAAAAACAGAACTTGAATTCATCTTATGTGTAATATCTAAAGTGAAGAACTCGCATTATCAGAACTTTATTCTGAATAATGTAACCACATTTTTTTTTTTTTCCTTTTATAGCCTGTGGCGTATTTCCTGCTTTTTTTTTTTTCAGCCCCGCGTGTCTTTTACTCTAGACGTTCAAACTCAGACTCTCAACGTAAAGCGCCTTTAACTTTCTTCGAACTCCCTACACAAGACATGTAACCGCTGTCACCCTCGTTCATATTTTCACCGTACAACACAAGGCGAAAAAACTCAAGTGGATAGTTTGACATATTCGAACTCGATCGGACCGCCGCCTGGAGGCCATTGGGTTCCCAGAATTTGTCTCCGACCCGGGTACACTGCTGGAAGCTGGTGAGGAGCGTCGCAGCTACAAACCTTCTTGTGCAGTGTTTCTCAAGGTGGGGCCTGGCAATACTTTGATGTTTGATGGGGCGTGGGATTTCAGAATGGGTCGTAGGAATTTTTCATAGAAATCTGAATTCCATAGGGTCTTCTAACTGTATAGATAAACGGTTGTTGGTTATGTCGTATTGGTGGTTTCCCTGTTTAGCTCGGATTAAAATTGGCCCCTCGAATCAAACAAAATAATCTGCAGCCATCATCAAGAGCACGGCTTCCATCGGAGTAAAAAACCAGTGAATAAAACTTGAAATAAAGATTTGATTAAAACTTCTTTTGAAGGTATACGCACTGAATATATTAATATTGTAACATTTTTTTTGTATATTATACTATATAGTAACTTGATCAGACCATGGTGGGGCACACGGGTTGTGTTGTTTTTTTGGGGGGGGGGGGGGAATTGAAGTAGGGCTGGGAAAAAAAGTTTGAGAAACACTGTTCTAGTGCTTGAATCTGGCTTATTTCATCCATCCTTAACATCATAAGATCTAACACGACTCTTAGCGGACGAGTGCGATTAGAGCAGCCTTGAATCCACATGTTAAAAGATGAAGAAAAAACAAAAGGCCCTGTTGATGTCATAAATAATAAATAAATTACAAAATGGAAAAACAACAACAACAACAACAAAGAGAGAAAAAAAAAACCAACTTGAAAGCTGGAGGGAAGTGCATTAAGGTTCATGTAATCAGGAAATAGATCTAGATTTGATGGAGACAAGTGCGCGGGAGGAGGCGTGGAGATAAGAAAGTGACATTCCTATATATTCACTATCCATGCAGCAAGTGCCATTTTCAACAGTTGGGCGAGTGCACAGCGGGCATTTGAAGACGTAAAAAGTGAAAGATAACAAAAATCAAATGAAAGATTGTCTTCGCATTGCAGTAACTCTTAGTAAAAAACTTTAGGTTGCTCTAGCTATAGTTTCTCGAACCAGAGAAAAGCATGTTGGTTGAAATGAATCAGCGCTAGGATGTTTCAAATTCTCTGTTACTGTTAATGAAAGTCGAAGGGAAACGTTTGGGTACCTATCCAATCGGTCTCTCTCTTGGCAAAGTATCATGTGTAAGAAGTCCGATTGTATAAAAATGTCGCCTTCCGACATAATTAATTAGAAAGGCCGCCTGGCCGTAACGGTGCCAAAGTTAAGAGTGGCCTAGTGTAGAAACGTAATCTGATCTTTATCGAAGTGCCATTTCACATCTCATTTTCTTCGTTTTCTTTCTATTTTTCTCCTGCTCATTATTATTATTATTATTATTATTATTATTACTGTCACTGCGATTTTGTTTTCATCCCAAATCCTTGATTTTTTTTTTTCCAGCAGGCGAGAATAAAAAGGTACGCGGATGCCCAACGTCAAGCAAATAAACTAGAGGGTTTTGGAATCAAAAGTAATAGTTACGTATCATCGCATAGGTATATGAGTCAATAATTATAATAGATCTATATATCTCCTTTTTTATTTCTCTTTTTTTTTTCGATTGTACAAAATTAGTTGTACAAAATATCCGTGCCAAAATGTGACACTGTTGACATGTATTTAACAAAAACAACAACAAACATTACAGAGTACCAGCAAACAAAGGACAACGTTGAAATTACTAGCGACATGAACTAGCAATATTATGGGGAGGTCATGATGGAAAACTCTAAGTTGAACATGAGTGGTGGCCAATGTCAATGCACTGGTCACTTACCGGAGGTAACTCAGTGCTGATTTACATCCTGAGACATCTAGTGGACAGCTATGATTGCTGCCCTTGACGCTGACACCCCCATTTGATTGCTGCTCCTGACGATGACATATTCATGGATTACTGCCGTTAACATTGATACACCCGTGGATTGCTGTCCATTAACACTGACGTACTCGGGCTCTGCCAGTACTTAAGCAAGATTTTCTGACCACAAAAATATACAGCTGTCTCTGTAAAGGACCTTGATCTCTCATTGTTTTGGAAACTATCGATCTGGCCTTCTGGCCATTCTAATCCCAAAAGTTTAGTATTGCTAATTGGCCGCCATTATTCACCAGCAGAATAGTGGCATCAAAGCTTTATATTGACATTAATCAGCAATAGGAAGGATGCCGCCTTACCCTAAAGCTCAATGCTTATCCTTACGTTACTTTCCCAAAGGCATCGGTATCCATACCCGAGACAAAGAATATTGAGACGTATCAAATCACCAAATTCAGCCCTCGCATTGAGGGCGACTCGACGGTGCCAACAATGCAGTAAATGACCGCCTCAAGCCTTCATAACGGAATGAAAAATGATTAGTGCTCAACGTGAGTCAGCAACTCGGAGTTTGTGGGGAAGTATGAAACCCCTCAGGTGGCGCGAGACAGTTGACGATCTTCAAAGGAAGAGTGGATTATTTCACTAGATGTTTCGGTTTTTAAATTCCTGACATCTTCAAGAACCCCGACCACACCGAGGTCATGACTCTCGGAGTTTGTCACCTACCTTTTTTTTTTCTTTTTCATCGTCAAGGGTTTCCTTGGGTTTGACTCGGTACCTACTGCCACTAGTCATATGGTATACTTTTAGGCTAGAAGGAAGATTTTCCGCTGTTGTTGCTATTATTTTTCTGTAAGGCTACTTCCATATATGTGAATATGAAGTGAAGTAATTATGTGAATCCAATAATAGAACAAAAAATAATTAGTGCTCACCATCATTCAGCAGCTCGGGGTTTGTTGACATAATTAGGCTCACAGGAGGAATGGTTTGGCCCCATGTCTCGGAAATAACTCTTACCTCGTCATCTTGGAAGGCGAATTGCTCCCCATGAATCAACTGTAGGATAACTATTGTGACTCTTCAAAAATATCCCTGCCAAAATAACCAGAATTTACTAGAATGTTTATCCTGGTCTAATAATATCTTTGGATTTTGTGTATGCATGTGTCTGTGAATGTTAAGAGACAACTACAATGCGTTAGCCCCTCTGTGGCTAAAATTATTTAGATGCTTCAGTTGTACCACTGTGCACCACTGTCAACTTTGTGTGAGGAAAACAGATATTGAGGCCAGCAGGCAAAAAGAGATACTTTTGGAAACGCCAAAATCATCGCCCTTTCTTTATATTGGCTGTCTAGCCGGGGATATTGAAGAGAGTTTGAGTTAAGAGTTTTGAGTTTGGGTAGAAGGGCTCGTCTGCACGATAATGACAACATTAAGATTTTCATCTGTTTTTTTCTCTGATACCTTACTCTGGTTGACTTTCACAAGTATATCAATCAAAATTTCATAAATAAAGTCCTGTCTAATGGGTGAAAGGTCTGTATAAAATAAGACAATGTTTATTTGTACAATTTTAGCAAACGTAATGTATTTTGCAAATACGTGAAACAGTTTCAAAACTGACTTGTAGGTTTGTGCCTCCCTAAGAAAGGATAAGATGCGCTGTGGGTCCACGTCAGAAATACTGAAGAAGCAGGAGGAAAGACAAGGGGTCTGTAATATCCCCCCACCCCCCTTTTCGTGGTTTTTTGCTCCTGGCTTGCACACGACTGATAAATTGGGTTATGGTGAAGTTCATCTGCACTAGAATGGGCAAAAGCTCTTTATATTCGCCCGGAATGAAACGCAGCTTAATATTAAATCTCAGTAGACGAGTTCCAGGCTCACTCAAGAGGTATGAACCTCTCCAAGAATATAACGTTGTTTTTTTTTCTTGCAGGATGGATTTTCCCAAACTTCTTACAAAACGTGCATGCAATATGACAGATGGGATCGAAAAACCGAGCTAGAAACTGGAGGGAATTTGGAGCAAAAACCTCTCGAGAAAAACTCAAATTGCACGAATTCGAACTAGAAAGACAACAAAGGAGGAAGGAAAGACATAGATGGCAAAGTATAAACTTGGAGCTGCATGTACGTAACTTCATGGCGTAGATGTTCATATCCGATATCAAGCGCTTGCCTGCACTGGCCGCACTGCCCCCTTGCCACCTGTCATTTAGGAATACGCACACTCGGATGGAACAGTTTTAATGTCTTTAGGGATTTCTATATCGCTTTGACATCTGCGTCCGGAAAGCCGGGAGCAGGTGGGAGACAGATCAGTGTTTTGCATTTTTAACTTCTCAAACCAAATTGAGTTCATTCTGTCCATGGAGAGATATATTGCATCTGGAATGAACATTTTCAATTTTTAAAAAAAGGCAACTTTAAGAAAATTGACATAAGCTGTTGCCACGGCAACGCCTTTAATAATGAGAAAAAAAAACAACGAAAAACAAGAATAAGAATATTCAGTTCTCAAATCCCGAAAGATTTTCTGAAAAGGCTGCTTTCTTATCCACGATGTTACTATTCTGTGATGGTCAGGACTGCAACAGACGGAAGGAACCCCTAACAGTGAGGCGGAGCTTACGGTTGTTTACATTAATTGCCTGTCAGACACATCCCCCCCCCCCCATTTCTCTCTCTCTCTCTCTCTTTCTCTCTCTCACACACACCCACACAATTTCGGAAATCTTAACTAGCTGCTAGCTGGCCATCCCTGCAGATCCTGCAGGTTGCCAGCTTAAAACCCAGTGCTGATTAAAGTACTACTCAGATATTTCGTTACGATAGTTCAATAACTCAGATACAGCATAATAATGATACCCATGGATCTGAACGCTCTTACTGAAAGCCTTACAGCATTGTAGATGTGTTTTATGTCTTTATGTTAGAGGTTCGCTGCCTTTGGCATTTACACCTCACTTTTCTTGTTCTTGTTTCTGTGTGTTTTTGTAGTAGGGATTGAGTTGGGTTTTTCTTAGAATGTTGACCCGGGCAGCGGCCTGCACTTCTCGACTTTCAACTGCAAAGGTATCTTCAAGGTGCGCAACGTGCAAAAGGGCCCTCCGAGTTTTTTTCTTTTTTTCTTATCCTAGAAGACTAGGTGCTCGATCCTACCTACCAAAGGATTAGGGACAGGAATTAACCTCCCCCTCCCCCCTCCCCCCCCCCCAAAAAAAAAGAAAAAGAAAAGTCCAACATGCCTGCACAGGGGCCGGGGATCGAACCCGTACTTCGGCATAAGAGGCGAGCATCTTGGCTCTACACTAATGTGTCGCCGACAGTATTGGAAAACATAACGCATCCCCTTATATTATGCTCGCCAGCAGAACAAACTGCCTTTGCAAGACAATCTCATCTGAACGTATTTTTGCTCCCTCTCTCCCTAACTGAAGAAGCCGAGAACCCCTGTTAGCCCAGTAGATCCCTCCATTACCAGGAGGTACACATTCATTTCTGTTATATATATACCGATACCCTAGGAACAATGGGACTGAAATTGAACTTGTATTTAAACCATAATGTATAGAAAAATCTGAGGAGGACATAGTGAGAAGAGCAACTCAAGTACACCTCACAAAAGATTAAATTAATGAAAAAAAAACAAAAAAACAAGCTGACTTTTACCTATAGGATATTGTCCAAGAGATGGTACTTTTCTTTTGTTGTGATAACATGCAGCGAGAGTTTGATACAAGACAACATGCGCTATGTGAAATGTTGAGAAGTACCATGACTCATGGCACTCGATGTAAAGACGTATAGTACTGATTCGGTTGCATGAATGATTACATGTATTAATTTGGTTTTAGTATGCAATTAGGGGAACCGGCTTCTCGCGACCTTAGTCCTATTTTGTTCTGTCTCCATTTCCAGAAAAACTGGAGATCTTTTAGTAAACGAGTGTAACGAGTTGCAATATCATCTTGCTGAAATTTGATGACACATGAGTTGGTAAAAGAGTTATTGAATAGTGACAACACTGATCACTACTCACATTTCATCCTCGCAGCAGTGAAATTTTTTTTCCTTGTCCTTCTCCGTAATTTAGGAGGCATGTAGATCTAGATCCAGTTACTCAGTCGGCACACAGATTATAGATCAAGGTAGAAAAGAACACGCACAATCGGCACACAGATTATGTAGATCTGGGTAGGAAACAACTCACAGCTGGCACAGCAACACCCCCATGGCCCGTGCATAAGGCAGACGGCACAGAAACCCATGCCTTCAAACTTTGAAACTCAACCGGAAGTTTAAGGTCTGAACAAAACAAAGGCTGGAGGGAGACCATCATTGTTGAGGAGAAAGCATTATTCGATATTTTTAGGCCTATTTTCATTTATTGGGAAATTACGATACTTCGCTTTCATGTCAAAGGAATAGACATAGTAGCAAAAATAACTATCTTTCACATGTAATTTTTTCAGGTCTGGGCATTTCTTCCCCGCAGCAGTGAATTTTTTTTTCCTTGCTGTTTTTCTATATAGCTTTCAAAGGTAGCCTATAACAAATGTACACTTTAACATTAATGTTTAAAATGCATTGCAGCACTTATCAAGCTGTTTCAAAGTTCTGATTTATTCGAAATCCTTATCATAATACTAAAGCAGCAAACGTTTAACGTCGAATTTCTCGATTGTGTAAAATGTGGAGCTGGAAGAAAAACCTAAGGTCGCATTCTGGCAAAGGGGGCCAGAGAGGTTTGGTATTAATTAGTTTCTACAGTAAATTAAGTCCTTGAATTGTATAGATAGTAATTATGTTCCTAATGGAACACAGTCGTATGCCCATGCAGAAATGTCGTATAACATTTCCGAACATCAAAGTCTTATCGTGGATAATATAATGGCCGTATGCTTGTACAATGGAAAGGGGGGGGGGGGCGGTTGAAGTGTACACGGAGAAGGGGATGGTAAAAAATTGCCCAAATCTGGCCAACGTACTTTAGGGATGGACCCCTAAAGAGGTACAGAACCGATGCCATTGTATGGATATGAAATGAGTTTTTGTCTGTAAGAATGGAGGCCACTTCTGGTAATGTCACAGTTCTCATGTAATGTGGCGAGCCAGACAGTCGGGTCAACAGACTATCAGTGTTGCATTAAACCGGCGATATCCCACTTAAATAGATTTAGTATTCCATTTCTGGGTCCTTCGGATCTCCACAAGAGTGTGCCTTAGGGCATCATAGCAGTTTTTCATCTAATAGTCAGATTTATCGCTATCCGAGACTGTTCGGGCTTATATTACAATAATAGATTTTAGAACAGTGGTTCCCAACCTCTTTCGGGCAACTGCCCCCTTGTGTCCCAAATTTTCGTTCACCCCCCCCCCCGCCCCCCTCCACCAGCCTTACCCTACAGCAACATGCAACCATTTTTTTTTTCGAACAATGGGCATAAAAGTATGGATCTATACGAAAATGAACCGAAATTATGGTCAAGATATTGCTCTAAACTCTAACACTTAGTTTGGAAAATATTAAGTCACCCGCAAATTGCCCCTCCCCCCCCTCCCCCCGTCACGTTTTGGCTCCCATCGCCCCCTTTCCTCGTTTTTGCCCCCCCCCCCCCCAATCGCCTGTTTCTTTGACTTCGCCCTCTGTCGCCCCCTTTCGTCATCCTCGCTGTCTATCGCCTTTTTCGTCATTTTTGCCTTTTTTCTTTTTCACTCATTGTCGCCCCCTTTCGTCATCCTCGCTGTCTATCGCCTTTTTCGTCATTTTTGCCTTTTTTCTTTTTCACTCATTGTCGCCCCCTTTCGTCATCCTCGCTGTCTATCGCCTTTTTCGTCATTTTTGCCTTTTTTCTTTTTCACTCATTGTCGCCCCCTTTCGTCATCCTCGCTGTCTATCGCCTTTTTCGTCATTTTTGCCTTTTTTTTTTTCACTCATTGTCGCCCCCTTTCGTCATCCTCGCTGTCTATCGCCTTTTTCGTCATTTTTGCCTTTTTTCTTTTTCACTCATTGTCGCACCCTTTCGTCATCCTCGCTGTCTATCGCCTTTTTCGTCATTTTTGCCTTTTTTCTTTTTCACTCATTGTCGCCCCCTTTCGTCATCCTCGCTGTCTATCGCCTTTTTCGTCATTTTTGCCTTTTTTCTTTTTCACTCATTGTCGCCCCCTTTCGTCATCCTCGCTGTCTATCGCCTTTTTCGTCATTTTTGCCTTTTTTCTTTTTCACTCATTGTCGCCCCCTTTCGTCATCCTCGCTGTCTATCGCCTTTTTCGTCATTTTTGCCTTTTTTCTTTTTCACTCATTGTCGCCCCCTTTCGTCATCCTCGCTGTCTATCGCCTTTTTCGTCATTTTTGCCTTTTTTCTTTTTCACTCATTGTCGCCCCCTTTCGTCATCCTCGCTGTCTATCGCCTTTTTCGTCATTTTTGCCTTTTTTCTTTTTCACTCATTGTCGCACCCTTTCGTCATCCTCGCTGTCTATCGCCTTTTTCGTCATTTTTGCCTTTTTTCTTTTTCACTCATTGTCGCCCCCTTTCGTCATCCTCGCTGTCTATCGCCTTTTTCGTCATTTTTGCCTTTTTTCTTTTTCACTCATTGTCGCCCCCTTTCGTCATCCTCGCTGTCTATCGCCTTTTTCGTCATTTTTGCCTTTTTTCTTTTTCACTCATTGTCGCCCCCTTTCGTCATCCTCGCTGTCTATCGCCTTTTTCGTCATTTTTGCCTTTTTTCTTTTTCACTCATTGTCGCCCCCTTTCGTCATCCTCGCTGTCTATCGCCTTTTTCGTCATTTTTGCCTTTTTTCTTTTTCACTCATTGTCGCCCCCTTTCGTCATCCTCGCTGTCTATCGCCTTTTTCGTCATTTTTGCCTTTTTTCTTTTTCACTCATTGTCGCCCCCTTTCGTCATCCTCGCTGTCTATCGCCTCTTTCGTCATTTTTGCCTTTTTTCTTTTTCACTCATTGTCGCCCCCTTTCGTCATCCTCGCTGTCTATCGCCTCTTTCGTCATTTTTGCCTTTTTTCTTTTTCACTCATTGTCGTCCCCTTTCGTCATCCTCGCTGTCTATCGCCTCTTTCGTCATTTTTGCCTTCTTTCTTTTTCACTCATTGTCGCCCCCTTTCGTCATCCTCGCTGTCTATCGCCTCTTTCGTCATTTTTGCCTTTTTTCTTTTTCACTCATTGTCGCCCCCTTTCGTCATCCTCGCTGTCTATCGCCTCTTTCGTCATTTCTGCCTTTTTTCTTTTTCACTCATTGTCGCCCCCTTTCGTCATCCTCGCTGTCTATCGCTTTTTTCGTCATTTTTGCCTTTTTTCTTTTTCACTCATTGACGCCCCCTTTCGTCATCCTCGCTGTCTATCGCCTTTTTCGTCATTTTTGCCTTTTTTCTTTTTCACTCATTGTCGCCCCCTTTCGTCATCCTCGCTGTCTATCGCCTTTTTCGTCATTTTTGCCTTTTTTCTTTTTCACTCATTGTCGCCCCCTTTCGTCATCCTCGCTGTCTATCGCCTTTTTCGTCATTTTTGCCTTTTTTCTTTTTCACTCATTGTCGCCCCCTTTCGTCATCCTCGCTGTCTATCGCCTCTTTCGTCATTTTTGCCTTTTTTCTTTTTCACTCATTGTCGCCCCCTTTCGTCATCCTCGCTGTCTATCGCCTTTTTCGTCATTTTTGCCTTTTTTCTTTTTCACTCATTGTCGCCCCCTTTCGTCATCCTCGCTGTCTATCGCCTTTTTCGTCTTTTTTGCCTTTTTTCTTTTTCACTCATTGTCGCCCCCTTTCGTCATCCTCGCTGTCTATCGCCTTTTTCGTCATTTTTGCCTTTTTTCTTTTTCACTCATTGTCGCCCCCTTTCGTCATCCTCGCTGTCTATCGCCTTTTTCGTCATTTTTGCCTTTTTTCTTTTTCACTCATTGTCGCCCCCTTTCGTCATCCTCGCTGTCTATCGCCTTTTTCGTCATTTTTGCCTTTTTTCTTTTTCACTCATTGTCGCCCTTTTTCGTCATCCTCGCTGTCTATCGCCTTTTTCGTCATTTTTGCCTTTTTTCTTTTTCACTCATTGTCGCCCCCTTTCGTCATCCTCGCTGTCTATCGCTTCTTTCGTCATTTTTGCCTTTTTTCTTTTTCACTCATTGTCGCCCCCTTTCGTCATCCTCGCTGTCTATCGCCTCTTTCGTCATTTTTGCCTTTTTTCTTTTTCACTCATTGTCGCCCCCTTTCGTCATCCTCGCTGTCTATCGCCTCTTTCGTCATTTTTGCCTTTTTTCTTTTTCACTCATTGTCGCCCCCTTTCGTCATCCTCGCTGTCTATCGCCTTTTTCGTCATTTTTGCCTTTTTTCTTTTTCACTCACTGTCGCCCCCTTTCGTCATCCTTGCTGTCTATCGCCTTTTTCGTCATTTTTGCCTTTTTTCTTTTTCACTCATTGTCGCCCCCTTTCGTCATCCTCGCTGTCTATCGCCTTTTTCGTCATTT
Organism: Onchidella celtica; assembly: GCA_963931925.1. NCBI lineage: Eukaryota > Metazoa > Mollusca > Gastropoda > Systellommatophora > Onchidiidae > Onchidella > Onchidella celtica. The sequence goes on from OZ007568.1 coordinate 74,830,444, forward strand.
TTGCCTTTTTTCTTTTTCACTCATTGTCGCCCCCTTTCGTCATCCTCGCTGTCTATCGCCTTTTTCGTCATTTTTGCCTTTTTTCTTTTTCACTCATTGTCGCCCCCTTTCGTCATCCTCGCTGTCTATCGCCTTTTTCGTCATTTTTGCCTTTTTTCTTTTTCACTCATTGTCGCCCCCTTTCGTCATCCTCGCTGTCTATCGCCTTTTTTGTCATTTTTGCCTTTTTTCTTTTTCAGTCATTGTCGCCCCCTTTCGTCATCCTCGCTGTCTATCGCCTTTTTCGTCATTTTTGCCTTTTTTCTTTTTCACTCATTGTCGCCCCCTTTCGTCATCCTCGCTGTCTATCGCCTTTTTTGTCATTTTTGCCTTTTTTCTTTTTCAGTCATTGTCGCCCCCTTTCGTCATCCTCGCTGTCTATCGCTTCTTTCGTCATTTTTGCCTTTTTTCTTTTTCACTCACTGTCGCCCCCTTTCGTCATTTTTGCCTTTGGTCGGCCCCTTTTGACGTTTTCACACTGTCGCCCCCTTTCGTCATTTTTGCCTTTGGTCGGCCCCTTTTGACCTTTTCACACTGTCGCCCCCTTTCGTCATTTTTGCCTTTGGTCGGCCCCTTTTGACATTTTCACACTGTCGCCCCCTTTCGTCATTTTCGCCCTCTGTCGCACCATTTCGTCCTTTCCGCTGCCTGTAGCCCCTTTCGTCAGTTTCGCTCCCTGTCCTCCCTTTTATCATTTTCGTCCCTCCTCTCCCCCCCCCCCCCTTTGGTCATTTTAGCCCCCTGAGACTCGAAATCGACCTAGTTGAGAACCACTCCCTTAGAGCTGCCAGATATTTTATAAAATAATACCTCTGAAGCTGGGAAAAGAAATTTCATTTGCGCCGGCCACAATGTTGTTGAAGGCTCCGGTCAGTCGACAATTTATTTAATGGCCATACACTAAGTCAGTGAGGTTTTTTTTTTTTCGGCGGGAAAGGGGGGGGGGATGCCCCTGGCGCACAAAGGCAAAATCATGAGGGGGTGGCTTTTCAACTACCGTAATGAATTAAAACGTTTGGTTTTATTCATCACATAACTATTTTTTTTTTCCAACAAACTATATTATAGGATTCCATAGAAATCAAATGTAGGCGATGTTTCTAATGGTTTGCAATAACAGGTCCTTATTGTGGACGTTCAACATATTTATTGACGGGTTTAAGTTCGCACAAGGGGTAGGCGGGGCCGGGAAAAGGGGGCTGGAAGTTGAAGCCAAGCCAATGAAATTAGCATGAGGGCGTTGGATGACAAAATATTATTTTAAGAAACACACAGAAACTGTGTGGGCTTGCATCAAGGCTTGTATCAAAGCCAGAATTTGACAAAACAAAACTTTCCGTCTCAATTCATAGAGTTTTATGGTATGGTGTCTGTTATGTGATTACAAATCAAAGAGAAGTCAGTTGTAGCCGGGAAGATAAACAACTTTATTCCGGTAATTTTTACAGGTCATCAGTTATATACAGTATCGTAGTATATGTACACAATAATGCATAGAGTAATGAGTGTCGCCAAATATCAATAAAGATAAAGTCATTCACACACTTTCAAACTTTAGAAGAGGTGACCTAATGTATTAGCAACTTACTGAGAGTCATGCAACATGAAAAGTAGTGTAGGTAAAGTGGTGGTGTTAATTAATCACACAACGAGTGAGAGGTAAATTATTTCCCTTACTACGTAATTAAGTGTAGGTCTAACCAAGGGCAGTAACTAAGAAATTACATGTATGCATAATTTCCCTTGATTATATATGGATATACAACAGTGTCTATATCATTTCCTGGCTTTTGTCGCAAGTACGTAATGTCTTGTTACAAATGCATACTGTCCCCAAGCGTTTTGCGCTAGGCGCGAGTAGCTATACGTACCTGTCCCTGAAGTCGTCCTTATCCTCAACCCTAAATTAACACTGCCTCCCTCTTACTCTTTCAACCGAAAAACAGGAGGAAAACAAAAAGAAAATCTAACAGAATAATTAATTAAGGCTGTTGTCAGAAGTACCTCGGGGCCTTTCTGGGGGAACCCTCTGGCTCTGGAGTCACAAAAGGCTTCAAATACGTACACCTGGCGCCAAAAAAAAAACAAAAAAACTGGGGGACATACGTACTTGTAACAACATTCTAAATTCTTAGGCGAAGCTTTCCAACATACAACTACTTTTTCTTCTTGCTACAGTTTGACTGTACTTTCTCCATGGCCCCTTGTGAAAACGTGAGTGATTCTCTAACAGTGTGAGCAGCTTTTATGAATTCAGTGATCAACAATTACTTCACCCGGCCCTGACCTTAATAGGGATGTTATTAATGGCACTGTGACCGCCTTTTCCATTGTACTTTTAGTAAGTAAATTTAATAATCACTCTAATAATTGAATTTCATTCATGAAAACTGGTCTGGAATCCCATGGCCCTGCTATGAGATTGTTGTTCGTCTTGTTTGTTAGATGTTTTTTTTTTTTTTCATTCTTTCTTGCTTTTTCCCAGATTCTGTGTACCATTTAATTGTCATGTTTGCAGCAGGGCTGATGGGAAGGGGGTTGGGAGGGGGGTGAGGGGGCCGGTGGGAGTGTACTTTGCTTGCGTTTTTGTTGTGGAAATTCTATTGGTAGGCCTACTCAATGATACACTGAATGGATGCTAGCTGATATCATCTGTCTATCTATCTATATAAAAAAACAGCAAGGAAAAAAAAATTCACTGCTGCGAGGAAGAAATGCCCAGACCTGAAAATATTACATGTGAAAGATAGTTCTTTTTGCTACTATGTCTATTCCTTTGACATGAACGCGAAATATCGTAATTTTCCAATAAATGAAAATAGGCCTAAAAATATCGAATACTGCTTTCTCCTCAACAATGATGGCCTCCCTCCTGACTTTGTTTTGTTTCGACTTTAGTACCGTGCATGTCATAAAAAGTAACCATATCAAGCTTGGTGCGCAGTGTCCTGGCGCGCATGAGTTCGAAGCAGGACTGCAGAGTACTACTTTCATTGTAAGAGAGAGAGAGAGGGAGTACGACATCGAATAATACTTTCTCCTCAGCAATGGTTGCCTCCCTCCTACCTTTGATTTTTTTCGACTTTAAACTTCTGGTTACGTTTCAAAGTTTGAAGGCATGAGTTTCTGTGCCGTCTGCTTTATGCACGGTACGGGCCATGCGGGTGTTGCTGTGCCAGTTGTGAGTTGTTTTCTTCCCAGATCTACATAATCTGTGTGCTGATTGTGCGTGTTGTTTTGCAACCCGTTCTTTGAACGGGCCCTTACACAAGTGCCACAAAAAGACAAAAAGACAATTAGGTAGGCAGACAGACTAAAATGAATAGATAGATAGATAGATAGATAGATAGATAGATAGATAGATAGATAGATAGATAGATAGATAGATAGATAGATAGATAGATAGATAGATAGATAGATAGATAGATAGATAGATAGATAGATAGATAGATAGATAGATAGATAGATAGATAGATAGATAGATAGATAGACAGACAGATAGATAGATGGTTACCTAGGTATAGATAGATAGATAGATAGATAGATAGATAGATAGATAGATAGATAGATAGATAGATAGATAGATAGATAGATAGATAGATAGATAGATAGATAGATAGATAGATAGATAGATAGATAGATAGATAGGGAGGAGTTCCGTACTCGAGCGCCACTTTTTGATAAAAAACCCTATATATTTTTTCGGTACTTATTAATTTTGTTAGTTTATCCAATTGTCATTGGAAAAAAAAGCAATGATTGATATGTAACGACGTGAGGGTCTAGTCAGTTTGTATCATCGAGGCCGTAGGCCGATGTTCGTCCGAGCAGTAGTCAGATTGACTTATCAGGGAAAGCCGCCGGGGTAGCTATATACTGGCGCTCGAGTACGGAACTCCTTCCGATAGATAGATAGGTAGATAGATAGATAGATAGATAGATAGATGGATAGATAGATAGATAGATAAATAGATAGATAGATAGATGGATAGACAGATAGATAGATAAATAGATAGATAGATAGGACTCAGTTCTGTCCTCCCATTTCCACAAATCGCGTGGTTTATTCCTGGACCTGTGATACATAAAGGAGAGAAACAGATAAGCTCGTACAGACAAACATGCATTAGAAATGGACAGGCAGGGAGCGCACAGATAGACCTGCATGCTTAATGGACCACAAATATAAAGACACATCTCCGCAGAAACATGGGAGTCGTGAGAAAAAAACAACAAAAAAAACAAAGTGGAGCGGAAACTTGATGTCTGGGCCCCTGTGTATGCACACCAGGTCTCTGTTTTTGGCTATTTCAGGTTTGCGTTTTATAAAGAATGCCTTGGGGTCCTGTACACTGGTCCGGGGACACGTTCGTCTGGAGGCAGCGTGCTCGCCTCTGGTGCCGAAGGTCCCAGGTTCGATCCTCGGTCGGTGCAGGCATGTTTGATTCAGAATCGGGCACGACAGGGCCGTTGCCAGGGGAAAATTCTGAAACAACGAATCTTTTCCGCAGAAACACACAGAAACAAGAACAAGAAAAATATTAACGAGAAAAATGAGGGGTAAATACCAAGGGCAGCGAAGCTTCTAGAATAAAAACCTAAACACCAATACACTTATGACTGTCTCATGGAAGTGTTAAAAAGTAGCGAGCTTTGATCTTACTTGTCCACTTTTTTGCACAACTGAGAAATTCGATGTTGTACATTTGGCGGATTTTATATTTTGTATTTGTATTTTGTATTTGTATTTGTATAACTCTTTAATCCCATTTGGGAAATTTTGCCTTTGTGCCATTGCAGCCCAGTTATAACTGGAGCAGGCACGTCGTCGCCACAGTGCAGCGCCGGTCGGCGTTTTTTTTGTTTTTTTTTGGGGGGGGGGAGATGAGGGGGGAGGGGGAGGGACTGGTAGAGATGAATTTAATTTAATTTTGCCCGGGCAGCGGCCTGTTCGGCCTGCTCTTTACGATTTCCAACTGTTGTTATAAATACCTATGCACCCCAAGCATTTTGCGCTACGTATACGTACCTATCCCTAACCCCGTCCTTATCCTCAAGCCGAAGTCTTATCGAATCCCTAACCCTGACCCTTACCCTTTCACCAAAAATCAGGAGGAAAACAAAAAGAAAATCTGAAAGAATAATTAATTATCAGGAGCATTTCGGGAAGAGCTCTTTAGCTGTGGGGGCCACAATAGGCTTTAAAATAATGTACCCCTTACGCAAAAGTTTGGGGGACGGATGTACCTGTAACAGCATTCACTGTAGAATAACTATCAGGCTTAGGCCTATGGCCTGGCACCTTCGACTTGGGCGATTTGGCTTCCTGCCTTTTAGGAAGTCAGCTTTCATTTTTAAGGGTTTCTACTGAATTCAAGCCAGTAATCCGGCTTCGCGGAGTCGATAATGAAAAATTCAAGTTGTCTTTGAGTATCGATTTATCGGCCATTTTTTTTTTTTTTCGTTATCTCACTTTGGGCTAGTTTTCAGCTTTCAGATTCTTATAAATAAAATCAAATAAGAGTGAAATAAAAAAAAAGTCTAAAGAGAAAAGGCCCATACCCTGAGTTCGGCAATCTGCCTATGAGCGGGACGACATCTAAGTTTTCTGCGAACACTTGCCGAGGGCCCATGTCATCGTTTTCAAATACTCATCGCCAGGAGCAACGATAACACAGAAGATGATTACGACAAAAATAACACAGTGAACCAGGAACAACAACAAAAATGTTATCGAAGTTCTTTGGGTTTTTTTTCCCTTGTGCTTGGCCTATTCATCCTGTTATCCAATCCATCTTTTTTTTTTTATTATTATTATTATTTCTTCTCCTCTTTGTATTGAACTTTTTTTCATTTGTCGCGTGTGAAGTATTAGGCAGGTGACACGCGGGCTGTTCATCGTTCACAGTTTAAAGTTTATCATCTTTCGTTCAACGTTTATAATAGTTCAAAATATGCGTCACCAAATCGCCACATATCAGCGTGACAGGGTGAATAGTGCTGGCTTAATACCAAACTTGTTTTAGTCGTTTTTTTTGCCATAATTATTGTTGTTTGTACATTTTTGCTGCTTCGAGAAAATGGGGGTTGAGGTTCGGTCGGCAAAAAGGCTAAAACGCATAAAACATTACGTCACAAACACATTATTATCTCGAACATTTTTTAACCGATTGGAATGACACTTAATACTGAAATTAGGAGAGAGATAAGCACTTCAATGACAAGACCTCACAATCGGCAAAATATCGCACACAACAAGAATGTCAAACACCCCTCAATTTTTGGACGCCGCACGCACGCACGCCCTCCCTCCCCCCCCCCCCCCGCCCCAAGAAAAAAGGGAATGATAAACGAGTAATGCAACCATTCCCACTGCCTGACAAGAACTTACTTTTTCATCGTTGAACGGAGAACCATAAACTGTGAACTGTGACCAATCCGTGTGCGGTCTGCCTTAGAGCTGAGAAAATTCAAATGGTGTGGGAGGGGCTTACCAGGATAAGCTCCATTTCAATCATGAGCCCCGATCAGTCTCAGAATGGAATTAACTGGGCGTTCACGTGTCTTTTCTTATTCTAAATTTGATGTATCTTTTGCGCTTCTTTAGCCCAAACTTCGCGGGCGGTTTTGTTTAAACATTAAATGTCATTGCTTTAGCCTCCCGGTGCCCTCGTTAAAATTACATAGGCTACCTTAAAATTGATTACGCTAGTTGGATTCGACAGTGAAATTATCATTATTTTAAAAAAACATGCGCTGAAATGCTCATCTTCACTAACGGAACACGACAGTTCTGCAGCGACATTTGACTGGCGCCAGCTGAACAAAATAATGTGGAAATACTGGAGAAAAAGTTGTTTTTTTTTTTTTTAAGTCTGTGCACAGAAAAAGAACTTTGTATAAAAGTTCTATAACAGTATTAAATTTCATTCCCAATGGCTTAATTCGTACTGACGTATGGAAATGATAAAACATAGTCTCAAATGAAATCCCAGCGTGTGTATTTGCCAGCCATGGTGAAATGCGCAAAAGGAAAGTCACCATGGCTGGTGTCAAGTCTCGTTTGTGTCTATCTTGATTCGAGGTGCAAAGTTTCTCTTTCCGTCAGATGTCTGGAGACAGTTTTAACATGTTCGTACCAGAGGCAGGCTTGTTTTGGTCTCTACAATCCGCGAGGTTCCACTTAACTCCACAGTTCACATCTCACCGTAAAGCTGAGAGAAAGCAGTCTTGACTCTAGGTGCAACCAGCTTCACTAAACAGTGGACAGTATACTTAGAAGAAGATGCCACCTCAGCTGGCAAATTCTGGGAAGTTTTACACTCAACTCCAGGCACAGACTAATAAATTAACCAGACTGGAAACACGAGCTTCGGGCTGTGTCGTTTTTTACGGAATTTCCCGAGCGACGACTGTATAACCAACATGGCCGCCGCTCGGGAATTTCCGATTCTAGTTCTATCTGTAGTAGAAATTTCTTTTCATTTGTCAAGATTGGTTGTACATGTATTAATTTCTTGGTGCGGAACCAAACTTCCGCGTTCAGTAGGCGCGTCAAAATGGTGTCATTCAAAATTGTAGCTATGCTGAAGCGTCGGTCGCTACCTTAAACCTAATATGGCGGATCGTTCATGACCGTTCGCTGTTTTGTGACGTCACACAATGGGATCATCCAGTCTGGTTAATTTAATAGTCTGTGACTCCAGGGCTGTAAACGAATACTACAAAACTGCATATTAACAAAACAATATGAAATTCTGGAACGCAAAATTCAAAGATGGAGAGTCGAAGATGCGGCAGTAGTTATTCAACATAATAAGAAATTCTGCCGGATGTTTTCTCTTTCTTTCTGTCCGGTTCTTTTGGAGGCTCTGTTGTCCCCATCCGTCCTACGACTTTCTCTCAATACTTTACAATGGGATCGCAAGCAAAATCGCATTCTCAGATATTTTAAGACTTAACTCCCCAATTCTCAGTCAAAGGCTCAAAGTATGGCAATGAGTCCATGATTCACAACTTCTCCATTTGTCAGAAGGAAGTTTAATTTGTTTAGTCTGAGTTCGGAGAAAGCACGTCCACACGCTAACGGAGATATTGTACTGGGAAGATGCAAGACGATAGAATACGGCAGAATGACAGGACAGAAGGAGAAAACCCTATCAGAAGGGCTCACCCACCACCTGTCCATACAATCTAAATGTGAATGGAGAATGCCTCAGAAATTTTGCGTGATTCTTTTCTTGCTGTAAGCCAAAACTATTATCTCCATTCTTTTTCCCCTCTACATTTGTTTGTTTATTTTCCCTTTGCAACATCTTCACAGAGATCTGTACCTAATGACTAGAGCCTGAATGAAATACTATTTCGCAGGCCCCATCAATAAATCATACAAGATTATTCGCATAAATGCAAATGGCAACTCTTTGTTGCCGAATATTCTACGAACTTCTTGAAGAAATTTTATTATTTTTTTCTATTGATTAACTGGCAGTACATTATTTCAAATCATGTAACTACCAATGTATTTAAGACGAGGAATACAAATCAAGTTAAACAGTAAGTTGTTTGGACTCCTGTAAAATTAGGTCTTTCACACTTGCGCGGTTTCATGAGAGGACTAGCGATATATCATTATATCATTTTTGTCAGTAGGTTAGCTTGTTAGAGGATTGTGTACGTGTGTTTGGGGATCTTGGATCTTGCGGAGGTGGGAACGGAGCGGAGAAATACCAGAATAGAATACAAAGGGGTGACGGGTGCCTGGGGGCAAGGCAAGAACGGAAGCCGCACAAATGCACTGGAAACAAGAACATAGAAAAAATAAATAAATAAAAGGATGGGTGGTGGGGAACACGTTGGTCTAAAGGGAGGCGCTCGCCTCTCATGCCGAAGGTACTGGGTTCGATGATCGGTCGGTACAGGCATGTTGGAACTTTTGCGCGGAAAAAAAAAAAATTCCTGTTCCTGATCCTATGGTAGGTAGGATCGAGCGCC
>OZ007568.1:74844476-74871976 GCA_963931925.1 Onchidella celtica
AGGTTTTGGGAAAGTGGGTCAAACAACTCATAAGAAATGGTCCCAAATTCGTGACAAGAGCAAACATAACACTGGAAAGATTGGCTGGGAATCAACGTTAACAAATTGATGACGCTGGCATTGGCAAGGAAAAGCGAGGGATTCGTTGCCGTGGTCAATTAATGCTTTTTCCTCTGAATGTTATCATACTAGTGGTATTTGCATGGGGACTGTTTGTTTGTTGTCCTGTTTGTCGCTGAAATGTACCATGTCCTTGCTAATATGGGACTTTTTAGCTTAGGCGCACACTAGCCGGTTTTGATCTCTCTTAATTGGAGTTTTCGTGGGCTCAAGCTGGTCGATTGGTGCGCGAGGTCTCATTGAAACTCGATGTCGTGACGTTGTCATCGAACTAGTTGGCCGATCAAAATGTGCTGTTTTAGTTCTGTATTTCAGGAATTTTCCCTGCCCTTGGCATTTACACCTCACCTTTCTTGTCTTTCCTTTTTTATTTGTTTGTTTCTGTGTGTTTTTTGTTGTAGGGATTAAGTTTTTCAGAGTTTTGCCCCGGCAGCGGCCTTGTTCGGTCTGCTCTTCTCGTCTTTCAACTGCTAAGGTATCCTTAACGTGTGCAGGATTCTACCTACCATAAGATCAGAAAAAAAAAACATTTAAAAAACTTCAGCGTGCCTACACTGACAAGGGATTGAATCTGCCTCCGGTATGAGAGGCGAGCACCTTGTCTCTAGACCAATGTGTCCCAAAGACCAGAAATCGACTGGTGTGAGCCAAAGCTCAGAAGCCACAGATTTTGTGCTTGCAATCTGTATTAAATGTTTGCGCCATCTCATACGACGACAAACACTGCCGTCCTCTTGGACACAAACAAACTGATCGGTTGGAGAAGGGAGGAAAAAAAATGACTTGACAAGAGGGAAGGAAAAACTCATTAAGCACGGATGGAATGATTTGAGATAGACGGTTCAATCACTCTTTAAAAAAAAAAGGATCGCACGGAATTAGCGGCACAAAGCAAACCAAAGGAATATTTCGCCAACTTTTCAGGTCTCCACAACTAAAGGGAAAGTTCCGCAGATTTGATGGAGCACCCCTTCAAAATTTCACGCATATCCGGGCCATATGGGCAGCGATAGAGGTCTTGTTGAAAACGTGCAATTTTTTTTTTTCAAATACTTGTATTTTGTATAATTTCTATTGTACTCGAGCCTTAAATTAGTGTTTTCAAAGGGAATATAGAATGGGCACCTCTTGTGCTTCCAGGAAATAACGCAAAATTTCTGAAATGTGCGTTAATTTTTCCTCTTTTTTTTTTCTTATGCCCCGGTCATCGAATCTGGAGTATAAGAAGCGGGTTTGATTTTGACTTTTAGTGTCACTAATCAGCCGGGGTCTTAATAAGGAAGACATTGTCAAAATCAGACCACATTATTCGATTTTGCCTGAGTGTTCAGCATCTTTGATATCCACCTTTATTTAAGTCATTGTTGTAAGTGTAACACTTTCTTAAACATCATCTTGTATTTGATTAGGTGTACACAGAGAGTGTGTATTTATAATTATAGAGAGAATTCACTTCCGCCAAATCACGAAACTAGGTCGCTGCGGTAAACAAGAATTGAAAGAGACCGCCTTCACTAAAGACAGTGTGCATATCTGTTAATTGTGGTTTGTTCAGATTTTGGGGCTGATTGAAACTATTTAGAGCCATTTGTAAGTTCTTAGGCCCCGTGGAAATCCACTAACTGGTATTGTTTACCGCAGCGACCTATTTCCGCTCCATGCTAACAGTGGTTTCGCGGCGCCTCCCGTGTATCGCAGTGCAGATCCACCAATAGTGAAACCTCTCTATAGATAGATACTCACTGGTGTACGTCAGCAGACATTACTTAGATATGGGAATCGCCATGTCTACCAATGTCGACGTTTCACTTGGCATCACAAAACTTGTCTTACGAAATTTTGAATTTTATTCTGTCTCTCCTCGGACATTCCAAGGTCATAAATTTCGTTCTCATACGAGTTTTCCATTTTTGTTTTTGGATTACGGCTAATCTTTGCGAGTACACATGCTCAGCAACTTCAAATATCACATCCGGGTATTCTCCGGACAAACGGGTCAAACAGTACAAATAAAAGACACCGAAATGGAAAGAATGGGGACGAATGCTGGACGATGTGGCCTGGAGGCAAGGTGCTCGCCTCTCATGCCGAAGGTACCGCGTTCGAATCCCGGTCGGTGCAGGCATGTTGGAATTTTGGGGTTTTTTCTCATATTTTTCCTATCCCTGATCCTATGGTAGGTAAGATCGAACGCCTAGTCCACGTGTACGTTGCGCACGTTAAAGATACCTTGGCAGCTGGAAATGGAGAAGAGCAGGCCGAACAAGGCCGCTGTCAGGGCAAAATTCTAAAGAAGTATCCCTACCACAACAAGAACATGAAAATAAGAAAAGTGAAGTGTAGATGCCAAGGGCAGCGAACCTCCTTAAATAAAGAGCCAAACACAGAATAGGGACGAAGGACAAAACTACTGATTGGTCTCATTACGGGGTCGGGATCGTGCTAATGAGTGGGACCTGTCAGGTTCAGCTGGTGGGCAAATAGTCACCCAGTGCGTCTTCATGCCTCCAAGTTCTAACGGCATTGCCCATTCTTGTATGATCACTTTCTTCTAACGGACGTCCCAGTGTAATTAAGTGGCAAGTTTGATAAGAGGTCAGGGAAGGGCATGATGAAAACATTAACAGGCAGTCGATTCTCCTTTATCTAGTTCGTCCATGTCTTGTTCTTCGTGATCATTCTTTCCTATATTATTTTCCACACGTTTATTTCTGGGTCAAACTGGAATGCCAAGCGGAATGATAAAACCAGCAAACAGTGTCTGCCATTATGTTGAAAGCGTAAACATAAAATGACTTTACATTCTTTTCAGTATATTCCACACATTTATTTTCTGGCTCAAATAAGAACGGCAAATGGAATAATGAAGCTCCCAAGAGTTTCTACCATATGTTTTGAAACCTAAATAAATAATTATTTCACGTTCCGAAATCATTTTTTTTTTCATATGCCATAAGTTATGACGATGTAGGAATGCATCTAAACAATTTCATGTGATGAGAGAATTTCTCGGGATAAACAATCTTAACTGCTTTTGAATTAATGTAATTCGATATTTTTGAAAGCTTCTTAAATTTACGCAAAAGAAAGACACTGTTTCTCTTTCAAATAAACCACAAAAACAGAAAGAAAATAATTATGCCGAATTACTCATGAAAATACGCAGAAAAATGTGATGTCTTTTTGCGAAGCCGAATGCTTTAAACCAAAATATGCAAAACACTGGTGCCCTGCCTAACGGGCTTATGTTCTGTGCTCAAGTAAAATGAAACAAACCTGGTGAAGGGTTATTCATGACAACCGGGTCAAGGGGCTCTGTGTCAAATTACAACCGGTCGGGCTGCAGCCAATTTTACTGGAGAATATTTCATGTTGAAAGTGGATCGAAAATAGTCACAATGGAAGAGATTGATTGACAACTCGCGTCCTTGACACCCGAGAGGACCCGTGCATCGACTGATAGGAATAGAAATAAGTTTAACAGTGTGCCTGCCTGCCATTTATTGGTCATCGCGTAGGTCTTAGTTTGTAGTGTAAAATATTATGTATGGTGTCCAACGGTATCAAATAACTTGAACAATGTGCCTGAAGGCCGATTTTTTATTCTACGGTAAAGGTTTTGGTTTATAATCCAAAAAACTATTTACGGTATCCAGCGGTATCAAAATAGTGTCAAATAAAATGACCAGTGTGCCAGAGGGTTGATTTTTTGTTCCATCATATAGATTTTAATTTGTAGTCCCAAAGACATTTTTATGGTATCTAGGTACGCGTGTGGGTGCAGAAGACAGAGCCACTCCTTGGCAGCTGAGTAATAACCAATCGCGACCTAAGTTCTGGTTTGTTCCAACTCCACTTTTTGCACAACTTACTGAGAAATGCGACGTAAAACGTTTGTGGTTTCAGTATTAAATCGAAACTGTGAAACAGCTTGATAAGTGCCACAACACATTTTAAATAATGTCAAAGTGTGCAGTTGCATTAATTTTGTTATACATTTTCAACATACTAAAACGTCTCCAGTTTTCAGCAAACGGAGATAGAGCAAACATGAAATAAGGTGGCGCAATATTGTCACATTTGCCATACTGCTAAAACGGGCAACACTACAGTATTTGAGACACGACGTTGAGCATTATATTTGCTGCTCACTCTGTCAAGGTCTTTATTTTCGGAGGTTCGCTGCTCTCGGCGTTTATAACTCACTTTTCCTACTTTTGTTATCCTTGTTCTTGCTTTTACGTGTTTTTGTGGTAGGGATTAGGTTTTTTTTTTTTTTTTAGAATTTTGCCCCGGCAGCGGCCTTGTTCGGCCTACTCTTGTCGACTTTCAACTGGCAAGGTATGATTAACGTGCATGCGGGTCCTCCGAGCTTTTCGTCCTCATCCGAGAAGACTAGGTGCTCGATCCTACCTACCATAGGATCATAGACATGTACCCCCCCCGCCCCCCCCCCGCCCCCCCCCGCCCCCCCAAAAAAGATAATTAAATTCCAACATTCCGGCAGCGACCGGGGATCGAACCCGGTACCTTCGGGATGAGAGACGAGCACCTTGGCTCTAGACCAACGAGTCCCCAACGTTTGTTGCTCACTGTTGATGACAGATGTATAGATAGAACATACTACAGGATGACACACTGTATCAAACAGTGATCCTCTCACTTCACAAAGCATTGCATAGCCTTCACACCTAGGGTCGTTGGGGCAGAATGATCTGTGTAGAAAACATGGCACACTATGTCAGACTCTGATCCGCTCTTTTCACAAAGCATTCCTTAGCTTTCACACCCAGCGCCGCTGGGGCAGAATGATCTATATAGAAACCATGCCCTAGACTGTAAGAATTCCAATATAATATATTAAAGTCGGTCATTCTTTTCAAGGTGATTCGAAAGGGATGATCCCTAAGATTATATTTTCCTTCTACCCCAGATGAAAAAACAAAACAAAACATATTACCCTAAAAAGCATTTTGAAATAAAATGCAAAGCCATTTCAAAATCATACGGTTATCTATTCGAAATTAATTTTGTGAGGAGGGGAAAAAATGTCCGTTTTACAGGGATAATGCCTATAAAAGCACAGGAAATTGTGGAGGCATTTTTATCACAGCGATGACTTTAAACGGCAATCTAGGAATTAGCTCGGTTGACGCCATTTCAAAATTGAAATTCAGGCAACTGTGAATCGAAATCGTGAGAAAGAGAGAGAGAGAGAGAGAGAGAGAGAGAGAGAGAGGCAGACAGACAGAGAAGAAGATAGAGGAAAAGAGAATGAGAGAGAGACAGGGAGGAAGAGGGAAATACAATGGGGAGGGGGGGGGGAGAAAAGAGAGAAAGAGAGTCAGAGTCTAATCTGCAAAAGAAGTTAGTCCAGAGGGAGCCGATGCAATGAGTGATGACAGAATGAAGAAAAAGAAAAATGACAAAGAAAAAAGACATTAAATGAGAAGATTGCCATCCCTTTGAGCTTCTGCATCAGAATTCAATAACACGGTTATCAACACGGTCACTCGTTCTTCATCTAATTTTTTGTTTCTGATGATGCTATGGAGTGACGTCAAAGGACCCCCGTTTGAGATGGTCGTAAGTCAAGATTTGGGGAGAAATGATCTGGCAATAAATAAAATTGACGAGGTTTTTTTTTTGTGTGTTAGTCAGTAATGGTATCGGTGTTGTAGAGTTTGACCTCTTTCAGAAATGACAAGATGGGCAGCGCATCCACGTCAGAAATAATTCTTTCATGGTCCCGCAGGCATAATATATGCCTTCTTCGGATGTGCGCGAAAATCCACACATTCTGTTACATTGAGGCCAGATTAAAATTTACCGAAGAGTACATGGTGGAAAGGAACGCCAAAATAACTAAAATCCAGCCTGCACCACTCAGGACAGCCCATTAAAATTCAAATCAAGGACGGCACAGGTTAGGTCAAGTGAACTATAATTTTTAAAAACAAATTAAAAAGAAAGAATTTGTTGTGGTTAATATCGCCGTGCCTTGCTGACATTATTTTAATAGTAATTTTGGAAATTACATTTTTTTTTCCAATTTCCATTAAGATAAAATTTGGAGCCATCCATTAAGTTGATGCCTTCACGAAAATGGGGGTGGGTGCCCTGAGCGTATGAAAAGCGGACACGATTTTAGGGCTGGGGGGGGGGGGGGGGAAGGGGGACGTACTTATATTTTTTAATTAATGGTAAAACAAAATGAGTTGTAGAATTGCATAAAAATTGAATGTAGGCTATGTCCTCAAATCACGAAACTGTCTCCAGGCGAGATGCCTTTTTTTTTGTGTTTAAATCGCAGATTAAGTTGTTAGATTATACAACGAATCATGTTTCTCGTGAAGGAATGTTGTTACAAATACGTCTGTCTCCCATGTTTTTTGTTGTTGTTTTTTTTTTGCGCTAGGGGTTTGTATTTTAAAGCCTTTTGTGACTCCAGAGCTAGAGGGCTCCTCCCGAAATACTCCTAACAACAGCCTTAATTAATTATTCATTCAGATTTTCTTTTCGCTTTCCTCCAGATTCTTGGTTGAAACGGTAGAAGGTAGTGTTTAGGGATTCGATAAGAGTTGGGGTTGAGGATAAGGTCGTGGTTAGGGATAGGTACGTACACGTACGCGCCCCTAGCGCAAACCGCTTGGGGTGCGTACGTACCCATAACAACAGCCCCCAATGAATAATCAAACTGTCCATTGCAAAATGTCGTTTACAGTTTCAAAACATCAAGGTTTCATTCTGGACATTTGCCATTCTAATGCCTGAATGCTCATAAAAGGTGGGGGGGGGGGGGTAAGGTTTGAGTTTGAGTTTGGAGAAAGTACGTCGATACAGTAACGGTAAAATTATGCTAGGAAAAAGCCAGAAGGTAGACACTAGACAGAACATAACAGAAAGAAAGGACAAGAGAAGACCCCACCAGAGGGGCCAACAAACCACCCGACCAAAAAAGTTGCCAAAATCAAAAGTACTAACTTTAAAAGATGCCCGATTTCGTTATTGTATAGCATTATTTCAAGAAACAACAACAACAACAAAAAATTTGGGGTGGGGGTGGGGGGGGGGCTGAATATTACGGCCTGATCGGAAACTGTTTTGACTGATAAGATTTCATCGTAAGTTCGTACACCTGTCATTATTCTTTGTCAAGACAGAGGTCCTGCCGACAACGGTGCTGTTTTTTTGTTTTTGTTTTTTTATGATTATTTTTTGGGGGTCAGGGTATGGTGTGACATTCTTCTGAAACTTTCTTCAGCTGATTAACTGCCATGAAATGCGTCCGGTCAGTCTGCAGTTGAGGACCCTGTCGGAATAACGCACGGTAATTAGAATGGCAACCTGACCATCACAAGCGTGGTCCTTAAACACAAAACATCTATTACTCTTAGTGGTCTTGTCCACGGCATCCGCTCCGCTATTTTTACGGGAAATGACTTATGAAAAACATTGTTTGCGTCTGTAGCGTTGAAGAGCGGAACGGAACGGATGCTGTGGACAAGTATACAGAGGCAAATAGTGTTTTACTTTTTCTTACGTCCATTTTCCATAAAATAGCGGAGCGGAGCGGATGCTGTGGACAAGACCACTTAGCTGATGGTGCACGGACTCAAAGTCACTTTTACCTCGGTGTTGGTGTGGAATGTGAATCACGGGAGTTAACAGAAACAAAGAGCCGCAACAAAAGCAAGCCCGAGACAAGGCAGCCCATTAGGGAGCCATTTTGAGGGCAAGGAAAGAACTAAAGAAACAAGGAGGCAAATAAAGACAAACAAACAAAAGTAACAAGAAGAGTGAGGTGTAAATGCCAAGGGCAGTGATCCTCCCTAAATAAAGATCTACAACGGTTTTGGCGCGCCCGTAAAGTGAGACCTCCCACACTGAGTCAAAACATACGAAAAAAAACAACAACAGACTTGACTAGATATGACTAATAGCGCCTATATTATCTGTGAAACTAAAAGTTTGTATAGATGAGAGTGCGTGTTTTAGTATGAGATTTGGAAGGTGTATGCAAGAATCACTGATGCAATGTACAGCGCATTGAGTAATAATTTTATTAGAAATGCGCTATAGAAATTCTATTTATTATTATTATTATTATTGACTCATGGCACTATCGTCTTAAAAGAAGAAGTGATGCTGACTACAGGTTAAGAAAGCTGCCAGGGAACATTGCTTTCTCATGGTTATTATAATAGTTGAAAACCTCCTAATGGGTCACATCAATAGTGAACGGGATGTTAATCATTCTCTTTTTCTGGATCATTTCGCTTTCTGACAAGATCAAAAAATGGCACTGCACCGTGGCAGTTCACCAGTAAAAGTGTAATAATGTGTCGGAAATTGCCAAATGTCAGAGAAGGCTCCAGATTATTGAACGGATCTTAAAAAAAAGAGCCATCTTTTTAGTTCATAAATTTCGTTGTCCAGATCAAGCGTGGCTCCACAAAATGTTTTTTTTTTTTTTCTGTCCAGTACTGAAATGAATATGGACCTTCCCCGAAACAGATCACACTAAGATATGTATTTCGCAGGAAAATCTTGCAGTCGTTGAACCAATTTACCGGCCAGCCTACCAACTACGTCCCAGTACCCATACTAGTCTAGATAATTATGTCTCTATTACCTCAGCGATCTAGTTTAAAAGAGATAAAGAGTGGTAACAGGCGAAAGTAATGGTACAGCATTGTGCGTACAAGAGGACAGTACTTCTAGGCTCGCAAACAGTCTTTTAAATAAGAATACCCTTAGATTTCAAACTTACTGTGAGCTTGGTGTGTGTGTAATTTTAGTCTGTTTTTTTTTTCTTCTTTTTTTTCTGGCTTCAGGCTCAACCTTGATGGCGCAAGTACCCCGTGTTACTGTTATTCCAGTTAACTGCGAGACGTACTAAATTAAATTAGTATAGTGTGCGCATTACGCAGAATCGTGTGGAGTCATACGGGATCTCTGAACGAAATGAATAAATTTTAATGTAAAGAGGACAGTATGATATATCAAGGCTATGGAGTATAGAACCAACAACGGACAATTAAAGAGATGCCTAAAAAATTCATGGGTGCCTTCTCACCAAATTATTATTTAGGAACTGAGCAGCGGCAAAGCGATGCAAAGAAGTTTACAGAAGAACGCAAGAGTCAATAAAGTAATTGGACTTTGAGTTTGCAAACTACGCCCTGTTAGGTCTATTCGGAACGGATCCAAAGAGAGCTTAGATCTCCTTATCCCAATCTTCATTACTATCGAGGCTAAGATTAATATTTAACTATTTATTCTGAACAGAGGAGAGACAGATTTAGATGCAAATAAATTGAGAATTTTTTCCGGTAAAATGTGGTCTGGCAGGCCGTTACTCTGATGTCGAAAGCACCAGAAAAGAATGACGACATTTTCATGCTAATAGCATTTAAGTCTTTTTTGCCGATTTTTTGTTCCACCATATAGGTTTTTAGTTTGTGGTGTAAATTATTATTTATGGTATCCAGGGTTATCAAATGGTACAGAGTGCCCGAAGGCCGATTTTTTGTTCCACCATAATAGGTTTTAGTTTGTAGTCTGAATGATTATTTACGGTATCGAGTGGGTGTCAAATAAATTGCTAATATCTCAAACTCTATAAATTTTTGCCTGTGTTAGTATGAGGCCATGGGGATCTTCCGGGGCGAGTGAGACTGACACAAATTTGTCCCGGTGGCAGATTCAAGAGAAGTCCAAGTCAAAGGCAAAACCGATGGAAAAAATGACCTGACGTCAGTATGTTGTCAGCCTTGGACTGAATGGCTGACCACGTAATATCAGAAACCTATAATACGTAGAGCAGAACACTCGTCTATCCTATGAAGACATTTGAAAAATCGAAAGGGTGTTTCAAGAGAAATATCTCCGTTGGCCCTTGTCATACACGCTGATAAAAAAATTGCAAAGATTGGACGACAGCCCATTTTTTATAATTTCTTTTTTTCCTTTTCAGCTTCAATAATTGAGCGATGTATCAATACCACTGACGAGGGCTCTCGAAAGCCAGTGACTAAGATTGATCTGTATCATAAAGGAACAGGGCAAATCCTTAACCCCCGAGGTATTTTTTATCTCTGAAGACTGCAAATAGATTTCATGGGCACCCCAATCTCCGAGATGGAAGCCCTGTATTCATTTTCATTTCACACCCAAAGAAAAGACGCAATCAACCGCTTCTCACAATCAAGCAATCTTGCTTTTTATGGGGATAACACATTTTTTTAGACTGTTTTGCAGCTATTTAAGCAAACTTCGATGAGGAAAGCAAAAACCACAATCATGTTAAAATAAAGAAACGATTGACAAAATCAGTGGAGAACATTAATAAAAAAAGAAAAAAGAACCAAGGATGCTGAAGAAGAAGCACTTTGAAACCTCATCCATCATCTCGGGAGCCAATCCTTTGACATCCAGGCACCGGCTGCCCGGTTCTTCTTACAGACTATCATTCCTCTTTGGAAATGACAAGTCAACTTATCAGAGCACAACGCCATCGAGTACATTTGTCTGAACTTGGAACATAAAGCCAAATAAATGGCATGTGAATAGCATTGCTCTCATTTGTTAAACTTAATTTCAAAGATCTTGTCAGAAGTTCCAGTTCAACTGTCTGAGTCAACCCTAAAATCCCCAAAGGAAAACAGTCACGACGCCAAAAACTCTGGCAAATATTTGGCTTTTTAAAAACACGTTACAAAGTTTCACTGGCCCTAACACGTAACTACATAAAGCTGGTTTTTCATTGGTACAGAAACCGAAACGGAAACGGGAAGTTCAAAAACCCTTCAAGTAGTGAAATAGAAAGAACATTTTTCATTTGCACGGGAAGGCCGTTTCCGGACACCTAGAAACACTCTTTCTTTTTACCACTTGATGGATTTTTAACATTTCCATTGGCGTTTCCGTTTCCGTACCCACGAAAACACAGGGTAAGTGCGGAGGATCTAATTTTACAGATCAGGAATATCTGTCTTAGTTCACATACCACCCTAGCCCTAAAACATGATAGAAAAATAAAATCTCCTCAAGGAATCAATCAAATATTTGGCAAAAAAATGACTTGTCATTTGTAAATGTACGAATACACTTGTACTGTTTCATGATAGGTACAGTGCTGTACCACAAGACAATGTCTCCAATTTCAAAGTCAAGTCTTTGCATGGCTTAGAAAATGTGGTTAAAAAACTAAAAAACCGACTCGCGGAAGGACACAAAGAGGGTCATAAATCGCCGCCTGACAGGTCAGATCTGCCTTCCGCCCGACACCGTAAAGACATGCGAAAAACGTAATTTCCGATGATACTTTTTGGTCCTACTCGACGAAAATGCGTTCTGTTTCTTTAATATTGTGAACTAGATCGTAAACAATCATGTGCTCCCCCCCCCCCTCTCTCTCTCTCTCTCTCTCTCTCTCTCTCTCTCTCTCTCTCTCTCTCATAATAAAAGTAATAAACTTAGAACTCATGCGCACCAGAACACTACGCACCAAACTGAAAGCTTGATAGGTTCCTTTTTATGACATGCACTGTACTATATATATATTACGAAACAACAATGCAAAAATACAGACGTTACATAGCAATAAACATTGTTATTTTTTTAAAATACATGCTTGAAGTAAACAACTTTTAATTATAGCCATCATATCTTCCTTATCTCAATTGCCACCTTCCTGCCAAATTTAAGGCCCGGAGAGTATATGGTCTGGTCAGTTAGTCATGCCAAAGGTTGCAAGTTACTGAAATATATAATAGATGAATAATGTTAAAGACTGGATTTTTGTCCAAAATCTATGTGTTCACGTCTTGAATGACGTTGCAGTCAAAAATTAAGGCAGTATTACTAAGTTTTGTAATTTTTGTGTTCAAGTATTCACCAAACTTGTGCACAAGAAGTCACATGTAGTCAGTTGCTTACATGTTCACATCCTAGTTCCATTATCCTAGGGGCGCACTTACCGATTTTGATTGGCCGACTAATTAGATGATGACATCACGGCAATTAGTTTCAACAGAGAGTATGTATTTATAGAGAGATTTCACTTCCGCCAAATCACGAAACTAGATCGCTGCTGTAGTAAACAAGAATTGAAAGAGACCGTCTTCATCAAAGATAGTGTGCATATCTGTTTACTGTGATTTGTTCCTATTTTTGGGCTGACTGAAACTATTTAGGGCCACTTGTAAACTCTTACGCCCCGTGGAAATGCACAAACGGATATTGTTTACTGCAGCGACTGACTTTCCCCTCCATGGTAACAGTGGTTTCGCGGAGCCGTCCGTGTCTCGCAGTGCAAATCGACCAACAGTGAAACCTCTCTACACATACAGACTCTCTGGTTTTAATGAGACTTCATCCATCAGCCAACCAGTTGGATCTCAGTTAAACTTAGTGATGTCACCACCCAAGTAGTTGGCAGATCGAAGTCGGCTGGTGTACGCCTGGGCTAATATCTTTAAATTCAGCTGAGAGAAATCTCCAGCGACCCGCAAATTGCCCGGTTATCCGAAGCGTAATAATGCCAGAGATTCTAGACACAGTAAGATGAGACGGCTAGCGCGTTTAGCGTGCACAGATTTCATACCGCAAACCCAGCGGCGAATACGCGGAGGTCATGAACAATGCAGTATTTAACAAAGCCAATAGGGAAAATATTGAATTTTGTTCACTGTTCAACTAGTGCTGTCGGCCTTGATTGACGTTACTTATTTTGTCATTTTAACTTTAATCGCTGTCCAAAAAACTCTGGCTAGCTTTTTTTTTAAGTCGCAGTAGCATTGTAACAAATCCGCATCATTAATTTATCATTATATCAAGCATTCTTTTCATGCTGTGCTCCATGGACCCTGCCCCTGTCAGCGCGCAGACAGCGTGTACGATTTTTTTAGAGGCGCGAAAAAGGGAGTATCTCATCTTATCTTTTCTAGTATCTTGGATAATATTAACTTCCACCCAGTGTATGTACCCATGCAATACCAGGTTTTCTAATAAGCCGGCGTTTCTTACTACTAAAATTGTTGTATTTATTGCTGTATTATTGTCTTTCTGTTAGGAGGTTCACTGGTCTTGGCCTTTACACCTCACTTTTCTAGTTTTTTTTTTTTTTTTTTGGTAATTTTTCTTGTTATTGTTTTTGTATGTTTTTGTGGTAGGGATTAGTTTTTAAGAATTGTTAGGCATGCTCTTTTCGACTTTCAAGTGCCAAAGTATCTTTAACGTGAACACGGACCCTCCGAGTTTTACGTCCTTATCCGAGAAGACTAGGTGCTTGATCCTACCTACCATAGGCACAGGGACAGTAATGTTTCCCCCCAAAAAAAATTCAACATGCCTGCACCGACCGGGGATCGAACCCAGTACCTTCTGCGTGAGAGGCGAGCACCTTGCCTCTAGACCAAAAACACATAATTATGTCCCTTCTAAACTCGTTTTTTTTTGGGGGGGGGGGGGGGTGATGAAATTGTAAATAACAGAAGCCCATAATATATCTACTAACCAAATCTATCAACCTCAGGTAACCTTTATCTCTGTTATTTCTTTCTACTGCGTTTCTCAGCCCCAAACTAGAGTCATTTGGGTACTCAAGCGGACAGCAATGAGTACCAGTGTGGCAGAAATAAGAACAAAACAGCCGATTGTGGAGTCGCATTCATTGGGTTTCTATCCTTGGGAGTAAAAATGGTTGACTGGCGGAACAGAGGAAATCATGACCTAGCTGGACAATACAAGGCTAATCGCTTTCTGTGTGTGCTCCCTCACGTTGCTTACTGTTCAGTTCCTCATTGCCTTCTGTCTCTCTGTCGGTGTGTTTGTATCTCTCTCTATCTGCGTCTGTAAGTCTCCATCTGTCTGTGTCTGTCTGTGTGTCTGTGTGTCTGTTTGTCTGTGTGTCTATGTGTCTGTGTGTCTGTTTGTCTGTGTGTGTATGTCTGTCTGTCGGTCTCTCTCTCTCTTTCTCTCTCTCTCTCTCTCTCTCTGTCCGTCTCTCGCAGATATACAAACGTACCATAATATACTATATACTTAAACAATATGAAAATGAATGATTCACGAAACCCTGCTTGGGTGTATCTTAATTCTGAATTTTCCCTCTACAAAACGAGAGCGTTTTTTTGAAAACTGGGTTAATCAAAATGTTGCGTGAGTTCATGCCCATTTCAGATAGCCATTCAAAATTAGCTTAAGACTCGGGATAAAGACGAGACATAGCAAGTTTTAACTGAACACTAATACGCGTCTTACACTAATTTTGAATGACTATCTGGAAGGGGTCATAGCTCATGCAAAGTTTAACTTATCCAGTTTTGAAAAAAAGCCCTTCAATTTCGTCAACCCGTCTTTGAGAACAGCTTCTTTTTCCTACTTTTCATCGCCCCCCGCCTGGATGTTCTTTTTGGCAACATCCCATTAAATCATGTCTTCAAACTCAGTCCTCCTACGTTGTCACCCAGGCTGATGAACTTCAAAAATCGCGGCCAAAATTATGTTCTGCCCATCCTGAACTTTATGTTCAGACAGAGAGCTAGGGATACAGTAATAATTCTGTATTTCCCATAATGAAGAGGTCACTGGTTTTTGGTTCAGAGATTTTTTTGGCAAGTTTACCAAAAAGAAATAAATGATTAAAGCGTTCTAGAAACAAGGTTTCTTGGAAAAGGAATATCACATTGGAGTTCGGGGAAATGTTTTATCTCATCATGCAAGATGGTTAAAAAATTTCACATAAACTAATCATTATTGTTACTTGCACGCACGGTCCCCAAGTTTTTGTACGTACGTGTACCTATCCCTAACCCCGTCCTTATTCTAACCATAAATCTTACCGAATCCCTAATCCTGCCCCCCCCCCCACCCTTAACAATAAAAATTAAAAAAAACAGGAGGAAAATAGAAAGAAAAATAATTATGAAAGAATAATTAATTAAGGCTGTTGTCAAATTAAGGGGTATTTCGGGAGAAGCTCTCTAGCCCTGAACTCACAAACGGCTTTGAAATACGTACCCCTAAGGCAAAAAACTTGGGGAACATAATTATGTACTTGTAAGAACATTCCTTAAGAGTTACGTTCATTTCAAGTGCACTCCACATACCGTGCACAGCGCGTCAGGCACGCTGACTTCAAGTAGAGTTTGTGGAATAGAAAGAAGACCTTCAACTTGCTAGCCTGTACAGTTGTATGGGATCAGCATTGAGCACATCACCTACTGAAACAGGTAGCTTGTGGGGAAAAAGCATTGGCGCAATAAACATCGCAGTTCCAGGCACTAGCAAGAACTGGGTCCCAGATAGATGCAGAAAATGAATCAGGGACTGTCTCTCGCTTTTGTTTGTTTTGTTGCTGTTTTTTTCCCGCTGTTTTCCTGACTCGGGGGGGGGGGGACGAGGAGGGGGGAGGAGGGGGGGGGGGGGAGGAGGAGGGAGGGGCGAGTGAAGGCGACATTGCCATTCCCATTTTTAAAAAAAACAAGATTGTTTCTTATTCACTGAAGAGGCGAAATTTAGGGGGAAAAAATCCGTCTTATATTCTTTCAATCTTCATCTGTATGTGTGTGTGTGTGTGTCTGTCTGTCTGTCTCTATGTCACTCTCTCCCTCCCTCTCTCTCTCTCTCTCTTTCTCTTCTTTCTCTTCTCTAATTATGGTAGTTCTCTTCCTGCTTTAATTTCACTCATTTGTTATGTCCCACTAAACAATACAATCTGCACCATTTTTTGCCAATTATAATGAACATAGTCAAACAACACTGGTTGTTACACGAGCACAAATCCCTGGTGTTCATCTGTAACCAATTGTTTTTAGAGGGTGTCTAATTTCACAGGAGATGGCGAAATCAGAAAAAAAAACAGCAACAAACGACCTTACATTTTTACAATTACCAATTTGTCCGATTCCCTACGAAGTTTGGCACCACATAATTATTAAATCTAATTGGCTGGCTCCACGAATTATTTACAGAGCAGACAGAAACAGTGTTTTCCCTGCAGCCTGAATCCACATTTGCCCTCCTTTCCCCTCCCCCCAACTTTTGGGCCCATCCAGAAAGTCCTCGGAGGAGGAGATTGGGGAAAGGGAGAGGGGCATGAAAAGCGTACACATAGGGAAAGGGGTGTGTGTGTGTGTGTTACGATTTGGGTTATATGGAATTATTGGTGTTACGACTGCATTTAAAATATCGAGAGGTTTTTAAGAATTACTCTTCCATACCATGCCACATATACTAATAACAATTCGAATAAGTTTTATCAAGGACCTGCAGGGCCACAAATTTATTTACTTTAAAATCCATAACAAATTTCGTCTAGCTCTTACATACTAAAAAGACAACATCAGCAGCATCAAATGAAAATTCAATAATATATCACTAGAAGTCTCCTCTAGATTCCTAAAAGATTATATCATTCTGACTCATTCACAATTTAATTATTACTTATCTATCTTTCAGATATAGTCTGCCTACTATCTAACAAATAATATTCTAATGTCTCAGACGACAATGTTATCTCAGTTATTTGTGCCTACCGCTTATAAAGGATCAAACTCGTCAATACAAACTGACGTAGTTAAGTTAGATCCAGATCTACTCTAGGATGGGCTGGCAATCCCCAGCCTCATCCAGACACATCAATTTCAATTTACAAATGTGTATACCAGACAGACATTCATGCTAGATCTAGCCGCAAGTTAAAATACATGGAAGTCTTGCATTCTTCGGTAGCACTCCTACTGGAAAATTAAGGTCAGCTTCACGTTCATTGTTGAATCAACAGGCAGACACTTACACTTGGTCCCTGATACGAGATCAGGGAGCCGGAGATAATAGCAGTGGATAATTTGTGGAAAGCATATGGTCTCATTCCAGTGTCTATCATGGGCATAGACATGACTATAACAATCTTCTGATTCTCTCTGGCTGAATCACGCCGACTACCTGCACAGATGGATATTCTGCATGGAGTCATCAAACATAGGAATGGCTACGCTTATATACTGTGCGGCCGGCTGCAAATTAACATGTCAAAACCCTTCCTAAAGTCTCTAAACCCTCTACGTTTTATGTACGAATTTACTATCTCCCTTTTACTCACCCCTTCTCTTCCCCTGTTAGAGTTCATCAAAATCACGGGGTCGAGAACTGCACCGTCGCTGCTAACCTATCCATTTATTCTATCTTGCCCCACTTTCTTTCCATCTCTAAGTAAAAGCGTTACAAAAACAAACTGTTCACGAAAACAGTTCAAGGACATTCCGCTGGTTATAATCAACGAAACCGTGAAAAAAAAACAAGTCGTGACCCAGCACGACAATTACAACTTTAACCTTGACATCCCCCACCCCAGTGAAAATTTTAAGAAAAATTTACACGATAGGATCCAAGAAATCCCAAAGTTATTGTGGTAGGGGATTAAGTACTACTGTAGAAAAACGAGGCTTAAGCTTGAGAACAAAAAAATCTAACTAAGAACGTGCATATTGGATGGACAAAAAGCATACAATTATTGATGCCACGTTCTATAGAATCTAGTCTATCGAAACATTCTTACTGCACACAATCAAACTTCTCAGGAACATCTATAATAACAATGAGTATATCACTGTATACTGCTGGATTAAAGTATAACTATTATCAAACAATGAAGCCTTACTGAAGGAATAGGCTCATAATTATCTAGTCAACACACATAATTGCTGCTTATATACACATTCACACACAATATATTGTTAATTAAAATACTGTGGTATCCAATGGCAGCAGTAGCTCTGGTAGCTTGGTTTGCCATGTCTCCATCTCATTGACCCGCTGACAAGGGCGTCAGGTTTGTCAGAAGTTCAGGTCACAGTCCGGAATGACGCTGGTGGAAAGAGGATATTCACAAAAAAGGATTGTAAAACTGGTTCATAAAGTAATGAACAAGATAAATGTGAATCCATCCACCGTCTAGAATTGAGGGGGACAAGCACTATCCAACCCCAATATAAGACAGACTCTGTAATAGAGTAATGAAATTATGGGTCTGTCCTACAACGGATTTCCGTATAATGAAGCCGAAATAAAACGGCGAAAAGTTAATTAGCTTAACGTTTACATTTCAAACTCGCGTGGTGTTGCGTTAGATGCAACAATAGTATAGAACTTTCTCAATTTAATAACAATATCATTTAATTTATTTAATCTCCGTATCGAATCCGGTATAGATGAAATGGCACGAGGCGATAGCTGGTTAATTTAATGCGCTTTACGCAAGCCATGCACACGTCAAGTGTCACAGTCATCTCGGTATATAGTCATATCTGGCATTACGTTAGCTGGTCCACGGAACGCGGACAGCCTAAGACATAATCGGTTGTATAAAAAAAAACCCACTCTTCTCCACAACTTAAAACGCGACCACGCAGTGTCCTCTGTTACCACTGCAAAATCTCTCAAAAACGCGAACACGCAGTGTCCTCTGTTACCACTGCAAAAATATATCTCTCTCTCAACGCGACGAATCAGTGTTCTCTGTTAGCACTGGAAAAACTCTCAAAACGCGAAAATTCCTCTTCTTACCGGTCGGTCTTACACTGCCCGTCGGTCTTACACTGCCTGCGGCCTTACACTGCCCATAGGTCTTATACTGCGTCTCCGCGTCTTACACTGCCTGCGGCCTTACACTGCCCTGAGGCCTTACACTGCCCTGTGGGGCTTACAATGCCTGTAAGAAGGTTCAACTCTCTCTCTCTCTCAACATACCACGTGTCTTTTATAATGACATTACCTCAATACTGATACGAACAAGTCCCATGAGACAAACTCTTTGCTCCTCGGGCGGTCGCTCAGCCGAAAATAACACCAATATTCACCACATAACCCTACTCAAAAAAATAAAATGTCACATCCCTAAGCAGCCTAGTACTGCCCTCTCGGGGGCTCGTCAATGTTAAAACGAGATCGGTTATATCACACTAACCCAGAACTGGCAGCATTAACTGCACGGGTTCTAATAATTCACTTAATGTCAATAATCCAGATTAAAATTCAACGTGGTTTTAGCACGTGAAATATTTCAGGCATATATTGTAAATCATAGCAAAATTAGTATACTAGTTTAAAGTTTATAAGGAAGCAAAAAGAAATACAATAAACAGGACGCTAAACTCACAAGAAAGACGAACGATAACAGACCCTACAAGTCCTAACCTATGTTACAGAAAGTTTAAGAAGAAAACAGGAGAGACATCTTCCTAAAAAATGTAAGGAAGGAAAAGAAACGCCACAATCTATACGAATAATGGATCCCTAATAGAACTATTCACAGTGAAGCAAATCCCCCCGAGTTATCAATAGCCACCAAGGCACTCCAATATCCTTCGAAATGGCAAAGAAGATATGCTAAACTATGATCCCATCCAACCTCCCGCTCTTAAACTAAACATATAGTAAATGGTAAAATAGCCTGGAAACACAGAGCGGAAAGTACGTCGCCCTCCTCAAGACTGTTAAATAGATGGTTCACTTAACTTTGTTTTTGAGGAATTCAGATGGTAAATATCCTCAAACCATAGCTCCAAGCCCAAAAAATGCGTTTCTGTCTCAAGTAGATCTGTACGGTGAAAGGTGTCCCTCGCCGGTGTCGTCGGGTCAATGGGATGTTGAGTTCACCATATGAAATTGAAACAAAATGTTAAATTAATACAGATTGCCTAAAATCTATAATAAAAGGACCTGAAAACACAATGTTACAACAGTACAATATTAAATAATGGAATAAAAATACAATAGATTTTAAAATAATTTACCTATGGCATGGCGTTATTTAAGTTCTTTAAGGGTCCCTCTCCAGTGTTACGAGTTGGGTTATATGGAATTATTGGTGTTACGACTGCATTTAAAATATCGAGAGGTTTTTAAGAATTACTCTTCCATACCATGCCACATATACTAATAACAATTCGAATAAGTTTTATCAAGGACCTGCAGGGCCACAAATTTATTTACTTTAAAATCCATAACAAATTTCGTCTAGCTCTTACATACTAAAAAGACAACATCAGCAGCATCAAATGAAAATTCAATAATATATCACTAGAAGTCTCCTCTAGATTCCTAAAAGATTATATCATTCTGACTCATTCACAATTTAATTATTACTTATCTATCTTTCAGATATAGTCTGCCTACTATCTAACAAATAATATTCTAATGTCTCAGACGACAATGTTATCTCAGTTATTTGTGCCTACCGCTTATAAAGGATCAAACTCGTCAATACAAACTGACGTAGTTAAGTTAGATCCAGATCTACTCTAGGATGGGCTGGCAATCCCCAGCCTCATCCAGACACATCAATTTCAATTTACAAATGTGTATACCAGACAGACATTCATGCTAGATCTAGCCGCAAGTTAAAATACATGGAAGTCTTGCATTCTTCGGTAGCACTCCTACTGGAAAATTAAGGTCAGCTTCACGTTCATTGTTGAATCAACAGGCAGACACTTACACTTGGTCCCTGATACGAGATCAGGGAGCCGGAGATAATAGCAGTGGATAATTTGTGGAAAGCATATGGTCTCATTCCAGTGTCTATCATGGGCATAGACATGACTATAACAATCTTCTGATTCTCTCTGGCTGAATCACGCCGACTACCTGCACAGATGGATATTCTGCATGGAGTCATCAAACATAGGAATGGCTACGCTTATATACTGTGCGGCCGGCTGCAAATTAACATGTCAAAACCCTTCCTAAAGTCTCTAAACCCTCTACGTTTTATGTACGAATTTACTATCTCCCTTTTACTCACCCCTTCTCTTCCCCTGTTAGAGTTCATCAAAATCACGGGGTCGAGAACTGCACCGTCACTGCTAACCTATCCATTTATTCTATCTTGCCCCACTTTCTTTCCATCTCTAAGTAAAAGCGTTACAAAAACAAACTGTTCACGAAAACAGTTCAAGGACATTCCGCTGGTTATAATCAACGAAACCGTGAAAAAAAAACAAGTCGTGACCCAGCACGACAATTACAACTTTAACCTTGACAGTGTGTGTGGGAGGCGGGGGGGGGGGTGTTTATAGGGAACGTCTCTAGGATTTCCATTGTGGTTATTGTCACAAATCCCAGACTGGGAGATGTAATAGTTTATGACAGGACGACAATCACGAACAAACAAGTTTAACACTTAACAAAACAGCCCATCAGACTCACACATTTATTAAACATAATTATACATATAATAGCGCAATTACATACATTATATTATTGAAATGACTGCCGTACAACGGCCTTATTCTCACACACACTCTCCCTCGGATCCACAATCCGGTAGTTACTCCTAAAGGCACTTCGGCCTCAGCCTCTCCCCTCAGGGTCTTAATAGCACATTAATAATTCACTGGCACCGCAGACTCTCAATATCACCTCCTATTGTCATACCCTTAGCACTCCCCTAGCACCTCAGCAGGGCAATAACACATTATTATTTCCATAGCCATCAACATGGCAACAACATAGTATCAGTTCACTAGCCTATCAACATGGCAACAATATAGTATCTCATTCACTCTCATATCTACGTCCCTGTCCGTGGCCTGACTGCCACGACTTTATGTGCCTCTACTGTCCTGCACTGACAGCCTCACTTCTGGCCTATGTGTGGCCTCCGGCCTTATGCTGGCCTATCCCCTGTGCTCATCGAGGTGGCTCTGCGGCCCGTCCCCGACACCTACAAGAATAACATTACATTGGTATAATACCCTACCATTTCTATTCACTCCACCTCTCCTTACAACCCATGAAGCGTACACACACTAGTTCACCTTTCACTCACCACACATCTTACGGTAACACACCTCCATCGGAGTACACACTACTCACTCGCGCTACAATTCCATGAACTCACTTTCATCTATCGCTCATGGCGCACATTGCTATATTCAATATCAAGGACTTCCACACTCCTCACATACACCCATTTACATCATGGCAATAGACGAATATAATATAATACATCAATCATAATAATCAATCAACGTTCTACATACCAGTCATCACTGGAAAGACTCTCACTAGTCTTCTCGACTGCTTCCCTTATGTCCGCCCGATGGGCTCTTATTCACAGGTCCGCTCCGTAGGACCTTCTAACTTGCAGTGATAGTAATACATCGCTTTCGCCTCATTCAGACCCCCCCACTACTCACAACAGCACGCTTAACTTGCTGTCTACTGTGAGCCCTTCTTACTCTACACCCGCTCTGTAGCAATCCCCTTAATTGCACTCACTCCACTCGTGACATCATCCCCCACCCCAAAAAAATTAATGCAATTAATTTCAAATCGCATCAAGATGACTGTCAACGAGTGAGCGTGAGCAATACCTACACTAAAAAAACTGACCTAGCCGTTCCCCTAGTATATAGAATACCGAAATCAGGGGAAAATATGGGGATCAATATGGCCTGCAATATGCATATATGTGTCACATCATGAATAGCTAACTAACCACCATACTTAATACAGAATCAAAAGCCACTCAACCTATTAACCATTCTTCATATCATATTTATAATGTCAATATTTTAAAGTCGACTCATTCACACAGATCCTGTCAATGTTCCTGTCCTCCGATGTATAAGCTCCTGAAATCCTCCCCTAGGCTCGACTAAGGTAGTCGGCGATATGATTGCTGGTTCCTGGAATTGGTTGAATAACGAAGGTATACGGCTGCAAAGCCAATGCCCATCTAGACAAGCGTGGGCTGGACGAACGATTCTTCGACAAAAATGTCAGTGGCTTGTGGTCTGTCTGGATACAAAATTCTCGTCCCATGAGATAACGTCCTAGTTTCTGGACGGACCAGACAATGGCAAGACACTCACGCTCTATCACAGAATACTTTCTTTCTCTCTGCAATAACTTCCTACTGACATAACATACAGGATGGAGACATTCGTTCTTCTCCTGTAGAAGACAAGCGCCGACACCAGAGTCCGACGCATCCGTTCTGAGGATAAAATTAGATCGAAAATCGGGTAATATCAGAATGGGTGACGATGATAATGCTGTCACCAAATTATCAAATGATGTCTGACATTCAGACGTCCACTGGACCTTATCGGGTTGTCCCTTCTTAGTAAGGTCAGTAAGAGAAGATGACAAGGAGGAAAAATTTGGAATGAACTTTCTGTAATAATTTAAAATTCCCACTAAGCTTCTGACTTGTTTCTTTGTTTTAGGGATTTGCAACCCTACTAACCTGTCAATTTTTGTTACTTCAGGTCTCTGAACACCTCTACCCACAATATGTCCTAAGAATATTATCTCTGGACATGCCAAATCCATCTTTGCGGGTTTAGCAGTTAACCCAAAATGACGTAATCGTTGAAAAATTACTGTTAGTGTCTGAATATGATCAGACCATGTCGACGTATGACACGCTATATCGTCAAAGAATGACACGACATTAGGTATGTCCTTTAATACCAGTATGAGAATACAGATACTCTGGTCTCTCATGAAACCTCTGCAGCATATCAACGTGGAAAATCTTTACTGATCCATCAATGTGGATAGCGTAATCTACCTTCGAAACAATTTGCTCAATAACATAAGGACCTTTCCATGTCATCAATAACTTATTATGGTCCGTAGGTAACAACAACAGAACCTTGTCTCCTGGCTTAAAAATTCTCAGTTTGGACCCTCTATCTTTATAGTTCTTTGCTCTTGCTGAAGCGATACTAGCCGCTTCTTCTGCTATAGTGCGCGCTGAAGATAATCTTTCTCTTAAATCAACAAGGTCTATCGAAACCTTTTTAAACGGTTCCGAAACCGTGGGGATCTTTTGAAGAGGAGTCTGGGGTGTACGACCCTTATGCGTCGTCTTTTGGCACGCACTGCACGTCTTACAATATAAACGTACATCTCTGTATACTGACGGCCAATAAAAATCTTTCAGAACTCTCTGCTTGGTTCTAGCACTTCCCATATGACCCGCTAATGGAACATCATGGGCCAGACGCAATACTGTAGCAATTAACGACCGTGGCACGACGACCTGCTTTTGAACGGAAGCCACCGTGACGTACATACGGAACAGAATGCCCCCCTGGACAAAAAAAGAAGATGACCCGTTTTTATATTTCCTTGTTTTCTCGGTTCGCGCTTCCCCAAAACATGGGTTTAATGATGGATCCTCCCTTTGTAATCTCGCCAAGCGCTCTGGCGTGATATCTAGGTTGACCGCTGGCGTCGCCAAAGGTCTAATCTTATCTTTATCAGCTACCCGTCGACGTGTTTCGACCGCGGCGCAAAAGTCAATACCTTTTGATTGCGACCATGCTTGCACGTTCTCATCGGAAGGGGAAACCACCCGTGATACATTCCCAATCATGAGCTGGGCACCTGGAAAACAACCAACGACTTCTTCGACTTCCCCGCTAAGGAAAGGTGTATCTATCATTATTCTTGCCATGGGTAATTTCTCAATGGCCCCCGAAAATTGGATGCACGGGACAGTCTCACCTGTAAGCTGTGAATCCCGAATGCAGTCCCTATGCACTCCCACAACGGTAGATCCTGTATCTCGTAAAACCGAGACCGGTTCGTCACCAACAAACCCCGGATAAACCCTAAGACCACCTCCTGTATGACATGAATTTATAACGGGGATCTTTCTCCCACAAGGTAAAACACCGGAAGATAATAACTTCTCACAACTGGGACACTTAGAATACTGTCCGCCTCCGCTGTCCGATGTAACACACGCAGCCGCATGATGAAATTTATTTGGGGAACATGGACTGGAGTCACTGTCCACGTTCGCCGCTATCCTACCCGCAGGGCAATTCACGCTGATGTGATCTGCTCTACCGCAGTTCCAACACTTCGCGGCCCTACACTCGCGTGAAAAGTGACCCACGCGTCCGCAAGTCCAACACTCCACTCCCTGTGCTGCACTAGGCCTGGGTCCCCGTGACCCATCGCGACCGGAACTAGAGTCCCTATGCCGTCGGTCATCGGCAAAGGTCACAAATCGCCCCCGGCCATTACCGCGACCTAGCCCTCCTGCTCGGTCAAACTTACCGGATCCATATGCCGGTGATTGGTGATAGCCCCTACGCTGCCCCTGGGCTTGCCCGCTATAGGCACCACGCTGACGCGACCTGTCCCCAAGTCCTGCCGGCGACCCTTCGACAACGGCGACGTACCCCGCATCTTGGACGTACGCCCTGGCGACTGGTTTGGACGGATGCGCCGTACGGTATGCCTCCGCCAACTTAGACGCCTCCTGCACCGTCGCGGGTTCGTTCTCTTTCAGGAAAGCCACCAGATCTTTGTGGCACGACGCGTACAGCTGGTCACGGATCATTAAGTCTTTCAGTTTAGCAAAATCCGTGCCCACATGCGCCAAGTCTACCCAGTTCGCGAAATACTCCGTTAGTCTCGCGACGAAGGCAGCAA
Source organism: Onchidella celtica (assembly GCA_963931925.1). Lineage (NCBI taxonomy): Eukaryota > Metazoa > Mollusca > Gastropoda > Systellommatophora > Onchidiidae > Onchidella > Onchidella celtica. The sequence goes on from OZ007568.1 coordinate 74,870,067, forward strand.
AGTCCTCCCTGGTATCTGCACGTGCCCGCCTAAACTGCTCCCGGAAATATTCCTCGGTACGCGCAAATCGGCGAAGCAGCAAAGCCTTCAGCTTATCGTAATCTTGCACGTCTTCGCGCTGTAGCTCTTTAAAGTAGGTTAACGCTCGCCCCTGCAATAGCGACGCCAGGTACGTGGCCCATAATTCCTTATTTTCCCCCCATTGCAATTGTGCGTTCAGTTCGAACCTGTAAAGGAAGGCGTCTATGTCGTCCTTCCGGTCGTCGAACGTAGGGAGCTTAATCCTAACGCCACCCTTATTGTGTACCTGCCGCTCAACCGTTTCCGTTGGCGTATTCCTCTTGAGTTCTAACTCCGCAATCTTTACTTGCGCCTCTATCTCCTTTAACCTTATCTCCTGCTGCTTAAACTCCCTTTCCTGTTGCTGAGCCTCTAACTCCTTTAACTTAAACTCTCTTTCCTGCTCCTTATCCTTAGCCTCTCTCTCCTGTTGCTGAGCCTCTAACTCCTTTAACTTAAACTCCCTCTCCTGCTCCTGAGCCTTAGCCTCTCTTTCCTCTTCTCTCTGTCGCTCTTGAGCCTCTTTTTCTCGCTCTCTATCCTTAGCACGCTCATCGCGCAAATCCGCCTGTTGTTCTTTAATCCAGCCACGTAGCTCTTCTCCCTCCAGGCCAAGTTCCTTACCCAACTTCATTAATTGTTGGAGTTCCGCCATTTCACAGATTTATGGTTATGGTATCTATTATGCGAACGACCAACCTATCGGTATGATCACTAACGATACGACCAGAGACCTGAGATCACACCAGATATAACAAATCCCAGTTCAGAATACAATTCAGAAATTTACCTTTACAGCACAACTAATTCTATATCTATAAAATGTATGCACTACTAATTATAAAAGAAAATAGAAACGACAAGAATGAAGAAATATAGTAGAAGGACCACAAGTACGCCAAGGACAACGAACCAGACTAGGACAAGGACGTAAAAAAGAAAATATAATGGAAAAAAAAATGCAACCTAACTACGCCGATTACACAACAAGGTACGAACAAGAACAGAGTCTGAAAAAAAAGAACGTATCTACAGAAAGGTAAGAGAGGGACAAGAGAGACGTCTTCCTAAAACAACGAGGAAGATGGAACGGCACAATCTAAACAAAAATACAGGTCCCTATAGAACTGTTCACTGTGATGAACGAAGTTCCAAATTTAGCCCACCTCCCGAAGAGGACAAACTACGCTCACCACAGCAAACCCGCGCCACCGCCCGTACAATCAATTACAACGAAAACAGCAAAAACAGCGGAGAAAGACAGATTAAAGGAACAGCCCAAAATCCAGGGCACAAAAATTTGGACTTTTACTTAACTTTGACCCTAGATTTCAATTTCTCCCCTTCCTCGGAGCTCTGGTTGCTTAACCTCTACAGGCTGGCACGCACACTCTGCAGAAATTTAAGTACACATTAATACCTATTCATAAAAATACATACATCAATACATATTCATAAATCATATCATGAAATTCCCATTCATCCCACGAACAAGGACAACAGCACGACTTCCTAGCACAACAGAAAAACAACTAGATATAACGAATACACAATGTCAAAATGACCACAGGTAAACAGGACGAGCCCCCAGTGTCACAACGGACGAGCCCCCAGTGTCACAAATCCCAGACTGGGAGATGTAATAGTTTATGACAGGACGACAATCACGAACAAACAAGTTTAACACTTAACAAAACAGCCCATCAGACTCACACATTTATTAAACATAATTATACATATAATAGCGCAATTACATACATTATATTATTGAAATGACTGCCGTACAACGGCCTTATTCTCACACACACTCTCCCTCGGATCCACAATCCGGTAGTTACTCCTAAAGGCAC